>CM067222.1:52179753-52779753 GCA_034190945.1 Octodonta nipae | reverse complement strand
GACCAACAGTTTTCAATTAATTCCTTCTTCTTTTCGGGTGATAATATGTGTGCCCGTCCAACATATCGCCCGATATCATTTTCATTGCAGCCATCTGAGTCATCCATCAATGAATCAGGATTGGGCGCCAGATATCTAGAGGAACTTGGTCTAGGTAGTTCCTGCGGCTGAATATAACCTGTTGTGATTGTGACCGATGAAGACACATATTGTCGTTACTTTGTCCTGTTCATCGCTGTTTTTTTTTTCGTTTCAAACTTCCTGCAAAACAAAACGCTTTGATAAAACTTTATGTAATTAATTAAATTTTTACGGGAGAGCAGTTTTGTTCAATTACATATAAATATTAAAATAAATACTCAGTTGTATTTTTTAGCTTTATTTATATCAAGGATATGTTTTAATTTGTATTTAATTAAACCACAAGTATAATTTTGTTTTCATAATTAATTACTGAAAACGAAACCACTGTTTAGTTAACGTTAAATTTATAGAGATTGAATCAATAAACTCGTTTTTAATAAAATAATAGTTTTTCTTAATATTTCCCTTCCACATAATCGATCCTTTCTTCTCACATCAAAAATGTGCCAGTTAAAATAAAATAAAAATACTAGCTCCAAGTCCAAAATTAAAGCAGTACATAACTTACCAAAAAACTTTCTGATGTCCATTTTGATAAGATGATGAATGGAGACACTCAGAAATTTCACAACTCAACACTGAGATCTTATTATTTAATAAATATAAATCAATATTGACTAACACAGGAAAGGTGGTAGTCTTATATTCACTTTCCAATTCACTTGTTTAGCTTGTTTCGTTGATCGCTTCCAATTAAAAAGTGACTCACTCGCAGCGGCTCACGTCTTTATATACAGAAACATCATACTAGAATGGGTAACATTCTACCTGGTCTAGTAACTGCTATCAAATTCCAGAGTTCATTGAACAACCCCCTCTAGCGTCGAGTAGCAATACTAGGTTTTACAAGGATTATAGTCCATTTATTCAACTGTAGGTCTTATGAACACTTACAGATCGCATTGTCCACAAAACCAATTAAAATTGTATGTTCGTTCGTAACAATAACTTCTAATTTATTTAGGTATGCCGCATACAAATTATACAACACTAACATGAATGGTGAACGGCTGTCGTAGAAAGAAATGCAATGTACACACACACCATCAAACCATTTCTACCTACATATTTTTACACTGTTTAATGGCCTTGCGTTTTGGCAAATCTGATATAGTCGTGCAAGGGGCGACGGTAATGATGGTATAAATAGTACGAAAATGCCGGCCCAAACGTCAACCTCACCTGCACGTGGTACACCCTGCTAGATAACCAACGAGGCTCTGGCGACCGAGCATCTGCCGGTATAAGCAGACACCCTCAGTATTGCCAACAGCCTCCTCATAGGAGGGTGGATGAGCAAACTAGAGGTAGGGCACTCTCTTGTCCTTAGAGTGGTAAATCGCTCTAAAAGGCGGACGAACTGGAAGCAGTCAACGGCGTGGGAAAGAAGAGGGCAACGGGAAACCGCTTCATTAAAGGTCCCTCCTGGACTTCCCTAGTACGACAATGATGGCATCAAGCAATCAAGGAAAACTTACTGATCATGATGTACGGAGCATAAGATCCGGCAGGGGAGGAAACTCACAAGCAGGCTGCAGGGCCTCCCAGGCCGTCAACCTGCGAAATCCCTGTAAAGCCGATGAAAATACAGCACCCAACAAGGCTCAAGGCCAAGGGTTGCTACGACCACCAACGAGAAAAGAAAATGCTAGGACCCACCCGAAAGGGGAAACACCCTCAAAGGTCAAAATAGCTACTTGGAATGTGAAAACCTTGTATGTGGCTGGCAAACTGGATAACCTAACCCAAGAAATGGAACGCTACAAAATGGATATAATAGGCCTTAGCGAAACCAGATGGCCGAACAGTGGCCAATGCACAACTGAAAAAGCAACACTCTACTACTCCGGAAACAACCAACCTAACCACTATAATGGAGTCGGATTCTTAGTTCAAAGAGAGGTCAACAAAACCGTGAAAAATTTTGTGGCACACTCGGACAGGACTGCCCTTCTACAATTAAAACCTGACCCAGTGGACCTTAATATCATACAGGTCTACGCCCCAACAGCAGACAAACCGGATAGTGAAACAACACAACTTTACAGAGAGATCAAAGAACTGATGAAACTGGTCAAGAAGAATGAAGCCCTGATTGTGATGGGCGACTTTAATGCCAAAGTTGGCCAAGGAAGAGTAGGAAACGTGGTCGGTGATTTTGGCCTGGGTGAACGTAACGGAAGAGGCGATACCCTGGTTTAATTCTGCCAAGAAGAAATACTGACTGTCGCGAACACGTGGTCCAAGCTCCCCCCGAGAAGACTATATACCTGGCAGTCTCCATTGCATAAGCCAGACCACATCGTTAGAAACCAAATCGACTTCCTGCTGATCAGACAGAGATTCAGAAATGGGTTGCATGGAGTTAAAACATATCCCGGCACCGACATTGGATCAGACCACAACCCAGTAGTGAGCACACTAAAAATAAGATTGAAGAAACTGAAACAAGCACATAAAAAGAAAATCGACATAAATAACTTGAAGAAAGACGAGATAAAAACGAAAGCTAAGGAGAGAATAAATGAAGCAGTCGCTAAAATAAGGAACTCACCTGAACAAACGACCAATGTCAGGGATAATACCTGGAACATGCTAAAAAATGCAATAGTCACTAACACAAACGACACAGTAGGGCCATCTACAAACAAAAAGAGGAAATGGATGACGGACGAGATACTCTCCCTAATGGCTGAACGTAGCAAATATAAGAACACAGACCCGGACAAATACAAAGAGATTGACAAACAAATCAGAAGGGAAATACGTAGGGCTAAAGAGCAGTGGCTACGGGAAAGATGCAAGGAAATAGAAGAGATGGAAGAAAAACATGACCACTTCAACACTCACAAATTAATAAAACAAACAATAGGTCACACAAAACATAGAGCTAACAGCATCATCAATGATAATAACAACGTCATTTTAGACCATAATGATCTACTAAATCACTGGAAGGAATACACTCAACAACTATTTAAGGAAGACAGCCAAAGAACCTTTGTAAACGCCAACCCAGGGGAAAGGTCTCCCAAAA
The DNA here is from genome assembly GCA_034190945.1 of Octodonta nipae. NCBI lineage: Eukaryota > Metazoa > Arthropoda > Insecta > Coleoptera > Chrysomelidae > Octodonta > Octodonta nipae. Next base: position 52,776,572 of record CM067222.1, on the reverse strand, counting down.
TATTGGAATCAGAGTTCCAGAATGTTATTAAACACGGAAAGCAAGGGAAAGCAACGGGACCAGATGATGTATACGTCGAATCGATTAAATTGTTGGACGACGAAAATATCGGGGTTCTGGTTCAGCTGTTCAACGATATATATGAGTCAGGACAAATACCGCATGACTGGCTTGGTTCCATCTTTGTGCCTATACCAAAAAAGCCAAACGCTAATCGTTGCGATCAATTCCGAATGATCAGCTTAATGAGCCAGGTCTTAAAACTGTTCATGAAAATAATTCACAGAAGAATATACAAGAGATGCGAAAAAGAAATCAGTCCAACACAATTTGGGTTTAGACAGGGTTTTGGCACAAGAGAAGCACTCTTCAGTTTGAACGTATTGCTCCAAAAATGTCGAGACCAACAAAAAGACGTTTGCCTATGCTTCATAGATTATCAGAAGGCTTTCGACAGTGTCAAACATACAGAACTAATAGGGCTCCTAAGGGAGAGAATGGTGGATGACAACGATCTTGCCTTCATAGAAAACCTTTATATGAACCAAACGGCAACAGTGAAAGTAGGAAACGATACTACACAAAGTTTCCCAATAGAAAAGGGGGTAAGGCAGGGATGCGTCTTGTCACCCCTCTTCTTCAATTTGTACTCAGAATCCATCTTTGACCGTGCCCTAATCGACATCGACGACGGTATAAAAATTAATGGTCACCCTGTCAATAACCTTCGTTACGCCGATGACACGGTCATTATTGCTGAATCTCAGGAATCACTACAAAGCCTTATCGACAGGATATCGGCCGAAGGGGAGCACCTTGGCCTAAAAATTAACGTAGACAAAACAAAAACCATGATGATAAGCAGAACATCCGCTAGGCGTCTGAACGTCGCAGTGAACGGAGAACAAATCCAGCAAGTTCCCAAGTTCAGGTATCTCGGTAGCTGGATAACGGAAGACTTGGACCCAGACACGGAGATACGGTGTAGGATTGAGCAGGCAAGAGCCGCATTTATTAACATGAGAACACTACTGAGCAGTCAAAGTCTTAAATTACAGCTACGCTATCGTTTCATAAAATGCTACGTTTACTCCGTGTTGCTTTACGGTGTGGAGACCTGGACCCTGAAGGCCAACACTATGAATAGACTGGAAGCGTTTGAGATGTGGCTGTTTAGGAGACTACTGAAGATTCCATGGATCGACCACACGTCCAACGTAGAAGTTTTAAATCGCATGGGAGTAGAAAGAGAACTGCTGCAAATAGTTAAAAGGAGAAAAACAGCTTATTTGGGGCATATATTCAGAAACACCAAATACCAATTCCTTAAACTTATCATGGAAGGAAAAATTGAGGGAAAACGCGGAATCGGAAGGAAAAAATATTCATGGCTCAAAAACATACGGGACTGGACAGGTCTCGATGCCCATACACTCTTTAAAGCCGCACAAGACCGTGAAGAATATGCCAAAATTGTCGCCAACATTCAGTAGATGGATATGGCACCTTAAGAAGAAGAAGATATAGTCGTGATGAAAATGGCGGCGATTTTAAAAACGGATGTCAAAATCTTAATGTTATTCTGAATATTTCAATACTTTCTACAATATACATTAAACCTTGTGAATTTATTTACGTTTTGTCATGCGATGCGGAATTTATTAATAGGTAAGGAAGTCAATTGCTCGCACTTTGGTCGCTTTGCGGCTAGCTACATTTGATCTTACCTTGGCGACGTCCTTGTACCGGATAGATGAAATAAAGGCTGGACTAGAATTCTAAGTATACAGAGTGGTGAAAAAATGTTATATTAGGTGGAACATAAGATGTTGCATAAACAAGTTGTTGAAGTATAGCGTGGAGTAGAATAATAATTATACAGTATGGGTAAAGAAAGTTAGAAAAAAATTGTTATATAAGGTAGAGCATGAGCAGTTGCATATATGGAGTACCTGAAATGTGGGAAGTCAAGTTATCGTTACACAGTGTGATTCAAACACGATTAGATAAAGTTGCAAATGAAGGATGGTTTAAATGAAGTGTGGAGAGAAATTATATTTTATACTGTGCTTCAAAAAATATGTTGCACAGTTGCAGTTGCACAGATAGGATATTTGAAATATAGGGAGGAGTAGAGTTAAGTAGTTTAATATTTAAAAATTGTTACATAGGGTGCTCCATAAGCAGTTGCTTTTGATGAAAAACGCAATTAGAATTAGAGTTAGAAAATCTTGTCACTACGATGAAAAGCGAACAACAAAATCTTGTTTCCACGATGGAAGAAAAACAACAAATTCTATTTTCCACGATGAAAAGTGAACAACACAAAAACAAGATCACATTGAATTAAAACGACAAAATGATTTTAAAGTATTTGAAGAGAAACAAGATCAAATGGAATTAAAACGACACGAAACTGAAGAGAAAAGACAACTGTAATTTGAACAATTAATGCAGAGAGTAGCACAAGTTAATGAAAGAGTTAATCACCGAATGCAAATAGTTGAGTCAGACATAAAAGAAATAAATGATGACATTAAGACCATAAAAAATACGGTGGACACTCTTGAAACCAAAGTAGATGACCTCGATTCCATCCAAAGCCAGTGAAATCAGTGCCATCCAAAACAAGGTAGAAACAGAAATCAAAAAAATGCAACAGGATTTACAGCGAGGAAAATACCAGCACACCGTGAGTACCAAAGTTTCCTTTAGTAAACCACCCACATTCGACGGCAGTTCATCTTGGCCCATGTATAAACGGCAATTTGAGACAGTGGCTATAGCTAATGGATGGGATAATCAAGAAAAATCTACCTTTCTGGTAATTTCGTTAAGAGGTCGGCCTTAGAACTCCTCCAAAGCATTCCAGTCGATGAACAAGGCAATTTCGACAAGATCATCCGGGACAAACGATACGACAATCAATCCTTGAGCCAGGTATACCAAGTTCAACTGAGTGGAAAAACACAAAAATCCGGTGAAAGCCTCCAAGAATTCGAAGCAGAGATTAGACGGTTACTTCACTCGTCCTACCCAGACCTGCCTGAGGAAACGAAAGACCAGTTGGCCACACAGAGTTTCATAAACGGCATCAGAGATGTGGAAGTACAACGAAATCTAAGACTAAGTGGCGTCAAGAAAAGTAATGAAGCTCTACTTCGGGCTTTGGAAGTAGAGGCCGTCATGAGGATGTCCAAGCCGAGGGTTCGAGCAGTTTCCTTCAACCAGGAAGAGTCAGAGTCACCATTTCAAGCGCTGCTAGCTGGTCTGAATAAAATATTAGAATAGTCACAAAGAACTGGCACCAGAGCGGCATGTTACTGCTGCGGACGGACAGGACACTTCCAACGTGACTGCCGAGTAAGGGTACCTGAACGATCACCGACCAGGGATAACCAACAGAACAGCCACATGTCCAGGGACGGTCAGCCAGTCAGCATAAGGGAGCGAATGCTGACTGACCCTCCACCAGCCCCCAAAACGTTATCCATCCTGGGATTTTGCCGAGACAGCGGCAGTCTAGTCATCAGAGGCACCATAAATGGGCGAGCAGTTACACCGGCGCCGCTGTGTCCATTGCCAAGTCCAGGGTTTTGAGAGCATCAGAAATTCGGCCAGTTACCAATAACATCCAGCTCAGGACAGTCACCGGCGAGTCCATGTCAATACAGGGTGAGGCAGATGTCGTATTACAGATAGGGACAACATGATCCGGCATAGGGTCCTGGTAGCGAATATTAAGGAAGATTTTATACTGGGGATGAACCTAATTAGCCAGCATGGATTTATGTTCGACCCGAGATATGATGTTCTTCGGTTCCTAAATGAGGAATTTGTATTGACACGGCCGGTCAACAGTTCAGTCACCTCCATAAAAATTGTGGCAAAGTCTTCAGCTAGAATTCCCGGTCGAACGGAACAGATTATTCATGGGCAGCTGGGAGCTGCGTTGGAATGGTGGAGCCCGTAACCCAGGTGATGACTACTTAGTTGGACGGGCTATAGTTAAAACCGGACGAGATATACCAATCAGAGTCCGGATTTTGTCCAACAACGACATCAGAATTGCCAATGGTCAAGAGATAGCTTGTTTCGAGCCAGTAGAGACCATCACAATTAAGAAGAGTACCAGACGTCGGTGAAGGAGACAGGGTCCAGTAAAGAGTTCCTACAACAATTTGCTGACCATTTGACACACCTGACACCAGAGAACCAGAAGAAAGCCAAGCAATTTATCACAAACCACTGGCAAATTTTTAACAGTCAAGACCGGTCGCACCAACATCAGCCCATCAGAATACCTAGACGACTACCATTGGGGCAACAACAGGCAGTCGAGGAAAACATCGAGTCCATGTTACAAAATGGAGAAATTACAGCAATACGACTTCAAGGTAGCTGTAGAGCGGAATGCGGACATTGTCTGAAGACGGAACAGCGAGAGGGTATCTCCATCAGGCAGATCCGAGTGCAGGCCAATGAAGACTGGACAACGGAACAGTGCATCCAGGACCAAATGGCTGATCCAGACATCGAACCAATCTTGTCACTCAAAACGAGAGGGGCACCCAGGCCACGATGGGACGAGGTAGCTAGATACTCCGGCGGGCTGAAATCGTTATGGGCTCAATGGGACTCTCTAAGAGTAGACAATGGAATGCTCAAGCGAGTTTGGGAAAGCGCTGATGGACGAGAAACCAAGTCCCAACTGGTAGTTCCGAAGAAAAAGGTACCAGCCATCCTGACCGAAGTACATGATGGGATTACCGGAGGCCACCTGGGCATGAAAAAAACCCTTGACAAAGTTCGCCAGCGGTACTACTGGGTGAATTACTTCGAAGACGTCAGAGCTTGGTGCCGCAAATGTGCCATCTGTGCAGCCAGTAAGGGCCCGAAGACCCGGACCAAGGGCAGAATTCAGCAGTACAATGTGGGCGTCCCATTTGAAAGAATTGCCATCGATGTCGCCGGTCCGTTTCCCGAGTCTGAGAGGGGGAACAAATACATTCTGGTCGCAATGGATTACTTCAGCAAATGGCCTGAGGCATATGCGATACCCAACCAACAGCCAACCACGGTAGCGACGGTGCTAGTAGAACAACTATTCAGCAGGTTTGGTGTCCCGATGGAATTACATTCAGACCAGGGGCGTAACTTCGAATCGTATGTATTCCAGAAGGTCTACACGGTGTTGGGGATCAGGAAAACGAGAACAACACCATTACACCCACAGTCAGACGGAATGGTGGAAAGATTCAACAGGACCTTGGCACAACACCTATCCAAGGTCGTCAGCAATAACAAGCGTGATTGGGATGAGCATATTCCCCTATTCCTGTTGGCATATCGCTCTGCCGTACATAATAGTACAGGCCTAACCCCAGCCAGGGTCCTATTTGGAAAGGAGCTGCGATTACCCTGCGATTTGGCATTTGGCTCCCCCGAAGAACCTCCCCAAGACATCGACGATTATGCCGACCAGCTCCGACATAGCATGCTAGCAATACACGAATTAGCCCGAACGCAGATGTTGGCCACCAGTGACCGGATAAAGACGCGATACGACCTCAAGGCCAATTCAGTCGGGTTCCAGGAGAGGGACAAAGTCTGGCTGTACAACCCCCAACGGAGCAAGGGTAAATCCCCAAAACTTAAACCCGCCTGGGATGATCCATATGAGGTGGTCAAGAGGCTTAATGACGTCGTCTACCGGATCCGTCGAAACCCCAAGGCTAAATTGAAGGTGGTCCATTAGATCGACTGGCTTCCTACTATGGAGAGGATGTTTCTGATCGGGACGATCAGAATTAAAGGGGGGGCAGTGTTACGAAATGTACCCAAAGCCGACCCTGTTTCATTTCAGTACGACAACAATCGCTTTGAGATAAAAAATGACTCGACAGCTGTAGGAGTGATGACTGATTTTACTAGAGAATTCGACGCTGGTTTTATAAAGGAAGCAGGCCACGATCGCGAGTTGAGTTGGTGGAGCGAAGAGCTTATATGTAAAATTGTTATTGTGATATTTGAATCAGCTGTTGTATATTCGATGTAAATAAAAGTTCTAGAAAAGTGAAAGTGAATATTAGTATTATAATTTTAAATTGAACCCACGGACTATATAGCACTATACTGATTTTAACGTTCCTGAGATATAAATATGACTATGCTACCTTTAGTCTAAAGTTGGTATAGAGACAGTTTCTCGGAAGGGATTGAACGAAAAAAATCGTAACGAGGGTAAAACTTCAGCAATTAATTAGCAATTAAAAGTCTACTGATTTTAACAACACAAAACATTTAAATACATATTTTTGTTAATTGTCAGGGGGTGAGAAATTGAGTAGGGGATGAAGGTGTAGTATTTGGTTATTTGATCTAGCGCCATTCGATAGCAATTAATTAGCAATAAAAACGCAAAAAAAGTTGTACATACTCTTCTAAATCCACAGGACTTATCAACTCATGCTGCTATCAAACTTGTGTAATGAAAAAGTCAAAGATTGTAGAACATTTACACCAGTTTATAGAGCAAAATTGTAACTCATTTTCGGATAAAAAATTCAACAGTCAAATCGCTTATACCATCATGTGAATAACAGTTTGTAAATAATTATTGCTACGATTTTAACAGCAAATTCGTAGAAGTGAACTATTTAAATCATAAAAACCCGCAAAAATACGAAGTTCTCTTGTTTTATGCATATATATTGAAAAGTAGTGAAGGATAGGTAATGCTATCTATATTATAGAGAATTAGAATATGCATACATTTATACATCTTGATTGAATCATTTTTTACCGAGAACAGACAGAAAAACTTGTCAAAAGTGGATCTTTTTTTTTTATATGGTCTCACGATGTATACTATTGAATAAGAAGTTTTTGAAGAATTGGAATTTAAATAATTGAAAGAGATATTTTGCACATCACATCATGTTAGCTTTTACTTTTGCTTGGTTTATAATATACTTTAACTTCTAAATTTCAGTTATTTACATTTGTTTCTCTACTAACATTTGTGTACGTTTGTATTATTTGAAAATGACTGGAAGAGCTAAAGGTGGTAAAGGTTTAGGAAAAGGAGGTCTGAAAAGTCATCGTAAAGTGCTGAGTGATAATATCCAAGATATAACAAAACCAGCCATAAGGCGTTTAGCAAGACGTGGTGGTGTATATCAGGATTGATATAGGAGGAAACTAGAGGTGTGCTTAAAGTATTCCTTGAAAATGTTAATAAGAGAGGCTGTCACATACACTGAATATGCCAAAAGAAAAACTTGGCATATTCAGTGTTGGCGGTTAATTAATACGTTGGTCCATTGCATTGTTATGAAATATTTTTAAATAAGTAAAGAGTTGATAATGTACGTAACGTAGTAGGTAGCAGGTTTGATCACGTATTATGGAGACTCCTCGGATCATTCCGCCACTCTAGATCCTGATTTTTTTTAGTGAGACGGATTAATTCTTGTTTTTCTGAGGAAGACATTTTATCAAACATTAAAGCCTAGGTCCTTCTAAGGAGTTTTTCTTCGATAAGTGACGAAAAAAGGGCAGATTTATTTATAAAACAAATCAGTGCAAATAAAAACGATTTAATGAATACTCCCCCTAGTAGTTTTTACAGTCAGAGGGAAGGTCATCCCTGAAAAGGTTGAGCCTTTCCTTTGCACTTTTTAGACAGAGAAAATATCTTCCCTGTCATTCAATGCTGTAAATGTTTGAAGTATTAGAACACTAAAACCCGGTGCAAAGGTCAAGAACGCTGTATGAGATGTGGGGAAAACTTAACATCTAATCAATAATCTTCTCATTGTGACCTGAAGTGCATCTTTTGTAGTTTGTTTTTTGATTAGTTTTAAAAAATTCAAAAAACGACTACAATAATAATTGATAAAAAAAAGTTTACATTAAAAAAACATTCACCAAACTTTACCACATTTTAATCATTTTACTCCTTACTGTAGCATGTTTTAACAAAACAACATTAAATTTAAACATCTTCTTCGGGGTTGTTGCGATTTCTTTGTCAGTGAGAATTACCTACATTAGTTCTTTGAATAATCAGCTAATTTGAAATGTCGATCGCAAATTTTGCTTAATTTTGAAGGCTTCTAATTTTCTCGTTGTTTAACTTTTAACACTTTTTACGCAATCTTTCATTTTAGGGAAATTTATGTCCAGTTTTATTTACAGGAGCCGTTCAAATCTTATTTCTTCTTTATATTTTAAGCAATATTCGCAATATTCTTATTGGGAGCTATGCAAAGAAAATTAATAATTAATTAATAATGATTGATATTTGTAAAAATTGCACAAGGCTCACTACTAACTGTTCCAATTACGGCACTGTCTTGCACAAAGGATCACAAGAAATAGCTGTCCCGATGTTGTATGTAAGTTTACCAAGGTAATATAATACTTTACCTTGAAACAAGAAGTATGATCTAAATAATGCCCGAAAATAGCGGCATTGTGCTGCACAAAGTCACTTTGTGCTCTGGTAATAGGAAAACCACCATAGATTTATTACTTAAATACAGAGTACATCAGACTCCGAGAAAAACGTAACATACGGTCAGAGAAACAGAAAGAAAACTATACTCAGTGGACATATCTAACTTTGTCTAAAGCTCGCTTAGTTAAGTGACGGCTAACTACTGCTTGAAGCTCAAGGCAGAGCTCCACTCGGTTTCCTTTCTCTCATCCAGCGCTACGATTCCACTTGTGCAGGCGCCCATACCTCACACACACTATATATCTTTAGGTTATGGTGGTTGATGGAGCGAAGAGAATCATAAATCAGAAATTCGTTTATCCACAAGCTTAAAATAAAGCCATTTCGTACGTTTAATTTTTAAAACAAACAACTGAGGAAATACAATATGTCCGAACCCTACGAAAGATTAGGTAAATTTCGTATGAGATCTCCCCTAGCGTACCAGATCGCCTCCCCTGAAGCTCGACTCTGGATCCGCCCTTGGAACAATCACAGTAAATTACAGGGTTAGGTGAGCCTAATATAAATTCTTGTAACTGTAAATATTGATATAGGTAAAAGGTTCAGTGAAAAACACGAAAAATCAAATTCAGAATAGACAGGTTAAAATTAAAAGGTAAATAAATCACAACCCTCTGCAAATAATTACGTACTAGAAAAAGATCATCTTTACTTTGAATCGTTTCACAAGAATACCATTGAAAAAAAGTGTAAACAAATTAGTATCAAGATAAAGCTAATCTTACAAATTACGAAATACAAAGTGTTCCATTTGAAAAAAAAATTAGAAAAACTCATTTGAAAGTGTCAGTATTTGGGGGAAAATTGTGAACACCGTGTACAAAATACTAAATATAAGAGGATAACAATAATATAAAAAAGGCTGACGTAGAACAAGAATTCGCCTTAGTAGATTAGTGATGGGTAACACTTCAGATTTTGGAGTGCCGACACCTCAACACACGCACAGCTCATTGTGTCAACACGTGTTTTGGCACAATTGTTCCATATAGCAGTTGACGATTACTATAACCCGATCTTATAACTCTTATTTGTCTTTCAAGGCACACTATAGGTTAACAAAATATAAACGTTCGTTTATAGTACCTTTAAACTCCCATCTTGCCCTATTTTATATCTTATAAACAAATTATTATCTTGACACAAACAAAAATATCTACCATAAATTATATTTTGAATTAAGAAAATTCTGTTTTAGAGTACATACCTTAAATACAGGCAACAACATTCACGGGTTGTCTTAAGCCTAACATTCAGTGAACCATTAATTTTATAGAACACAAGTTTATTGAATTTTCTACTCCTTTAAATTTCAATTTTAGTGAATGTATTTAATTAAAGACAAAATATTAGATTAGAAATTCATGGAGAAAACATTCACTTATTGATTTATTTATTTAATAACTATTAACGTTTTTGAAAGAATTAGTTAATGTGAAAAGAGAGGGAATAAAAAATGTTTTTTAAAAAAATATAACCGATTTCCAAATATAACTAAAAAGTAGAAAATAATTATAACGAAATACAACTCTAGACAATAAATAACACATTCAATGTAGTTAGGTACATAAAGTAAAAAAATTAAACATCAAAAGGTGCTCATTCTGTACAAATTAATATCTACCTATATAGTAAATTTTTGAAGTCGGTGCCAATTATACTAGATCGATTTGTCCGTTTTTAAATATACTAGTAGGTTTTGTCCAATCTGCCGGTTTTTTTGTAGTTGGGACAAAACAATCAAGTAACGTGTACGCTCCAGGAAGTTAGCCATCCTCTCCCAGGTAAAATTGTCCTATCTGATGTACTGAGGACATTTTCATTAGGTAATACCAACGAATATAAACTCTTATATAGAAGCGCACGTCTTATGGAGAGAATATCCTCTGTTTACATGTTAGTATGTTACCCACGCGATAGGGGCGCTGGTATTTCAGTTAATTTGTCATGTATATACAATATTATTGAAATACCAAACAGTTGAAGCGGCAGCCGAGAGCTTAAAGTGCTCTAATACTAATCTGATGTTCCCGGGTTCATAACCCAAGAACAGATGTTTTTTTTTTGTTTTTAAATATATGTCGTTATTAATTAATTTTATGAATCAATTTTATGTACCACTTTCATTATTTGCATTAACATATTCCGTTAATATTGCCAAAAATATATGAAATATTTAATAGTTATAAGTTGGTAGTCTTTTAAGGCGAGCGCAAAAATCGCCCCAAACCATTAGTTTTTTATTGACAGTTAACAAAACTGCATATCATTACAGTTTTTATATTGTAAAATCTTAAAATGTAGATTTAATATTTATTTAATTCAAGTGTTGATATTGAATAAGTGTTTGTTCATCTAAATAAATATTAGAAAAATGTCGAAGAAACGTTCGTTGTGTTCTTATCTGGGGTATGAACTACAAAAGCAATCAACTGATACAAATACAACAATATTAGATGCTTCCATGAAATATGTTGCAGGGTATTTAGCTTTTAAATGTTTATCAAAAAGTCACTGTGACTGTTGTAAATCTGTTTTTACTCGCGAAAATAAAAATTTAGAATAAAGCGATGATCTTTTAATATTTTTAAAATCGTACAAAATATATCAAAATGAAGACAATTTAGGTAATCTCTGCATTCCTTCAGATTACCTTACTGCTGTTATTAAGATGGTGTAGTAGAAATCATGGCCGATAATATTGCATTGCAAAAATTAAAGAAAATCATTAAGACTATTTTCAAATTGATGAACCCTGTAATTTCCATACGAAACATGTAATTTAATTTTTAGTTCGTGTACATATATTTTATAAATTAAAATGGTTGAACGCAGATAGGACGGACCAAAAATGTTCAAGAAGACGCAAATCAGATAAGAATACAACACGCTCTAATAAATTAGATATTTGGAACCACAATTAAAATCAAATATTTGTAGCTTAAATTGTTAACAAAATATTCAGGGTTTTTAAAATAACAAGTCTATCTTTAAAAAAATTCGTGCACGTATTGATTTGATTTGCATTTCTTCAAATATCAACAACTGTAACAAAAATACTAACCTTTTTTTCTTCCCTATTAATAAAAAACTTTTCATCCCATCCCAATCCTGATGGTAGATGATCTGCTATAAGTTTACATAGTACATTATTAATGATTAGGTAATCATGAAATTAATTTCAAATTTAATTAAAATATTACACTTTTTTGTAAACTTATATTAGCCAAAGTAGATCCTTTTTTTTCTCTTTTTTTTCAGAACATATTTTTTAATTTATAAAATAAATGGTTTTATGAAAATATGTTTTATATAATATTTAGTATTTTGAAATTGCTATAACATCACAGACACATAAAATTTATAAAAAACAATAAATATTACATATACATTCAACGGTAGCAACAATTCAAAATTTTTAAGTTCTTATTTTATGTGATTTTAAAATGAGTTATATTCCTTTATGTGCATTGAAAAATGAAAATAGTACATAAAATTAATTAATAAGGACTTAATACTTAAAAAAATAAACATTTTGCGGATTTGAACCCGCCAGCCTGAAATAAAAACCCCGCGCCCTATTCTTTCGACCACCAGTCCATAATTAAATTAGTTGATTTTAGACGGTATCGACGTTGCTTGATTTGTAGTATATCACCGCCCCTATCGCGTGGGTAACATACTAACATGTAAACAAGGGACATATGTTACTTAAGACGTGTCCTTCTATAAGAGTCTATTGACGATTTCTAGGGATCTACCGGTTATAATTGTTCCTAAGTGGTTTGAACCAAACACATTCTAGCGGTCTTGGTTAATACCAATGACATCACGAAAACGTCACAAATGAGCCCTTTGTTACGTCATTGTTTGAAATATTTTCAACCGGTAATAACCCAAAGCAGTAGTTGTTTTTGATTGTCTTAAAATCTGGTAGTTAAAATATCTCCTTAAATTGACAGAATCGGTAGATATAGCGAAAACACTTCTACCATGTTGGGTAATAAAATTACTCAATTGGTTCCACCGCATGCACACAATACTAAATGCTGGCATCAGCTTATCTTTTATTCAAAATTCGGAATGTGCCAATGTAACATGTTTCGATTTCAAAAAAATAAACTGATATAAGAAGCTTAATTTTACATGGTGTTCTGTATATAGGAAACTTAGAGCGGAGTAGAATTAAACAGATTTAAAAAATCTAAAAAAGTTATATTTGGTGTCCTATAAGCAGCTGCATATATACAATGTGGTTCAAATAAGAGAGAGTGGAACTAGTTATGCAGGGTGGTCTAATAACGTTATACTGAGTGGGCCATAAACAGTTCCATGTACCAAGTGGTTGAAAAAGTGTAAAATATTTATAGTTTAGATAAAAAATGTGTTATGTAAGCAGTTAGGATATTTAAATTATGTTCATAAGATATATATCAACCGTAATTTTACAGGGTGTTCTATATATAGGAAATTTAGTGCGGAGTAGAATGACGTGGATTTAAAGAATTTAAAAAAGTTGTATTAGGTGTACCATTAGCAGCTGCATAAATTCAATGTGGTTGAAATAAGGGGTGGTGGAATTTGTTATACGGGGTGGTCAAAAAGTTTGTCAAATAGTTGCATATACCAGGTGGTTCATAAAAGACGGAGTATAATTATATTTATATAGGGTGGTTAACAAAATGAAGTATTGTGCATAAGTAGTTGCATATACAATATGGTTGAAATAAGGGTAGAATATTTATACACTGTAGATAATTTTTTTTATGAAAAAATGTGTTATGTAAGCAGTTAGGATCTTTGAATTATGTTCTTGTGATATTATAGTTATGAAATGGGTTGGAGAAATGTTAAAAGCAGTTGTTTATACAGGGTGTTTGAAATATAAGATGAAGTAGAATTATAGTTTATGTTGTGGTTAAATACTTGTTTTATATCCACAAGCAGTTGAATATATAGGATGGGTCAACTATATGTCACGGAGTATAATTACAGCTATACAGGTGGGTTTAAAAAATAAGTAATGTAATGATCTGGAAGCTGTTCCATTTACTGGATCGTTGAAATATAGGGTGGGGTAGCATTCTTAGGATACAGGGTGGCAAATAAGTAGTTGTATATAAAAGGTTGTTGAAATATAGGGTGGTGTAAAGTTGTAATTATACAGGGTGGGTAAAAAATGCTAAAAAATTGTTATATAGCAGTATGGAGTACCTGAAACATGGAGCGCAGTAAAGTTATAGTTATATAGTGTGATTCAAACAAGGTTAGTAAAACTTGTAAATGAAGGGTGGTTTAAATGAAGTGTGGAGAGAAATTATACTTTATAATTTCGTTAAAAAAATATCAGGAAAAATTGTGAAATAGCTTAGTTCATAATAAGTTGCAAAGATAGGGATAGTTGAAATGTAGGGTGGAGAAGTGTTATGATTAATTATTTAAGAAATGTTATATTGGTTAACCAATAAGCAGTAGCGTATACAGAGTAGTTGTAATACACACAAGGTGATTCAAAAACATGCCGTAAAAAATTGTTATATACGGTGCCCAGCAGTCCCCAGCAGTTACGATTTTGGTGAAATATATTGGGCATTGATAGATTTATACAGGGTGGCACCAAAAATGTTATATTATAGTAGTTGCATATACAAGGTTGTTGAAATAGCGGGTGGTGTAGAATTATAGTTAAACAGGTTGGATCTATTTTTTTTAACATGAGCTGTTGCATGTGTGTAATATCTGAAATATTGATCGAAGTAAATTTATAGTTCCTACAGTGTGATTAAAACAATGTTAGAAACAGCTGCACATAAGGGGTGGATGAAATACAGGGTTGAGACAAATTATACTTTCAAGGGTGGTTCAAAAATAGTTATATAGCGTAGTTGCATATATAAGATAGTGAGTGGACCAGAGTTATAGTTAAGTGTTTAAAAAATGTTATATTTGGTGGCCCCTAAGCAGATGCAGAACAAGATGGTTGAAATATTTTGCAGAGTAAAATTATGCTCAAAAAATAACTTGTAATCTTCGACAAATTGGCAGCAGTGTATACAGGATGGTTTTAATGTAGATGGAAGTAGACTTAGTTATACAAAGCGGTTAAAAAAAGTTGAATAAAATTGTTATATAGGGTGGCCAATAAGCAGTTGCGGTTTGGGTGAGTGTTTAAATAAATGTTTGGTGTTAGGATGCAAAAGTGTGTTTTTAAATGTGTGACACACCATGGGTTCCACCGGCATTTCCATCAGGGTGGATGTAAAAAAGTTAAAAAATAGTTGTTATATAGGGTAGACCATAAACAGTTGTGCTCTACTATATGGAATATCTGAAAGATGGGGAGAAGCACATAGTATTCAAGTGTTTTTAACATAATGTTAGAAAAAGCATATAAAGGGTGATTAAAATATAGGGTAAAGAGAAATTGTACTTTAAAAGGTGATTCAAAAAATATCAGAAATAATTGTTGTGCAGCGTAGAAATAATTGTTAGCAGTTGCATAGCTGAAATATAGGGTAGAGAAGAGTTATACTCAGGTGTTCATAAAGTTATATTGGGTGAGATATAAACAACAGCATATACGGGATGGTTGCAATATGAAGTAGGGTTACAGTTATTTAAGGTGATTAAAAAAAATGTCGAATAACATTGTTGTATAGGGTTGCGCATAAATACTTGCAGTTTGGGTGAATTATAATCGGGAGTGGTGGATTTATAGCCAAGTAGGGTGGTTTAAACAAATTAGAAAATTTTTTATTTAGGGTAATCCATATGTTTCATAAGTCATTTCTTTTATAAAATTGTAAGTTTGTCTGTTTGTTTGTTTGTCTGTTTGTTTGGGCATGACGTAAGAACTACTGATCTGATTTTGCTAAATCTTTTTTTGTTGCAAAGCCTATAGTTTGACTTAAAATCTGCTAGATATTATATCTCCCTAAATTTGCAGAAACGGTAGATATAACGAAAAAACTTCTACCATGTTGGATACAACTTAGTGCGGAGTAGAATGACGTGGATTTAAAAAATCTAAAAAAAGTTATATTAGGTCTACCATAAGCAGCTGCATATATACATTGTGGTTCAAATAAGTGAGAGAGTAATTCGTTATATGGGGGTGGTTCAAGAAAGTTATATTTTTGGGCCATAAACAGTTGCCTATACTAGGTGGTTCATGAACGGATGGAGTAGAATTATATTTATATAGAGTGGAAAACAAAATGATATATTGTTTAGCTCATAAGTAGTTGCATATACAATATGGTTGAAATACGGGTAGAATATTTATACAGGGTGGATACAAAATTTTTAGAAAAAAATATGTTATGTAAGCAGTTAAGATCTTTGAATTACGAGTATATTCTTGAGTTATTATAGTTTTGAAATGGGTTGAAAAAATGTTAGAAGAAGTTGTTTATACAGTGTGGTTTAAATATGAAATAGAGTGGAATTATAGTTTATAAGGTGGTTAAAAAAATCCACAAGTAGTTACACATATAGGATGGTTGCAATGTGTAGCGCAGTTTATATAGTATATTATAAAGAAATGTTATAATCTACAAGCTGTTGCATTTACCGGATGGTTGAAATATAGGGTGGAGTAGAATTTTATGGATACAGGGTAGTACGAAAATCTTATATTGGGTGGCAAATAAGAGGTTGCATATACAAAGTTGTTGAAATATAGAATTAGAATTATAATTATACAGGGTGGGTAATAAATGGTAGAAAAATGTTGTTATATAGCAGTTGCATATATTGATTACCTGAAATATGGGACGCAGTAAAGTTATGTTACAAAATGTGATTCAAACAAGGCTAGAAAAAATTTCAAATGAAGAGTGCTTTAAATGAAGTGTGGAGAGAAATTATACTTTATATGATTAAAAAACTGTGAGGAAATCCGTTGCACATATAGGATAGTTTAAATATAGGGTGGAGAAGTGTTAAAGTTAAGTATTTAGGTGGTTGAAGTATTTTGTAGAGTAAAATTTTGGTTAAAAAATAAGTTATAATGTTTGACTGATTGGCAGCAGTATGTACAGGATTGTTTTAATGTAGAAGAAAGCAGAGTTATAGTTAAAACAAGGCGGTTAAAAAAATATTAAAATTGTTCTATAGGGTTGCCAAAAAGCAGTTGCAGTTTGGATGAGTGTTTAACTAAAGGTTTGGTGTTAGAGTGCCAAACTGTATTTTTACATTTGTGACACACCAAGGGTTCCACAGTAGACCAATCAATAGAGATTTTTTCGTGCAAAAAATACTATCAGGATACTGCCTGGGCCATCACATTAAGAATGATTTGTAGTGATATTTTGCTACCTTTTCCACTCGCAGCTATGGTTTTTTACTTTATTATAAACAATTGAAACAAGAAAATTGCGTTTTTTTTTTCGTTGTATGTTGTTGAAAAAGAATTAACTAATCTCAATGGTGTCTACAGGTGAATTGTAAAGCATGGAAATAGCAATGAAATGAGCCCAGGATCGATCCGATAAGATCTTTAGTAACAGAGAAAAACAAAAAATAGTGGAAAATTTAGCGGTTTTCTTTATATTATTATAACTCCGTCACTATCGAAGTTGTAGAACTGTGCTTGTGGGAATTGATAGTAATTGATATCGACCTTATGCGTGACTAAACCAGGCGCTATCGGTTTATTCGTTTTTGAATAATTGCTATCTGAGGTTTTTAGTCCACTATTCTTGCAGGGCGTCTCCATGCGACATGGATCGTCAAATATCAATTCAAAATAGAGATGTTGAAAGTAGAGGTATCATTCTACAACGCCTCTATTTTAATATTTCATTAAATGTCTGTGAAATATACGAAAAATGTTAGCAAAAATGACCAAAATTTGGTGAGCGTATGAATGTGGTCGAGTAGTAGGGGGAACACGGTTGTTGAGGGGAACTGATAACAATAATTATTATCGATAGTAACTGTCACTCTGACAGATGGTGAAAGAATTTAATCGTTAAAAAAACTTCTATACAGAGTGATTTGTTCGATTTTATTATATCAAATGAGAACTGTTTGTTTATTATTATTAATATATTTATATGTAAATGGTTTCTCGGAAACGTTTTTGCTTTAATGTGTGGATTTTGGGTTTACGGAACATCGAAGGAGAGCGGTCATTAAAAAAATTCTTACTTGTGAGGATTTTAAATATTAAAACGATCTACGTATGTGCCTCTACTACTATACGCTTCCCCTCAACAACTGTGTTTCCCCCACTCCTTGGATACATTCATACGCTCTACCATTTTTTGTCATGTTTGCTAATATTTTTCAGATATTTCACAGACATTTAGTGAAAAATGAGAATAGAGGCTTTGTAGAATGATACCTCTACTTTCAACAACTTTTTTCAAAATTGAAATTTGATTATCTATGACGCATGGGAGCACAATGCAAACATAGTGAACAGAAAACTTTATATCACAATTGTTCAAAAACTAATAAACCGGTAGCGCCTGATTTTGGCATACATAAAATAGATGTAAATTACTATCAGTTCCTACAAGCCCAGTTGAACAGCTTCTAAAGTGACAAAGATACGATTTTTAAAAAAAAATCCTACATTAATTCAGTAGTTTTTGTTTTTCCCTGTTACTAATGATCCAACTGGATCGAGCCTGGGCTCATTTCATTGGTATTTTCATGCTTTACAATTGACCTGTTGACACCATTGAGCTTAGTTTATTATTTTTGATTTTATAAACATGCTAAGAAAAAAAACGTAATTTTATTGTTTCAATTGTTTATAACAAAGTAAAAAAACATAGTTGCGAGTGGAAAACATAGCAAAATATCGCTATGAATCTTTGTTAATGTGATGGCACAGTCGGTTTCCTGATAGTATTTTTTACACATTATCAGTTAATTTTTGCTCTATTGATTGGTCTATAGGTATTTCCATTAGGGTGGATCGAAAAGTTTAAATAAAAAATATGTTATATTGGGTATGAACAGTTGCATCCTACTAAATGGAATACCTGGAACAAGGGGCGAAGCAAGATTATAGTTTCAGAGTGTGATTAACACAATGCTAGAAAAAGTTTCATATAAAGGGTGCGGAGAGAAATTGTATTTTACAAGGTGGATCAAAAAATATCAGAAATAATTGTTATATAGCGTAGACCATAAGCAGTTGCATAGATGAAATATATTAAAATCCATTAAAAGATTTGCACAATAACAAAAACAATTAGTGGCTTAATTACTAATAGATGGCCCATAGATAGCCGTATGTACAGGATGATTGGAAAATAGGATGGAGTGTTGGTCGAAAAATGTTTGAAAAGAATTTATAAATGTGGTTCTTGAGTATGTGATACTGAAATATAGGGCGAAGAAGAATAAAATTGTTATACAGGGTGGTTAAAAATTAAAAAGGTAGTAAACAGAGTAATTGAAATATATTGTGAAGTGGAATTATTACAAAGTATTTTAATAAAAGAGAATTGAAATTAAATTCACTCATTTCGTCTTCAAAACAATTAGTTTACAGAGCAAACGTCCACTACTAAAATTGCCGTTCTTACTATTAATTAACGCAGTTTTAAATTTATATTTCACACATTAAAGTTTAAAGTATACTGATATATTCACACACTATTCGGAGGTTAAGTTGTATTAACTCTACGTGTGGTGGTGCAATTAAACTACACAATTTTTATAGAACGTTTGGACAAGACAACGTCTGTCGGTTTAGTTAAACATATGTTTGTCTTATTAAGTCAACGCGTACTAGTTCATTTCGTAAACTTTTACTTGTCAATTTAACTGATAATTTATCTTTCTGTACTGTTGGGTCTTTCGATG
The DNA here is from genome assembly GCA_034190945.1 of Octodonta nipae. Classification (NCBI taxonomy): domain Eukaryota; kingdom Metazoa; phylum Arthropoda; class Insecta; order Coleoptera; family Chrysomelidae; genus Octodonta; species Octodonta nipae. The sequence goes on along the minus strand of CM067222.1, from coordinate 52,757,218 downwards.
TTACCTGCTCCTGGTCTATTAAGGTTATACATACAAAATAAAAAATAAAGAATAAGGAATAACAACTACCAAAGTTCAAAAAAATAATACCGACTTCCAAGTATAATTAAAAGTTGAAAATAATTATAACGAAATACACCTCTAGACAATAATGGAAATCCTTGGGTGTGTCACAAATGTAAAAAAGACACTAACATCAAACTTTCATTTTAAACACTCAACGCCGATTCAACAACTCTAAGTTGACGTCATCAAGGAGTTTGGTTTACTAGAGTTGTTGAAACAGCGTTGAGTGTTTAATATAAAGGTTTGGTGTTAGGGTGTAAAACTGTGTTTTTTACACTCTAGACAATAAATAACACATTCATTGTTGTTAGGTACCTACACACAAAATAAAAAATTTAAACATTGAAAGCTGCTCATACTGTACAAAGTAATTATCTACCTATATAGTATATTTTTTAAGTTGGTGCCAAGCAACAATCAAGTTTGAAGAAGTTGTAGATAAGTACTGCCGTCCTTAAGCTAGTTGTCCTAAATGCATAAAATCAGTTTCGAGTTATTGGCGACTTTGTGTTTTTTTTTTCTGTGGATTCATGATTACGTTGATTTTTCGATTTATATTTTAAATGTACTTTAAAAATATTGATTACATTGTACATGGTTACGTTAATGCAATGAATCATACACTTAATATAACACTTTTGATAGTTAGGACATTTAGGGTTAGTAAAACATAAATTTCAAGCTTTTATTGTACTAAGTTCACAATATAAAAGAAACGATACAAGTATTAACTGATAAATATTAATAAAACGTGGCTATTCATCGTCAGCCATATTGCTCACATTGTTGCTGATTTGTAAGTTCTGTCAAAATGGCATTCTGTTTTCAGGAAAATGTTTCTTCAATTTTGCAATTAAAGTCTCTTTACGTTCTGATGTAACACCCCGATATTTCTTTTGTGCAACAGGATCAGGCAGTAAACCATTCATGTATTTGTTATTTAAAATGCTATCCATGTCTTGGAACTGGCCGGAGAATTGTGTCTTGTACTTGAACATTTTTTGGCCTGTTTGGAAGGAAAGAGCGCCTACATTTTTTTAAATCAAGGAGGGAAAGCATAATAACCTAAATGTGGCAGTCCGAATTACTAATGTCAACGCCATTATCTTTATCATTAGTATCATTTTGGTGTATACAGAAAGCTTCACACTCCCAGCATTCTTCATGTCTCAGTTTCGTAAACGAAATATTGAAATTTGCGACATTTTTCCGATACAGTTTATGTGAAAAATCAGTATTAGGATACTTTTGTTTGAAATCGTTGTACATTAAGGTAATTGAAATATCACTAGGAAGATAAAGTCGATTAGGTGCATGTTCTCAACGATAATGAGAAACTGTTGGATTGAACGACCTGATATGATTTATTATTTCGGTTCGGTCAATTTTTCTAGAACTTTTCAGTTTTGATCTACCGTCTCACTGAGGTGATATAAATTTTGGATCAGTGTTTCGCATATTTTTTAATAATCGATCATTTTCAGGATCAAACCCAGTGTTGCCAAAAGAAACGTTTTGCACACTTCAACTTTAAAACCAGTGTCTGTTTTTATAAAGTATTTAAAGCTGAATGCTCTTCTTGATTTATTTCCCAATCCGGTTGTGTTTCTTTTCTACTCGATTTTCTCAACACAACCCATAGCAAACAAGCTCTGTTCTTCTTTAGTGAGTGACCAAAACTGGGCGTTAATGATTTTTTGCCAGTCAGCAGTAATTTTTTGCGAGCACACTCTTTTGTAGTTGCACAAAGCTTTAACATTATGAGCCCTGACAAAATGCTAGATTTTTTCCTTTTTTCTCTGTGTCAGACTGGTAGCATACCTTTTCCTTTTTCGTAGTCGGCCTTTTTTGGTATATAATTTCCGTTTCGCAGTGTCTACTGCTGCTACAACTATGTTTTCCAACAAATTTTTAATCTAAGCATAGTGTCTAGTGAAAGAAACATTATCAGCGACACTGATACTACCACACAATGACTACTAATTTAAATGGACCTGCCTGTTTACGTTAAAAACGGGTTGAAAGATGATTGCCGGAAAATAGTAAACAATGCCAAACTTCTTTCCATTGTAACACTAAGACGTAAATCTAGGTATAGACTGAACGCCTCAACGGTGATACTTTACGCCTTTTATGTCCAGCAGGCAATAGCACAAGTTTGCTTATTAACATTTTGATTTGAGGTTAACTTCGTAATTGATAATTTTTAAAGTGTTTTGGGGTTTAAAACCTTTTTTGAAATCAGTGAGTATTTTGCATAATTGTAAAAAAACAATAAAGTGTTATTTCAGTGTTTTACATGCAGGAACACGGAACACCGGTGTCAGATCATAAACGTGTTAAATGAGTTTTACAAAAGCTCATTTAAGCAGTAAATAAAACTACATTTTACGTGAATAAATAAATGTTTTGATAGTCTGAATCTGGTAGACAATGTCCCTCGTTCCTCGAAGTTTCATTGGACTTCAATCATCTTGAAAAGGTTGGATCTCACAACGTTTCAATAGCTTTGTATCTGCTATCGTCATCAGGTGAATGATGGGAAATTCAGTTTATCCGGGGTATTTATACCTTTAATCGGTCATGCGTCACCGGTCATGGTCACTGGGTCTCATCCGGTCCAATCAGCGTCGTCGTATCTGGCGGTTGGCTGTGGGTGATGCGTAGCGACAGTGGCCGAAGAAGTGGTTTCCAAATGTTTTTAATTTGGACGCTGGGCTCGCTAATTATATTCTGGTTCGAGATTATATATACTGTCTCTATAAATTTTTTTTTATACCAATGCTCCTCCTTGTGAATTACCCTGGCCTGGTCCCAGTTGATGTTGTGGTGCTCGGTCCACGCGTGGTTAGCAAGCCCACACTTCGTTAGCTCCGCCCTTTGAGTAGCTGTGCGGTGTTCCTTAACCCTGTGTCCAGCGGTCGCTTTGTCTCTCCAAAGTAAAGATATACAAGATATACTGTATATACAGTTATTTGGTATTGCTGGAGCGTCCGGCCTCTCTTCCTTGTAAACATGCTCCTTAGAGTGTTGCTGCTTCCATATCTGTATGCAATTCGTCTAAGTTTGTCCGACAAGCCTTTAGTATACGCTAATAATAGAGTTGGTATCGTGGTTTCCTCTTCCTGCCTAGGTGGTTTGCCCAGTTCTTCAAACGCCTTATTAATGATGGTTTCCGGGTTCTTTGAGGACTTCTGGTGTGCTGCAGATATTTTTGGCTCTATGGATTAATCCATAGAGCCAGTGTTTTGATGTTGCTAGTTTTCTTTGCTGATGGGTGGTTGTAATTGTAGTGAAGGTATAATTCTGTACGTGTTCGAATCAGTTAGCAACAAATAAAGTTGAGACAGTAAAAAGCACCAACATAACTACTACACCAAAGTATACCAGGTCGTCGAATTTAATCCTAACAGTTGTTTAGAATCTTCCTATTTGATCTAAGGAACGTTATAGACATTATTGAAAAGTGGTGCGAAATTGTGTTGAAATCAGTTAGCAACAAATAAAGCCGAGACAATAAAAAGCATCAATCTAACAACTACAACCAAGTACCCTAGTACGTCGAATTTGATCGTGACAGGTGTTTAGAATCTTTCTATTTGATATAAGGAATGTTATAGACATTATTGAAATGTGGTGCAAAAATGTGTTCAAATCAGTTAGCAAACAATAAAGCCGAGACTGTAAAAAGCATGAATCTAACTACTACAACCAATTTCACTAGGACATCAATTTTGAACCTGACAGTTGCTTATAATCTTTCTATTTGATCTAAGAAACGTTATAGACATTATTGTAAAGTGGTGCGAAAATGTGTTCAAATCAGTTAGCAACAAATAAAGCCGAGACAGTAAAAAGCATCAATCTAATTATTACAACGAACAAAACTAGTACGTCGAATTTGATCCTGACAGTTGTTTAGAATCTTTCTATTTGATCTAGGAAACGTTATAGACATTATTGAAAAGTGGTGCGAAATTGTGTTTAAATCAGTTAACAACAAATAAAGCCGAGACTGTAAAAAGCATCAATCTAACTACTACATCAAATTACACTAGGACGTCAAATTTGATCCTGACAGTTGTTTAGAATCTTTCTATTTGATCTAAGGAACGTTATAGACAATATTGAATAGTGGCGCGAAATTGTGTGCAAATCAGTTAGCAACAAATAAAGCCGAGATTGTAAAAGCATCAATCTAACTACTACAACAAAGTACACTAGTACGTCGAATTTGATCCTGACAGTTGTTTAGAACCATTGTATTTGACCTAAGGAACGTTATGGAAATTATTGAAAAGTGGCGCGAATTTGTTTTCAAATCAGTTAGCAACAAATAAAGCCGAGACTGTAAAAGCATCAATCTAACTAGTAACAAAGTATACTAGTACATCGAATTTGATCCTGACAGTTGTTTAGAATCTTTCTATTTGATCTAAGAAAGTTGCTAACTAAAAAGCATCAATCTAACTACTACAACAAATTACACTAGGACTTCAAATTTGATTCTGTAATTTGGTGATAAGAAGTGAAGGATTAAGTGCAGTTAAAATCGTAATTTGATTTATGGAAACCCGAAGAATGGAAAAAATGGACGAAACTACAAAAAAATAGTCAAGCAGGTTACGGAGAGACTAGACGAAAAAATAGCCCAGATTCTAGAAAAAAGAAGGAGAAACAACATCAAGAAGAAATACAACAAAGGTTAGTAAAATCTTTTGACGAAAAACGTAAAATAGAATTAGAAAATCTTGACACTACGATGAAAAGCGAATAACAAAATCTAGTTTCCACGATGAAAAGTGAACAACATAATTTAATTGAAGGATTATTTACGAAATTTGTAGAAAAACAAGATCAAACTGAATTGACGAGACAAAATGAATTTAAAATAACTGAAGAAAAAAGACAAATGTAATTTGAACAACTAATGCAAATAGTACCACAAGTTAATGAAATAGTTAATGAAAGAATGCAAATAGTAGAATCAGATATAAAAGAAATAAACGACGAGATAGAGATCCTAAAAAATAATGTGGAGACTCTTGAAATCAAAGTAGATGACATCGATTCCATCCAGAGCCAGGTGAAATTTGGAATCAGTTCCATTAAAAACACGGTACAAAGTGAAGTAAGTGAAGTACCAGATAAAATCAGTGCCATCCAAAACAAGGTAGAAACAGAAATCAAAAAAATGCAACAGGACTTACAGCGAGGAAAATACCAGCACATCGTGAGTACCAAAGGTTCCTTTAGTAAACCACCCACATTCGACTGCAGTTCATCTTGGCCAATGTATAAACGGAAATTTGAGGCCGTGGCTACAGCTAATGGATGGGATAATCAAGAAAAATCTACTTCTCTGGTAATTTCGTTAAGAGGTCCGGCCCTAGAACTCCTCCAAAACATTCCCGTCGAAGAACAAGGAAATTTCGACAAGATCATCGCCATCCTAGACAAACGATACGACAAACAATCCATGAGCCAGGTATACCAAGTACAACTGAGTGGAAAAACGCAAAAATCCGGTGAAAGTCGCCAAGAATTCGAAGCAGACATTAGACGGTTAGTTCACTTGTCCTACCCAGACATGCCAGAGGAAACGAAAGACCAGATGGCCTCACAGAGTTTCATAAACGGCATCAGAGATGTGGAAGTACAACGAAACCTAAGACTAAGTGGCGTCAAGAAAAGTAATGAAGCTCTACTTCGGGCTTTGGAAGTAGAGGCCGTCATGAACATGTCCAAGCCGAGGGTCCGAGCAGTTTCTTTACTAAACCACTGCTGGCTGTTCTGAACAAAATATTAGAACGGTCACAAAGAACTGGCACCAGAGGGGCATGTTACCGCTGTTCACGGATAGGGCACTTCCAACGTGAATGTCGAGTGAGGCTACCTGAAAGATCATCGACCAGGGGTAACCAACAGAACAGCCACATGTCCAGGGACCGTCAGCCAGTCAGCATAAGGGGGCGAATGCTGACTGACCCTCCACCAGCCCCCAAAACGTTATCCATCCGGGGATTTTGCCGAGATAGGGGCAGCCTAGTCATCAGAGGCACCATCAATGGGCGAGCAGTTACCATCACCATCGACAACGGCGCCGCTGTGTCCATTGCCAAGTCCAGGGTTTTGAGAGCATCAGAAATTGGGCCAGTTACCAATAACATCCAGCTCAGAACAGTCACCGGCGAGTCCATGTCAATACAGGGTGAGGCAGATAGGGGACAACATGATCCGGCATAGGGTCCTGGTAGCGAATATTGAGGACGATTTTATACTGGGAATGGACCTAATTAGCCAGCATGGATTTATGTTCGACCCGAGGTATGATGTTCTTCGGTTCCTAAATGAGGAATGTGTATTGACACGGCCCGTCAACCGTTCAGTCACCTCCATAAAAATTGTTACAAAGTCTTCAGCTAGAATTCCCGGTTGAACGGAAGAGATTATTCCTGTGCAGCTAGACAGCAATCCTGGGAGCTGCGTTGGAATGGTGGAGCCCGTACACTCAGCTCATGACGACTTAGTTGGACGGGCTATAGTTAAAACCGGACGAGATATACCAACCAGTGTCCTGAATTTGTCCAACAACGATATCAGAATTGCCAATGGTCAAGAGATAGCTTGTTTCGAGCCAGTAGAGACCATCATCAATTGCGAAGAAGAGTACTAGACGTCGGTGAAGGAGACAGGGCCTAGTAAAGAGTTCCTACAACAATTTGCTGACCATTTGACACACCTGACACCAGAGAACCAGAAGAAAGCAAAGCTATTTATCACAAAGCACTGGCAAATTTTTAACAGTCAAGATGGAACCACCACTTGCACCAACATCATCCAGCATCGAATAGATACCGGAAAGGCTCAGCCCATCAGAATACCACCTAGACGACTACCATTGGGGCAATAACAGGCAGTCGAGGAAAACATCGAGTCCATGTTACAAAATGGAGTTATTGAGCCATCCATCAGCCCATGGTCTGCTCCCGTAGTGCTAGTTAAAAAGATCGGGTGGTTCGATTTTGCGTGGATTACAGAAAGCTGAATGATGTCACGAAGAAAGACGGCTATCCACTACCCCGAATCGATGACACTCTGACCACACTAGCAGGCTCCCGTTGGTTCTCCACACTAGACCTAAAGAGTGGATATTGGCAGGTTGGTCTACACGCAAACGACAGAGAAAAGACAGCGTTCTCCACCAGTAAAGGGCTGTAGCAGTTCACGGTCATGCCCTTTGGGTTATGTAACGCACCCGCTACATTTGAGAGGCTAATGGAGTATGTACTGAGCGGGTTAACATGGAGGACGTGCTTAGTATACGACATTCTAGTCATGGGTCAGACATTCGACGACCATCTGAAAAACCTGGACGAAGTATTCTCCAAAATTAATAACGCCAACCTGAGACTCACTCCGAAGAAGTATTCCTTGTTCCAAAAAGAAGTAGATTTTCTGGGCTACGTAGTGTCCGAGTCAGGAATCCGCACCAACGAAGACAAGATAGAAGCCATCCGTGATTAGCGAGTCCCAAGAGACAAGCATGAACTCCGAAGCTTCTTGGGCCTCTGTTCATACTACCGGCGTTTTGTTGAGGGAATTGCCACCATCGCCGTCCCTCTACATCAGCAGACCACTGAGAAAGAGACCTTCCATTGGAATCAGGATTGCGAAATATCATTCAGGCGACTGAAGGCAGCACTATGTTCCAGCCCAATCCTAGCCTTTCCTACACAGTCCGGCAAGTTCATCTTAGACACCGACGCCAGCAACACAGGTTTGGGGGCCGTTCAATCCCAGGTGCAAAATGGTGAAGAGAGGGTGATCGAGTATTACAGTCGTGGATTCTCGAAACCGGAAAGAAATTATTGCGTCACCAGAAAAGAACATCTTGCAATAATAAGGGCTGTAGACCATTTCCACAAATACCTGTATGGTCGCCATTTCTTAATCCGAACAGATCATGCCGCACTCAAATGGCTGCTGGACATGAAGACACCGGAAGGACAACTGGCCAGATGGATGGAGAAATTACAGCAATACTACTTCAAGGTGGAACACCGTGCCGGCCGTTTGCACAATAATGCCGATGCCCTATCCAGAAGACCTTGTAGAGCGGAATGCGGACATTGTCTGAAGACAGAACAGCGAGAGGGTATCTCCATCAGGCAGTTCCGAGTGCAGGCCAATGAACACTGGACAACGGAACAGTGCATCCAGGACCAAATGGCTGATCCAGACATCGAACCAATCTTGTCACTCAAAACGAGAGGGGCACCCAGGCCACGATGGGACGAGGTAGCTAGATACTCCGGCGTGCTGAAATCGTTATGGGCTCAATGGGACTCTCTAAGAGTAGACAATGGAATGCTCAAGCGAGTTTGGGAAAGCGCTGATGGACGAGAAACCAAGTCCCAACTGGTAGTTCCGAAGAAAAAGGTACCAGCCATCCTGACCGAAGTACATGATGGGATTACCGGCGGCCACCTGGGCATGAAAAAAACCCTTGACAAAGTTCGCCAGCGGTACTACTGGGTGAATTACTTCGATGACGTCAGAGCTTGGTGCCGCAAATGTGCCACATGTGCCGCCAGTAAGGGCCCGAAGACCCGGACCAAGGGCAGAATGCAGCAGTACAATGTGGGCGTCCCATTTGAGAGAATTGCCATCGATGTCGCCGGTCCGTTTCCCGAGTCTGAGAGAGGGAGCAAATACATTCTGGTCGCAATGGATTACTTCAGTAAATGGCCTTGAGGCATATGCGATACCCAACCAACAGGCAACCACGGTAGCGACGGTGCTAGTAGAACAACTATTCAGCAGGTTTGGCGTCCCGATGGAATTACATTCAGACCAGGGGCGTAACTTCGAATCGTATGTATTCCAGAAGGTCTGCACGATGTTGAGGATCAGGAAAACGAGAACAACACCATTACACCCACAGTCAGACGGAATGGTGGAAAGATTCAACAGGACCTTGGAACAACACCTATCCAAGTTCGTCAGCAATAACCAGCGTGATTGGGATGAGTATATTCCCCTATTTCTGTTGGCATATCGCTCTGCCGTACATAATAGTACAGGCCTGACCCCAGCCAGGGTCCTATTTGGAAAGGAGCTGCGATTACCCTGCGATATGGCATTTGGCTCCCCCGAAGAACCTCCGCAAGACATCGACGATTATGCCAACCAGCTCCGACATAGACTAAGAAAGTTGCTAACTAAAAAGCATCAATCTAACTACTACAATAAATTACACTAGGACGTCAAATTTGATCCTGACAATTGTTTAGAACCTTCCTATTTGATCTAAGGAACGTTATAGACATTATTGAAATGTGGTGAGAAAATGTGTTCAAATCAGTTAGCAAACAATAACCAATTTCACTAGGATGTCCATTTTGATCCTGACAGTTGCTTATAATCTTTCTATTTGATCTAGGAAACGTTATAGAGATTATTGTAAAGTGGTGCGAAATTGTGTTCAAATCAGTTAGCAACAAATAAAGCCTAGGCAGTAAAAAGCATCAATTTTACTACTACAACAAAGTACACTAGGACGTCCAATTTGATCCTGACAGTTATTTAGAATCTTCCTATTTGATCTAAGGAACGTTATAGACATTATTGAAAAGTGGTGCGAAATTGTGTTCAAATCAGTTAGCAACATATAAAGCCGAGACAGTAAAAAGCATCAATCTAACTATTACAACAAAATACACTAGTACGTCGAATTTGCTCCTGACAGTTGTTTAGAACCTGTCAATTTGATCTAAGGAAGGTTATGGAAATTATTGAAAAGTGGTGCGAAATTTTGTTCAAATCAGTTAGCAACAAATAACAACTTTACAATTTAACTATTACAACAATTTAACTATTGCAACAAAATACACTAGTATGTCGAATTTGATCCTGACAGTTGTTTAGAATCTTTCTATTTGGTCTAAGAAACGGTATAGACATTACTGAACAGTGGTGCGAAATTGTGTTCAAATCAGTTAGCAACAAATAAAGCCGAGACAATAAAAAGCATCAATCTAACTACTACAACCAAGTACCCTAGTACGTCGAATTTGATCCTGACAGGTGTTTAGAATCTTTCTATTTGATATAAGGAACGTTATTGACATTATTGAAATGTGGTGGAAAAATAAATCCGAGGCAGTAAAATGCATCAATCTTACTACTACAAATTGTGTTCCAATCAGTTAGCAACAAATAAAGCCGAGACTGTAAAAAGCATCAATTTAACTATTACAACAAAATACACTAGTATGTCGAATTTGATCCTGACAGTTGTTTAGAATCTCTCTATTTGATCTAAGGAACGTTATAGACATTATTGAAAAGTGGTGCGAAATTGTGTTCAAATCAGTTAGCAACAAATAAAGCCGAGACAATAAAAAGTACCAATCTATTACAACAAAATACACTAGTACGTCGAATTTGCTCCTGACAGTTGTTTAGAACCTTTCAATTTGATCTAACGAACGTTATGAAAATTATTGAAAAGTGGTGCGAAATTTTGTTCAAATCAGTTAGCAACAAATAAAGCCAAGACTGTAAAAAGCATCAATTTCACTACTACAACAAAGTACACTGGTAGGTCGAATTTGATCCTGACAGTTGTTTAGAATCTTTCTATTTGATCCAAGGAACGTTATATACATTATTGAAAAGTGGTGCGAAATTGTATACAAAATCAGTTAGCAACAAATAAAGCCGAGACTGTAAAAAGCATCAATCTAACTACTGCAACCAAGTACCCTAGTACGTCGAATTTGATCCTGACAGCTGTTGAGAATCTTTTTATTTGATCTAAGAAACGTTATAGAGATTATTGAAAAGTGGTGCGAAATTGTGTTCAAATCAGTTAGCAACATACAAAGCCGAGACAGTAAAAAGCATCAATCTAACTACTACAACAAAGTACAATAGGACGTCGAATTTGATCCTGACAGTTGTTTAGAATCTTTCTATTTGATCTAAGAAAGTTGCTAACTAAAAAGCATCAATTTAACTACTACATCAAATTACACTAGGACTTCAAATTTGATCCAGACAGTTGTTTAGAATCTTTCTATTTGATCCAAGGAACGTTATAGACATTATTGAAAAGTGGTGCGAAATTGTGTTCAAATCAGATAGCAACAAATAAAGCCGAGACTGTAAAAAGCATCAAATTAACTATTACAACAAAATACACTAGTATGTCGAATTTGATCCTGACAGTTGTTTAGAATCTTTCTATTTGATCTAAGGAACGTTATAGACATTATTGAAAAGTGGTGCGAAATTGTGTTCAAATCAGTTAGCAACAAATAAAGCCGAGACAATAAAAAGCATCAATCTAACTACTACAACAAAGTACAATAGGACGTCGAATTTGATCCTGACAGTTGTTTAGAATCTTTCTATTTGATCTAAGGAACGTTATAGACATTATTGAAAAGTGGTGCGAAATTGTTTTCAAATCAGTTAGCAACAAATAAAGCCGAGACAGTAAAAAGCATCAATTTAACTACTACAACAAAGTACACTAGGACGTCGAATTTGATCCTGAAGCTGTTGAGAATCTTTCTATTTGATCTAAGAAACGTTATAGAGATTATTGAAAAGTGGTGCGAAATTGTGTTCAAATCAGTTAGCAACATACAAAGCCGAGACAGTAAAAAGCATCAATCTAACTACTACAACAAAGTACAATAGGACGTCGAATTTGATCCTGACAGTTGTTTAGAATCTTTCTATTTGATCTAAGAAAGTTGCTAACTAAAAAGCATCAATTTAACTACTACATCAAATTACACTAGGACTTCAAATTTGATCCTAACAGTTGTTTAGAATCTATTTGATCCAAGGAACGTTATAGACATTATTGAAAAGTGGTGCGAAATTGTGTTCAAATCAGTTAGCAACAAATAAAACCGAGACTGTAAAAAGCATCAATTTAACTATTACAACAAAATACACTAGTATGTCGAATTTGATCCTGACAGTTGTTTAGAATCTTTCTATTTGATCTAAGGAACGTTAAAGACATTATTGAAAAGTGGTGCGAAATTGTGTTCAAATCAGTTAGCAACAAATAAAACCGAGACAATAAAAAGCATCAATCTAACTACTACAACCAAATACCCTAGTACGTCGAATTTGATCCTGACAGGTGTTTAGAATCTCTCTATTTGATATAAGGAACGTTATTGACATTATTGAAATGTGGTGGGAAAATGTGTTCAAATCAGTTAGCAACAAATAAATCCGAGGCAGCAAAATGCATCAATCTCCCTACTACAACAAAGTACACTAGGACGTCGAATTCGATCCTGACAGTTGTTTAGAATCTTTCTATTTGATCTAAGGAACGTTATCGACATTATTGAAAAGTGGTGCGAAATTGTGTTCAAATCAGTTAGCAACATACAAAGCCGAGACAGTAAAAAGCATCAATCTAACTACTACAACAAAGTACAATAGGACGTCGAATTTGATCCTGACAGTTGTTTAGAATCTTTCTATTTGATCTAAGAAAGTTGCTAACTAAAAAGCATCAATTTAACTACTACATCAAATTACACTAGGACTTCAAATTTGATCCAGACAGTTGTTTAGAATCTTTCTATTTGATATAAGGAACGTTATTGACATTATTGAAATGTGGTGGGAAAATGTGTTCAAATCAGTTAGCAACAAATAAATCCGAGGCAGCAAAATGCATCAATCTCCCTACTGCAACAAAGTACACTAGGACGTCGAATTCGATCCTGACAGTTGTTTAGAATCTTTCTATTTGATCTAAGGAACGTTATCGACATTATTGAAAAGTGGTGCGAAATTGTGTTCAAATCAGTTAGCAACATACAAAGCCGAGACAGTAAAAAGCATCAATCTAACTACTACAACAAAGTACAATAGGACGTCGAATTTGATCCTGACAGTTGTTTAGAATCTTTCTATTTGATCTAAGAAAGTTGCTAACTAAAAAGCATCAATTTAACTACTACATCAAATTACACTAGGACTTCAAATGTGATCCAGACAGTTGTTTAGAATCTTTCTATTTGATCCAAGGAACGTTATAGACATTATTGAAAAGTGGTGCGAAATTGTTTTTAAATCAGTTAGCAACACATAAAGCCGAGACAGTAAAAAGCATCAATTTAACTACTACAACAAAGTACACTAGGACGTCGAATTTGATCCTGAAGCTGTTGAGAATCTTTTTATTTGATCTAAGAAACGTTATAGAGATTATTGAAAAGTGGTGTGAAATTGTGTTCAAATCAGTTAGCAACAAATAAAGCCGAGACAATAAAAAGCATCAATCTAACTACTACAACCAAGTACCCTAGTACGTCGAATTTGATCCTGACAGGTGTTTAGAATCTTTCTATTTGATATAAGGAACGTTATTGACATTATTGAAATGTGGTGGAAAAATAAATCCGAGGCAGTAAAATGCATCAATCTTACTACTACAAATTGTGTTCCAATCAGTTAGCAACAAATAAAGCCGAGACTGTAAAAAGCATCAATTTAACTATTACAACAAAATACACTAGTATGTCGAATTTGATACTGACAGTTGTTTAGAATCTTTCTATTTGATCTAAGGAACGTTATCGACATTATTGAAAAGTGGTGCGAAATTGTGTTCAAATCAGTTAGCAACATATACAGCCGAGACAATAAAAAGCATCAATCTAACTACTACAACCAAGTACCCTAGTACGTCGAATTTGATCCTGACAGGTGTTTAGAATCTCTCTATTTGATATAAGGAACGTTATTGACATTATTGAAATGTGGTGGGAAAATGTGTTCAAATCAGTTAGCAACAAATAAATCCGAGGCAGCAAAATGCATCAATCTCCCTACTACAACAAAGTACACTAGGACGTCGAATTTCGATCCTGACAGTTGTTTAGAATCTTTCTATTTGATCTAAGGAACGTTATCGACATTATTGAAAAGTGGTGCGAAATTGTGTTCAAATCAGTTAGCAACAAAAAAAGCCGAGACAGTAAAAAGCATCAATCTAACTACTACAACAAAGTACAATAGGACGTCGAATTTGATCCTGACAGTTGTTTAGAATCTTTCTATTTGATCTAAGAAAGTTGCTAACTAAAAAGCATCAATTTAACTACTACATCAAATTACACTAGGACTTCAAATTTGATCCAGACAGTTGTTTAGAATCTTTCTATTTGATCTAAGGAACGTTATAGACATTATTGAAAAGTGGTGCGAAATTGTGTTCAAATTAGTTAGCAACAAATAAAGCCGAGACTGTAAAAAGCATCAATCTAACTATTACAACAAAGTACACTAGTATGTCGAATTTGATCCTGACAGTTGTTTAGAATCTTTCTATTTGATCTAAGGAACGTTAAAGACATTATTGAAAAGTGGTGCGAAATTGTGTTCAAATCAGTTAGCAACAAATAAAGCCGAGACAATAAAAAGCATCAATCTAACTACTACAACCAAGTACCCTAGTACGTCGAATTTGATCCTGACAGGTGTTTAGAATCTTTCTATTTGATATAAGGAACGTTATTGACATTATTGAAATGTGGTGGGAAAATGTGTTCAAATCAGTTAGCAACAAATAAATCCGAGGCAGCAAAATGCATCAATCTCCCTACTACAACAAAGTACACTAGGACGTCGAATTCGATCCTGACAGTTGTTTAGAATCTTTCTATTTGATCTAAGGAACGTTATAGACATTATTGAAAAGTGGTGCGAAATTGTGTTCAAATCAGTTAGCAACAAATAAAGCCGAGACAGTAAAAAGCATCAATCTAACTACTACAACAAAGTACAGTAGGACGTCGAATTTGATACTGACAGTTGTTTAGAATCTTTCTATTTGATCTAAGAAAGTTGCTAACTAAAAAGCATCAATTTAACTACTACATCAAATTACACTAGGACTTCAAATTTGATCCAGAAAGTTGTTTAGAATCTTTCTATTTGATCCAAGGAACGTTATAGACATTATTGAAAAGTGGTGCGAAATTGTGTTCAAATTAGTTAGCAACAAATAAAGCCGAGACTGTAAAAAGCATCAATTTAACTATTACAACCAAGTACCCTAGTACGTCGAATTTGATCCTGACAGGTGTTTAGAATCTTTCTATTTGATATAAGGAACGTTATTGACATTATTGAAATGTGGTGGGAAAATGTGTTCAAATCAGTTAGCAACAAATAAATCCGAGGCAGCAAAATGCATCAATCTCCCTACTACAACAAAGTACACTAGGACGTCGAATTCGATACTGACAGTTGTTTAGAATCTTTCTATTTGATCTAAGGAACGTTATCGACATTATTGAAAAGTGGTGCGAAATTGTGTTCAAATCAGTTAGCAACATACAAAGCCGAGACAGTAAAAAGCATCAATCTAACTACTACAACAAAGTACAATAGGACGTCGAATTTGATCCTGACAGTTGTTTAGAATCTTCCTATTTGATCCAAGGAACGTTATAGACATTATTGAAAAGTGGTGCGAAATTGTTTTTAAATCAGTTAGCAACACATAAAGCCGAGACAGTAAAAAGCATCAATTTAACTACTACAACAAAGTACACTAGGACGTCGAATTTGATCCTGAAGCTGTTGAGAATCTTTTTATTTGATATAAGAAACGTTATAGAGATTATTGAAAAGTGGTGCGAAATTGTGTTCAAATCAGTTAGCAACATACAAAGCCGAGACAGTAAAAAGCATCAATCTAACTACTACAACAAAGTACAATAGGACGTCGAATTTGATCCTGACAGTTGTTTAGAATCTTTCTATTTGATCTAAGAAAGTTGCTAACTAAAAAGCATCAATTTAACTACTACATCAAATTACACTAGGACTTCAAATTTGATCCTAACAGTTGTTTAGAATCTATTTGATCCAAGGAACGTTATAGACATTATTGAAAAGTGGTGCGAAATTGTGTTCAAATCAGTTAGCAACAAATAAAGCCGAGACTGTAAAAAGCATCAATTTAACTATTACAACAAAATACACTAGTATGTCGAATTTGATCCTGACAGTTGTTTAGAATCTTTCTATTTGATCTAAGGAACGTTAAAGACATTATTGAAAAGTGGTGCGAAATTGTGTTCAAATCAGTTAGCAACAAATAAAACCGAGACAATAAAAAGCATCAATCTAACTACTACAACCAAGTACCCTAGTACGTCGAATTTGATCCTGACAGGTGTTTAGAATCTCTCTATTTGATATAAGGAACGTTATTGACATTATTGAAATGTGGTGGGAAAATGTGTTCAAATCAGTTAGCAACAAATAAATCCGAGGCAGCAAAATGCATCAATCTCCCTACTACAACAAAGTACACTAGGACGTCGAATTCGATCCTGACAAGTGTTTAGAATCTTTCTATTTGATCTAAGGAACGTTATCGACATTATTGAAAAGTGGTGCGAAATTGTGTTCAAATCAGTTAGCAACATACAAAGCCGAGACAGTAAAAAGCATCAATCTAACTACTACAACAAAGTACAATAGGACGTCGAATTTGATCCTGACAGTTGTTTAGAATCTTTCTATTTGATCTAAGAAAGTTGCTAACTAAAAAGCATCAATTTAACTACTCCATCAAATTACACTAGGACTTCAAATTTGATCCAGACATTGTTTAGAATCTTTCTATTTGATCCAAGGAACGTTATAGACATTATTGAAAAGTGGTGCGAAATTGTGTTCAAATCAGTTAGCAACAAATAAAGCCGAGACTGTAAAAAGCATCAATCTAACTACTACAACAAATTACACTAGGACATCCAATTTGATCCTGACAGTTGTTTAGAATCTTCCTATTTGATCTAAGGAACGTTATAGACATTATTGAAAAGTGGTGCGAAATTGTGTTCAAATCAGTTAGCAACAAATAAAGCCGAGACAGTAAAAAGCATCAATTTAACTACTACAACAAAGTACACTAGTACGTCGAATTTGATCCTGAAACTGTTGAGAATCTTTTTATTTGATCTAAGAAACGTTAAAGAGATTATTGAAAGGTGGTGCGAAATTGTGTTCAAATCAGTTAGCAACAAATAAAGCCGAGACAATAAAAAGCATCAATCTAACTACTACAACCAAGTACCCTAGTACGTCGAATTTGATCCTGACAGGTGTTTAGAATCTTTCTATTTGATATAAGGAACGTTATTGACATTATTGAAATGTGGTGAAAAAATAAATCCGATGCAGTAAAATGCATCAATCTTACTACTACAAATTGTGTTCCAATCAGTTAGCAACAAATAAAGCCGAGACTGTAAAAAGCATCAATTTAACTATTACAACAAAATACACTAGTATGTCGAATTTGATCCTGACAGTTGTTTAGAATCTTTCTACTTGATCTAAGGAACGTTATAGACATTATTGAAAAGTGGTGCGAAATTGTGTTCAAATCAGTTAGCAACAAATACAGCCGAGACAATAAAAAGCATCAATCTAACTACTACAACCAAGTACCCTAGTACGTCGAATTTGATCCTGAACGGTGTTTAGAATCTTTCTATTTGATATAAGGAACGTTATTGACATTATTGAAATGTAGTGGGAAAATGTGTTCAAATCAGTTAGCAACAAATAAATCCGAGGCAGTAAAATGCATCAATCTTCCTACTACAACAAAGTACACTAGGACGTCGAATTCGATCCTGTCAGTTGTTTAGAATCTTTCTATTTGATATAAGAAACATTATAGATATTATTCAAAAGTGGTGCGAAATTGTTTTTAAATCAGTTAGCAACACATAAAGCCGAGACAGTAAAAAGCATCAATTTAACTACTACAACAAAGTACACTAGTACGTCGAATTTGATCCTGAAGCTGTTGAGAATCTTTTTATTTGATCTAAGAAACGTTAAAGAGATTATTGAAAGGTGGTGCGAAATTGTGTTCAAATCAGTTAGCAACAAATAAAGCCTAGGCAGTAAAAAGTATCAATTTTACTACTACAACAAAGTACACTAGGACGTCGAATTTGATCCTGACAGTTGTTTAGAATCTTTCTATTTGATCTAAGAAACGTTAAAGAGATTATTGAAAGGTGGTGCCAAATTGTGTTCAAATCAGTTAGCAACATATAAAGGCGAGACAGTAAAAAGCATCAATCTAAATATTACAACAAAATACACTAGTACGTCGAATTTGCTCCTGACAGTTGTTTAGAATTTATCAATTTGATCTAAGGAACGTTATGGAAATTATTGAAAAGTGGTGCGAAATTTTGTTCAAATCAGTTAGCAACAAATAAAGCCGAGACTGTAAAAAGCATCAATCTAACTACTGCAACCAAGTACCCTAGTACGTCGAATTTGATCCTGACAGGTATTTAGAATCTTTCTATTTGATGTAAGGAACGTTATTGACATTATTGAAATGTGGTGGGAAAATGTGTTCAAATCAGTTAGCAACAAATAAAGCCGAGGTTTGCAACATATAAAGTCGAGACAGTAAAAAACATCAATCTAACTACTACAACCAAGTACCCTAGTACGTCGAATTTGATCCTGACAGGTGTTTAGAATCTTTCTATTTGATATAAGGAACGTTATTGACATTATTGAAATGTGGTGGGAAAATAAATCCGAGGCAGTAAAATGCATCAATCTTACTACTACAAATTGTGTTCCAATCAGTTAGCAACAAATAAAGCCGAGACTGTAAAAAGCATCAATTTAACTATTACAACAAAATACACTAGTATGTCGAATTTGATCCTGACAGTTGTTTAGAATCTCTCGTTTTGATCTAAGGAACGTTATAGACATTATTGAAAAGTGGTGCGAAATTGTGTTCAAATCAGTTAGCAACAAATAAAGCCGAGACAATAAAAAGTACCAATCTATTACAACAAAATACACTAGTACGTCGAATTTGCTCCTGACAGTTGTTTAGAACTTTTCAATTTGTTCTAACGAACGTTATGAAAATTATTGAAAAGTGGTGCGAAATTTTGTTCAAATCAGTTAGCAACAAATAAAGCCAAGACTGTAAAAAGCATCAATTTCACTACTACAACAAAGTACACTAGTATGTCGAATTTGATCCTGACAGTTGTTTAGAATCTTTCTATTTGATCCAAGGAACGTTATATACATTATTGAAAAGTGGTGCGAAATTGTATACAAAATCAGTTAGCAACAAATAAAGCCGAGACTGTAAAAAGCATCAATCTAACTACTGCAACCAAGTACCCTAGTACGTCGAATTTGATCCTGACAGCTGTTGAGAATCTTTTTACTTGATCTAAGAAACGTTATAGAGATTATTGAAAAGTGGTGCGAAATTGTGTTCAAATCAGTTAGCAACATACAAAGCCGAGACAGTAAAAAGCATCAATCTAACTACTACAACAAAGTACAATAGGACGTCGAATTTGATCCTGACAGTTGTTTAGAATCTTTCTATTTGATCTAAGAAAGTTGCTAACTAAAATGCATCAATTTAACTACTACATCAAATTACACTAGGACTTCAAATTTGATCCTAACAGTTGTTTAGAATCTTTCTAGTTGATCCAAGGAACGTTATAGACATTATTGAAAAGTGGTGCGAAATTGTGTTCAAATCAGTTAGCAACAAATAAAGACGAGACTGTAAAAAGCATCAATTTAACTATTACAACAAAATACACTAGTATGTCGAATTTGATCCTGACAGTTGTTCAGAATCTTTCTATTTGATCTAAGGAACGTTAAAGACATTATTGAAAAGTGGTGCGAAATTGTGTTCAAATCAGTTAGCAACAAATAAAGCCGAGACAATAAAAAGCATCAATCTAACTACTACAACCAAGTACCCTAGTACGTCGAATTTGATCCTGACAGGTGTTTAGAATCTTTCTATTTGATATAAGGAACGTTATTGACATTATTGAAATGTGGTGGGAAAATGTGTTCAATTCAGTTAGCAACAAATAAATCCGAGGCAGCAAAATGCATCAATCTCCCTACTACAACAAAGTACAATAGGACGTCGAATTTGATCCTGACAGTTGTTTAGAATCTTTCTATTTGATCCAAGGAACGTTATAGACATTATTGAAAAGTGGTGCGAAATTGTTTTTAAATCAGTTAGCAACACATAAAGCCGAGACAGTAAAAAGCATCAATTTAACTACTACAACAAAGTACACTAGTACGTCGAATTTGATCTTGAAGCTGTTGAGAATCTTTTTATTTGATCTAAGAAACGTTATAGAGATTATTGAAAAGTGGTGCGAAATTGTGTTCAAATCAGTTAGCAATATACAAAGCCGAGACAGTAAAAAGCATCAATCTAACTACTACAACAAAGTACAATAGGACGTCGAATTTGATCCTGACAGTTGTTTAGAATCTTTCTATTTGATCTAAGAAAGTTGCTAACTAAAAAGCATCAATTTAACTACTACATCAAATTACACTAGGACTTCAAATTTGATCCTAACAGTTGTTTAGAATCTATTTGATCCAAGGAACGTTATAGACATTATTGAAAAGTGGTGCGAAATTGTGTTCAAATCAGTTAGCAACAAATAAAGCCGAGACTGTAAAAAGCATCAATTTAACTATTACAACAAAATACACTAGTATGTCGAATTTGATCCTGACAGTTGTTTAGAATCTTTCTATTTGAT
Source organism: Octodonta nipae (assembly GCA_034190945.1). Classification (NCBI taxonomy): domain Eukaryota; kingdom Metazoa; phylum Arthropoda; class Insecta; order Coleoptera; family Chrysomelidae; genus Octodonta; species Octodonta nipae. The sequence goes on along the minus strand of CM067222.1, from coordinate 52,736,477 downwards.
CTAAGGAACGTTACAGAAATTATTGAAAAGTGGTGCGAAATTGTGTTCAAATCAGTTAGCAACAAATAAAACCGAGACAATAAAAAGCATCAATCTAACTACTACAACCAAGTACCCTAGTACGTCGAATTTGATCCTGACAGGTGTTTAGAATCTCTCTATTTGATATAAGGAACGTTATTGAGATTATTGAAAAGTGGTGCGAAATTGTGTTCAAATCAGTTAGCAACATACAAAGCCGAGACAGTAAAAAGCATCAATCTAACTACTACAACAAAGTACAATAGGACGTCGAATTTGATCCTGACAGTTGTTTAGAATCTTTCTATTTGATCTAAGAAAGTTGCTAACTAAAAAGCATCAATTTAACTACTACATCAAATTACACTAGGACTTCAAATTTGATCCAGACAGTTGTTTAGAATCTTTCTATTTGATCCAAGGAACGTTATAGACATTATTGAAAAGTGGTGCGAAATTGTGTTCAAATCAGTTAGCAACAAATAAAGCCGAGACTGTAAAAAGCATCAATTTAACTATTACAACAAAATACACTAGTATGTCGAATTTGATCCTGACAGTTGTTTAGAATCTTTCTATTTGATCTAAGGAACGTTAAAGACATTATTGAAAAGTGGTGCGAAATTGTGTTCAAATCAGTTAGCAACAAATAAAGCCGAGACAATAAAAAGCATCAATCTAACTACTACAACCAAGTACCCTAGTACGTCGAATTTGATCCTGACAGGTGTTTAGAATCTTTCTATTTGATATAAGGAACGTTATTGACATTATTGAAATGTGGTGGGAAAATGTGTTCAATTCAGTTAGCAACAAATAAATCCGAGGCAGCAAAATGCATCAATCTCCCTACTACAACAAAGTACACTAGGACGTCTAATTCGATCCTGACAGTTGTTTAGAATCTTTCTATTTGATCTAAGGAACGTTATCGACATTATTGAAAAGTGGTGCGAAATTGTGTTCAAATCAGTTAGCAACATACAAAGCCGAGACAGTAAAAAGCATCAATCTAACTACTACAACAAAGTACAATAGGACGTCGAATTTGATCCAGACAGTTGTTTAGAATCTTTCTATTTGATCCAAGGAACGTTATAGACATTATTGAAAAGTGGTGCGAAATTGTTTTTAAATCAGTTAGCAACACATAAAGCCGAGACAGTAAAAAGCATCAATTTAACTACTACAACAAAGTACACTAGGACGTCGAATTTGATCCTTAAGCTGTTGAGAATCTTTTTATTTGATCTAAGAAACGTTATAGAGATTATTGAAAAGTGGTGCGAAATTGTGTTCAAATCAGTTAGCAACAAATAAAGCCGAGACAATAAAAAGCATCAATCTAACTACTACAACCAAGTACCCTAGTACGTCGAATTTGATCCTGACAGGTGTTTAGAATCTTTCTATTTGATATAAGGAACGTTATTGACATTATTGAAATGTGGTGGAAAAAATTAAATCCGAGGCAGTAAAATGCATCAATCTTACTACTACAAATTGTGTTCCAATCAGTTAGCAACAAATAAAGCCGAGACTGTAAAAAGCATCAATTTAACTATTACAACAAAATACACTAGTATGTCGAATTTGATCCTGACAGTTGTTTAGAATCTTTCTATTTGATCTAAGGAAAGTTATAGACATTATTGAAAAGTGGTGCGAAATTGTGTTCAAATCAGTTAGCAACATATACAGCCGAGACAATAAAAAGAATCAATCTAACTACTACAACCAAGTACCCTAGTACGTCGAATTTGATCCTGACAGGTGTTTAGAATCTTTCTATTTGATATAAGGATCGTTATTGACATTATTGAAATGTGGTGGGAAAATGTGTTCAAATCAGTTAGTAACAAATAAATCCGAGGCAGTAAAATGCATCAATCTTCCTACTACAACAAAGTACACTAGGACGTCGAATTCGATCCTGTCAGTTGTTTAGAATCTTTCTATTTGATATAAGGAACATTATAGCTATTATTCAAAACTGGTGCGAAATTGTTTTTAAATCAGTTAGCAACACATAAAGCCGAGACAATAAAAAGCATCAATTTAACTACTACAACAAAGTACACTAGTACGTCGAATTTGATCTTGAAGCTGTTGAGAATCTTTTTATTTGATCTAAGAAACGTTAAAGAGATTATTGAAAGGTGGTGCGAAATTGTGTTCAAATCAGTTAGCAACAAATAAAGCCTAGGCAGTAAAAAGCATCAATTTTACTACTACAACAAAGTACACTAGGACGTCGAATTTGATCCTGACATTGTTTAGAATCTTTCTATTTGATCTAAGAAACGTTAAAGAGATTATTGAAAGGTGGTGCGAAATTGTGTTCAAATCAGTTAGCAACAAATAAAGCCGAGACTGTAAAAAGCATCAATCTAACTACTGCAACCAAGTACCCTAGTACGTCGAATTTGATCCTGACCGGTATTTAGAATCTTTCTATTTGATATAAGGAACGTTATTGACATTATTGCAATGTGGTGGGAAAATGTGTTCAAATCAGTTAGCAACAAATAAAGCCGAGGTTTGCAACAAATAAAGTCGAGACAGTAAAAAACATCAATCTAACTACTACAACCAAGTACCCTAGTACGTCGAATTTGATCCTGACAGGTGTTTAGAATCTCTCTATTTAATATAAGGAACGTTATTGACATTATTGAAATGTGGTGGGAAAATAAATCCGAGGCAGTAAAATGCATCAATCTTACTACTACAAATTGTGTTCCAATCAGTTAGCAACAAATAAAGCCGAGACTGTAAAAAGCATCAATTTAACTATTACAACAAAATACACTAGTATGTCGAATTTGATCCTGTCAGTTGTTTAGAATCTCTCTATTTGATCTAAGGAACGTTATAGACATTATTGAAAAGTGGTGCGAAATTGTGTTCAACTCAGTTAGCAACAAATAAAGCCGAGACAATAAAAAGCATCAATTTAACTACTACAACAAAGTACACTAGTACGTCGAATTTGATCCTGAAGCTGTTGAGAATCTTTTTATTTGATCTAAGAAACGTTAAAGAGATTATTGAAAGGTGGTGCGAAATTGTGTTCAAATCAGTTAGCAACAAATAAAGCCTAGGCAGTAAAAAGCATCAATTTTACTACTACAACAAAGTACACTAGGACGTCGAATTTGATCCTGACAGTTGTTTAGAATCTTTCTATTTGATCTAAGAACCGTTAAAGAGATTATTGAAAGGTGGTGCGAAATTGTGTTCAAATCAGTTAGCAACATATAAAGGCGAGACAGTAAAAAGCATCAATCTAACTATTACAACAAAATACACTAGTACGTCGAATTTGCTCCTGACAGTTGTTTAGAATTTATCGATTTGATCTAAGGAACGTTATGGAAATTATTGAAAAGTGGTGCGAAATTTTGTTCAAATCAGTTAGCAACAAATAAAGCCGAGACTGTAAAAAACATCAATCTAACTACTACAACCAAGTACCCTAGTACGTCGAATTTGATCCTGACAGGTGTTTAGAATCTTTCTATTTGATATAAGGAACGTTATTGACATTATTGAAATGTGGTGGGAAAATAAATCCGAGGCAGTAAAATGCATCAATCTTACTACTACAAATTGTGTTCCAATCAGTTAGCAACAAATAAAGCCGAGACTGTAAAAAGCATCAATTTAACTATTACAACAAAATACACTAGTATGTCGAATTTGATCCTGACAGTTGTTTAGAATCTCTCTATTTGATCTAAGGAACGTTATAGACATTATTGAAAAGTGGTGCGAAATTGTGTTCAAATCAGTTAGCAACAAATAAAGCCGAGACAATAAAAAGTACCAATCTATTACAACAAAATACACTAGTATGTCGAATTTGCTCCTGACAGTTGTTTAGAACCTTTCAATTTGATCTAACGAACGTTATGAAAATTATTGAAAAGTGGTGCGAAATTTTGTTCAAATCAGTTAGCAACAAATAAAGCCAAGACTGTAAAAGCATCAATTTCACTACTACAACAAAGTACACTAGTATGTCGAATTTGATCCTGACAGTTGTCTAGAATCTTTCTATTTGATCCAAGGAACGTTATATACATTATTGAAAAGTGGTGCGAAATTGTATTCAAATCAGTTAGCAACAAATAAAGCCGAGACTGTAAAAAGCATCAATCTAACTACTGCAACCAAGTACCCTAGTACGTCGAATTTGATCCTGACAGCTGTTGAGAATCTTTTTATTTGATCTAAGAAACGTTATAGAGATTATTGAAAAGTGGTGCGAAATTGTGTTCAAATCAGTTAGCAACATACAAAGCCGAGACAGTAAAAAGCATCAATCTAACTACTACAACAAAGTACAATAGGACGTCGAATTTGATCCTGACAGTTGTTTAGAATCTTTCTATTTGATCTAAGAAAGTTGCTAACTAAAAAGCATCAATTTAACTACTACATCAAATTACACTAGGACTTCAAATTTGATCCTAACAGTTGTTTAGAATCTATTTGATCCAAGGAACGTTATAGACATTATTGAAAAGTGGTGCGAAATTGTGTTCAAATCAGTTAGCAACAAATAAAGCCGAGACTGTAAAAAGCATCAATTTAACTATTACAACAAAATACACTAGTATGTCGAATTTGATCCTGACAGTTGTTTAGAATCTTTCTATTTGATCTAAGAAAGTTGCTAACTAAAAAGCATCAATTTAACTACTACATCAAATTACACTAGGACTTCAAATTTGATCCTAACAGTTGTTTAGAATCTATTTGATCCAAGGAACGTTATAGACATTATTGAAAAGTGGTGCGAAATTGTGTTCAAATCAGTTAGCAACAAATAAAGCCGAGACTGTAAAAAGCATCAATTTAACTATTACAACAAAATACACTAGTATGTCGAATTTGATCCTGACAGTTGTTTAGAATCTTTCTATTTGATCTAAGGAACGTTAAAGACATTATTGAAAAGTGGTGCGAAATTGTGTTCAAATCAGTTAGCAACAAATAAAACCGAGACAATAAAAAGCATCAATCTAACTACTACAACCAAGTACCCTAGTACGTCGAATTTGATCCTGACAGGTGTTTAGAATCTTTCTATTTGATATAAGGAACGTTATTGACATTATTGAAATGTGGTGGGAAAATAAATCCGAGGCAGTAAAATGCATCAATCTTACTACTACAAATTGTGTTCCAATCAGTTAGCAACAAATAAATCCGAGGCAGCAAAATGCATCAATCTCCCTACTACAACAAAGTACACTAGGACGTCGAATTCGATCCTGGCAGTTGTTTAGAATCTTTCTATTTGATCTAAGGAACGTTATCGACATTATTGAAAAGTGGTGCGAAATTGTGTTCAAATCAGTTAGCAACATACAAAGCCGAGACAGCAAAAAGCATCAATCTAACTACTACAACAAAGTACAATAGGACGTCGAATTTGATCCTGACAGTTGTTTAGAATCTTTCTATTTGATCTAAGAAAGTTGCTAACTAAAAAGCATCAATTTAACTACTACATCAAATTACACTAGGACTTCAAATTTGATACAGACAGTTGTTTAGAATCTTTCTATTTGATCCAAGGAACGTTATAGACATTATTGAAAAGTGGTGCGAAATTGTGTTCAAATCAGTTAGCAACAAATAAAGCCGAGACTGTAAAAAGCATCAATTTAACTATTACAACAAAATACACTAGTATGTCGAATTTGATCCTGACAGTTGTTTAGAATCTTTCTATTTGATCTAAGGAACGTTATAGACATTATTGAAAAGTGGTGCGAAATTGTGTTCAAATCAGTTAGCAACAAATAAAGCCGAGACAATAAAAAGCATCAATCTAACTACTACAACCAAGTAGTCTAGTACGTCGAATTTGATCCTGAAAGGTGTATAGAATCTTTCTATTTGATATAAGGAACGTTATTGACATTATTGAAATAAAGCCGAGACAGTAAAAAGCATCAATTTAATTACTACAACAAAGTACACTAGGACGTCGTATTTGATCCTGAAGCTGTTGAGAATCTTTTTATTTGATTTAAGAAACGTTATAGAGATTATTGAAAAGTGGTGCGAAATTTTGTTCAAATCAGTTAGCAACAAATAAAGCCGAGACTGTAAAGAGCATCAATCTAACTACTACAACAAATTACACTAGGATGTCCAATTTGATCCTGACAGTTGTTTAGAATCTTCCTATTTGATCTAAGGAACGTTATAGACATTATTGAAAAGTGGTGCGAAATTGTGTTCAAATCAGTTAGCAACAAATAAAGCCGAGACAGTAAAAAGCATCAATCTAACTACTACAACAAAGTACACTATGACGTCAAATTTGATCTTGACAGTTGTTTAGAATCTTTCTATTTGATCTAAGGAACGTTATAGACATTATTGAAAAGTGGTGCGAAATTGTGTTCAAATCAGTTAGCAACATATAAAGCCGAGACAGTAAAGAGCATCAATCTAACTACTACAACAAATTACACTAGGACGTCCAATTTGATCCTGACAGTTGTTTAGAATCTTCCTATTTGATCTAAGGAACGTTATAGACATTATTGAAAAGTGGTGCGAAATTGTGTTCAAATCAGTTAGCAACAAATAAAGCTGAGACAGTAAAAAGCATCAATCTAACTACTACAACAAAGTACAATATGATGTCAAATTTGATCTTGACAGTTGTTTAGAATCTTTCTATTTGATCTAAGAAAGTTGTTTACTAAAAAGCATCAATCTAACTACTACAACAAATTACACTAGGACGTCGAATTTGATCCTGACAGTTGTTTAGAATCTTTCTATTTGATCTGAAACGGTATAGACATTATTGAAAAGTGGTGGGAAATTAATTGTGTTCAAATCAGTTAGCAACATAGTGTTACGAAATTTACCCAAAGCCGACCCTGTGTCATTTCAGAACGACAACAAACGCTTCAATATAAAAAATAGGATTCTCGAAAAGACTCTACAGCGGAAGGAGCGATGATGATTTCTACTGGAGAATTCTACGCTGGTGATATAAAAGAAACACGCCACGATCGCCAGGGAGTGATACCGCGACGACTAGCTTATATGGGATTGTTATTGTATTATTGAATCAGCTGTTTGAATGTAAATAAAGTTCTAGAATAGAGAAAGTGGATATTAGTTTTATAATTTTAAAATTGAACCCACGGACTATATTACATTTGGTGTCAGAAGTGGGATTAGTGCAGTTAAAATCCTAAATTGATTTATGGAAACCCGTAGTATGGACGAAACTACCAAAAAAATAGTCAAGCAGGTTACAGAGGGACTGGACGAAAAAATTGCACAGATTCTAGAAAAACGTGACAAGAAGGAAAAACAACATCAAGAAGAAATTCAACAAAGGTTAGTAAAATCTTTTGATGAAAAACGTAAAATAGAATTAGAAAATCTTGTCACTACAATGGAAGAAAAACAACAAAATCTTGTTTCTACTATGGAAGAAAAACAACATAATTTAATTGAAGGATTATTCTCGAAATTTGTAGAAAAACAAGATCAAACTGAATTAAAGCGACAAAATGAATTTAAAATACTAGAAGAAAAACGACAAAATGATTTTAAAATAACTGAAGAAAAAAGACAAATGCAATTTGAACAACTAATGCAAATAGTATCACAAGTTAATGAAACAGTTAATGAAAGAATGCAAATAGTTGAATCAGACATAAAAGAAATAAACGACGACATAAAGACCCTAAAAAGTAATGTGGAGACTCTTGAAATCAAAGTAGATGACATCGATTCCATCCAGAGCCAGGTGAAAATTGAAATCAGTTCCATTAAAAACACGGTACAAAGTGAAGTAAGTGAAGTCCAAGATAAAATCAGTGCCATCCAAAACAAGGTAGAAACAGAAATCAAAAAAATGCAACAGGACTTACACCGAGGAAAATACCAGAACACCGTGAGTACCAAAGGTTCCTTTAGTAAACCACCCACATTCGACGGCAGTTCATCTTGGCCCATGTATAAACTGCAATTTGAGGCCGTGGCTACAGCTAATGGATGGGATAATCAAGAAAAATCTACTTCTCTGGTAATTTCATTAAGAGGTCCGGCCCTAGAACTCCTCCAAAGCATTCCAGTCGATGAACAAGGCAATTTCGACAAGATCATCGCCATCCTAGACAAACGATACGACAATCAATCTTTGAGCCAGGTATACCAAGTCCAACTGAGTGGAAAAACGCAAAAATCCGGTGAAAGTCTTCAAGAATTCGAAGCAGAAATTAGACGGTTAGTTCACTTGTCCTATCCAGACCTGCCAGAGGAAACGAAAGACCCGTTGGCCACACAGAGTTTCATAAACGGCATCAGAGACGTGGAAGTTCAACGAAATCTAAGACTAAGTGGCGTCAAGAAAAGTAATGAAGCTCTACTTCGGGCTTTGGAAGTAGAGGCCGTCATGAACATGTCCAAGTCGAGGGTCCGAGCAGTATCCTTCAACCAGGAAGAGTCAGAGTCACCAATTCAAGCGCTGCTGGCTGGTCTGAACAAAATATTAGAACGGTCACAAAGAACTGGCATCAGAGGGGCATATTACCGCTGCGGACGGACAGGACACTTCCAACGTGATTGTCGAGTGAGGCCACCTGAACGATCACCGACCAGGGGTCACCAACAAAACAGCCACATGTCCAGGGACCGTCAGTCAGTCAGCATAGCCCCCAGAACGTTATCTATCCGGGGATTTTGCCGAGATAGCGGCAGCCTAGTCATCAGAGGCTCCATGAATGGGCGAGCAGTTACCATCACCATCGATACCGGCGCCGCTGTGTCCATTGCCAAGTCCAGGGTTTTGAGAGCATCAGAAATTCGGCCAGTTACCAATAACATCCAGCTCAGAACAGTCACAGGCGAGTCTATGTCAATACAGGGCGAGGCAGATGTCGTGCTACAGATAGGGGACAACATGATCCGGCATAGGGTCCTGGTAGCGAATATTGAGGATGATTTTATACTGGGAATGGACCTAATTAGCCAGCATGGATTTATCTTCGACCCGAGATATGATGTTCTTCGGTTCCTAAATGAGGAATTTGTATTGACACGGCCCGTCAACAGTTCAGTCACCTCCATAAAAATTGTGGCAAAGTCTTCAGCTAGAATTCCCGGTCGAACGGAACAGATTATTCATGGCAGCTAGACAGCAATCCTGGGAGCTGCGTTGGAATGGTGGAGCCCGTACACTCAACTCATGACTACTTGGTTGGACGGGCTATAGTTAAAACCGGACGAGATATACCAATCAGAGTCCTGAATTTGTCCAACATCGACATTAGAATTGCCAATGGTCAAGAGATAGCTTGTTTCGAGCCAGTAGAGACCATCATCAATTGCGAAAAAGAGTACCAGACGTCGGTGAATGAGACAGGGCCCGATAAAGAGTTCCTACAACAGTTTGCTGACCACTTGACACCAGAGAACCAGAAGAAAGCCAAGCAATTTATCACAAAACACTGGCAAATTTTTAACAGTAAAAATGGAACTACCGGTCGCACCAACATCATCCAGCATCGAATAGATACCGGAAAGGCTCAACCCATCAGAATACTACCTAGACGACTACCATTGGGGCAACAACAGGCAGTCGAGGAAAACATCGAGTCCATGTTACAAAATGGAGTTATTGAGCCATCCATCAGTCCATGGTCTGCTCCCGTCGTGCTAGAAAGATGGAACCACCCGATTTTGCGTGAATTACAGAAAGCTGAATGATGTCACGAAGAAAGACAGCTATCCACTACCCCGAATCGATGACACTTTGACCACACTAGCAGGCTCCCGTTGGTTTTCCACACTAGACCTAAAAAGTGGATATTGGCAGGTTGGTCTGCACGCAAACGACAGAGAGAAGACAGCGTTCTCCACCAGTAAAGGGCTGTTTCAGTTCACGGTCATGCCCTTTGGGTTATGTAATGCACCCGCTACATTTGAGAGGCTAATGGAGTATGTACTGAGCGGGTTAACATGGAGGACGTGCTTAGTATACCTCGACGACATTCTAGTCATGGGCCAGACATTCGACGACCATCTGAAGAACCTGGGCGAAGTATTCTCCAGAATTAATAACGCCAACTTGAGACTCAATCCGAAGAAGTGTTCCTTGTTTCAAAAAGAAGTAGAGTTTTTGGGCCACGTAGTGTCCGAGTCAGGAATCCGCACCAACGAAGACAAGATAGAAGCCATCCGTGATTGGCCATTTCCAAGAGACAAACATGAACTCCGAAACTTCTTGGGCCTCTGTTCATACTACCGGCGTTTTGTTCAGGCGACTGAAGGCAGCACTATGTTCCAGCCCAATCCTAGCCTTTCCTACACAGTCCGGCAAGTTCATCTTAGACACAGACGCCAGCAACACAGGTTTGGGGGCCGTCCTATCCCAGCTGCAAGATGGTGAAGAGAGGGTGATCGAGTACTACAGCCGTGGATTCTCGAAGCCAGAAAGAAATTATTGCGTCACCAGAAAAGAACTTCTTGCAATAATAAGGGCTGTAGACCATTTCCACAAATACCTCTATGGTCGCCATTTCTTAATCCGAACAGATCATGCCGCACTCAAATGGCTGCTGGACATGAAGACACCGGAAGGACAATTGACCAGATGGATGGAGAAACTACAGCAATACGACTTCAAGGTGGAACACCGTGCCGGCCGGTTGCACAATAATGCCGATGTCCTATCCAGAAGACCCTGTAGAGCGGAATGCAAGCATTGTCTGAAGACGGAACAGCGAGAGGGTATCTCCATCAGGCAGATCCGAGTGCAGGCCAATGAAGACTGGACAACGGAACAGTGCATCCAGGACCAAATGGCTGATCCAGACATCGAACCAATCTTGTCACTCAAAATGAGAGGGGCACTCAGGCCACGATGGGACGAGGTAGCTAGATACTCCGGCGTGCTGAAATCGTTATGGGCTCAGTGGGACTCTCTAAGAGTAGACAATGGAATGCTCAAGCGAGTTTGGGAAAGCGCTGATGGACGAGAAACCAAGTCCCAACTGGTAGTTCCGAAGAAAAAGGTACCAGCCATCCTGACCGAAGTACATGATGGAATTACCGGAGGCCACCTGGGCATGAATAAAACCCTAGACAAAGTTCGCCAGCGGTACTACTGGGTGAATTACTTCGAAGACATCAGAGCTTGGTGCCGCAAATGTGCCACATGTGCCGCCAGTAAGGGCCCGAAGACCCGGACCAAGGGCAGAATGCAGCAGTACAATGTGGGCGTCCCATTTGAGAGAATTGCCATCGATGTCGCCGGTCCGTTTCCCGAGTCTGAGAGAGGGAACAAATACATTCTGGTCGCAATGGATTACTTCAGCAAATGGCCTGAGGCATATGCGATACCCAACCAAGAGGCAACCACGGTAGCGACGGTGCTAGTAGAACAACTATTCAGCAGGTTTGGCGTCCCGATGGAATTACATTCAGACCAGGGGCGTAACTTCGAATCGTATGTATTCCAGAAGGTCTGCACGATGTTGAGGATCAGGAAAACGAGAACAACACCATTACACCCACAGTCAGACGGAATGGTGGAAAGATTCAACAGAACCTTGGAACAACACCTATCCAAGTTTGTCAGCAATAACCAGCGTGATTGGGATGAGTATATTCCCCTATTTCTGTTGGCATATCGCTCTGCCGTACATAATAGTACAGGCCTGACCCCAGCCAGGGTCCTATTTGGAAAGGAGCTGCGATTACCCTGCGATTTGGCATTTGGCTCCCCCGAAGAACCTCCGCAAGACATCGACGATTATGCCGACCAGCTCCGACATAACATGCTGGCAATACACGACTTAGCCCGAACGCAGATGTTGGCCACCAGTGACCGGATGAAGACGCGATACGACCTCAAGGCCAATTCAGTGGGTTTCCAGGAGAGGGACAAAGTCTGGTTGTACAACCCCCAACGGAGCAAGGGTAAATCCCCAAAGCTTACACCCGCCTGGGATGGTCCATACGAGGTGGTCAAGAGGCTTAATGACGTCGTCTACCGGATCCGTCGAAACCCCAAGGCTAAATTGAAGGTGGTTCATTTAGATCGACTCGCTCCCTACCATGGAAGGGATGTTTCTGATTGGGCCGATCAGAATTAAAGGGGGGGCAGTGTTACGAAATTTACCCAAAGCCGACCCTGTGTCATTTCAGCACGACAACAAACGCTTCAATATAAAAAATAGGATTCTCGAAAAGACTCGACAGCGGAAGGAGCGATGATGATTTCTACTGGAGAATTCTACGCTGGTGATATAAAAGAAGCACGCCACGATCGCCAGGGAGTGATACCGGAGTATCATGCAACAAATAAAGCCGAGACTGTAAAAAGCATCAATTTAACTACTACAACAAATTCCACTAGGACTTCAAATTTGATCCTGACAGTTGTTTAAAATCTTTCTATTTGATCCAAGGAACGTTATATACATTATTGAAAAGTGGTGCGAAATTGTATTCAAATCAGTTAGCAACAAATAAGACTGTAAAAAGCATCAATCTAACTACTGCAACCAAGTACCCTAGTACGTCGAATTTGATCCTGACAGCTGTTGAGAATCTTTTTATTTGATATAAGGAACGTTATTGACATTATTGAAATGTGGTGGGAAAATAAATCCGAGGCAGTAAAATGCATCAATCTTACTACTACAACAAAGTACACTAGGATGTCGAATTTGATCCTGAAGCTGTTGAGAATCTTTTTATTTGATCTAAGAAACGTTATAGAGATTATTGAAAAGTGGTGCGAAATTTTATTCAAATCAGTTAGCAACAAATAAAGCCGAGGCAGTAAAATGCATCAATCTTACTACTACAACAAAGTACACTAGGACGTCGAATTCGATCCTGACAGTTGTTTAGAATCTTCCAATTTGATATAAGGAACATTATTGATATTATTAAAAATTGGTGCGAAAATGTGTTCAAAATCAATTAGCAACAAATAAAGCCGGGACAGTAAAAAGCATCAATTTAACTACTACAACAAAGTACACTAGGACGTCGAATTTGATCCTGAAGCTGTTGAGAATCTTTTTATTTGATCTAAGAAACGTTATAGAGATTATTGAAAAGTGGTGCGAAATTGTGTTCAAATCAGTTAGCAACAAATAAAGCCTAGGCAGTAAAAAACATCAATTTTACTACTACAACAAAGTACACTAGGACGTCGAATTTGACCCTGACGGTTGTTTAGAATCTTTCTATTTGATATAAGAAACGGTATAGACATTACTGAAAAGTGGTGCGAAATTGTGTTCAAATCAGTTAGCAACAAATAAAGCCGAGACTATAAAAAGCATCAATCTAACTACTGCAACCAAGTACCCTAGTACGTCGAGTTTGATCCTGACAGGTGCTTAGAATCTTTCTATTTGATATAAGGAACGTTATTGACATTATTGAAATGTGGTGGGAAAATAAATCCGAGGCAGTAAAATGCATCAATCTTACTACTACAACAAAGTACACTAGGATGTCGAATTTGATCCTGAAGCTGTTGAGAATCTTTTTATTTGATCTAAGAAACGTTATAGAGATTATTGAAAAGTGGTGCGAAATTTTATTCAAATCAGTTAGCAACAAATAAAGCCGAGGCAGTAAAATGCATCAATCTTACTACTACAACAAAGTACACTAGGACGTCGAATTCGATCCTGACAGTTGTTTAGAATCTTTCAATTTGATATAAGGAACATTATTGATATTATTAAAAATTGGTGCGAAAATGTGTTCAAATCAGTTAGCAACAAATAAAGCCGAGACTGTAAAAAGCATCAATTTAACTATTACAACAAAATACACTAGTATGTCGAATTTGATCCTGACAGTTGTTTAGAATCTTTCTATTTGATCTAAGGAACGTTAAAGACATTATTGAAAAGTGGTGCGAAATTGTGTTCAAATCAATTAGCAACAAATAAAGCCGAGACTATAAAAAGCATCAATCTAACTACTGCAACCAAGTACCCTAGTACGTCGAGTTTGATCCTGACAGGTGCTTAGAATCTTTCTATTTGATATAAGGAACGTTATTGACATTATTGAAATAAAGCCGAGGCAGTAAAAAGCATCAATTTAACAACTACAACAAAGTACACTAGGACGTCGAATTTGATCCTGACAAGTGTTTAGAATCTTTCTATTTGATATAAGGAACGTTATTGACATTATTGAAATGTGGTGGGAAAATGTGTTCAAATCAGTTAGCAACAAATAAAGCCGAGGATTGCAACACATAAAGCCGAGACAGTAAAAAGCATCAATTTAACTACAACAACAAAGTATACTAGGAGGTCGAATTTGATCCTGACAGCTGTTGAGAATCTTTTTATTTGATCTAAGAAACGTTATAGAGATTATTGAAAAGTGGTGCGAAATTGTTTTTAAATCAGTTAGCAACACATAAAGCCGAGACAGTAAAAAGCATCAATTTAACGGCTACAGCAAATTACACTAGGACTTCAAATTTGATCCTGACAGTTGCTTAGAATCTTTCAATTTGATCTAAGGAACGTTATGGAAATTATTGAAAAGTGGTGCGAAATTTTGTTCAAATCAGTTAGCAACAAATAAAGCCAAGACCGTAAAAAGCATCAATCTCACTACTACAACAAAGTACACTAGTACGTCGAATTTGATCCTGACAGTTGTATAGAATCTTTCTACTTGATCTAAGGAAAGCTATAGACATTATTGAAACGTGGTGCGAAAATGTGTTCAAAATCAATTAGCAACATATAAAGCCGAGACAGTAAAAAGTACCAATCTATTACAACAAAATACACTAGTACGTCGAATTTGCTCCTGACAGTTGTTTAGAATCTTTCAATTTGATCTAACGAACGTTATGAAAATTATTGAAAAGTGGTGCGAAATTTTGTTCAAATCAGTTAGCAACAAATAAAGCCAAGACTGTAAAAAGCATCAATTTCACTACTACAACAAAGTACACTAGTACGTCGAATTTGATCCTGACAGTTGTTTAGAATCTTTCTATTTGATCCAAGGAACGTTATATACATTATTGAAAAGTGGTGCGAAATTGTATTCAAATCAGTTAGCAACAAATAAAGCCGAGACTGTAAAAAGCATCAATCTAACTACTGCAACCAAGGACCCTAGTACGTCGAATTTGATCCTGACAGCTGTTGAGAATCTTTTTATTTGATCTAAGAAACGTTATAGAGATTATTGAAAAGTGGTGCGAAATTGTGTTCAAATCAGTTAGCAACATACAAAGTCGAGACAGTAAAAAGCATCAATCTAACTACTACAACAAAGTACAATAGGACGTCGAATTTGATCCTGACAGTTGTTTAGAATCTTTCTATTTGATCTAAGAAAGTTGCTAACTAAAAAGCATCAATTTAAGTACTACATCAAATTACACTAGGACTTCAAATTTGATCCTGACAGTTGTTTAGAATCTTTCTATTTGATCCAAGGAACGTTATAGACATTATTGAAAAGTGGTGCGAAATTGTGTTCAAATCAGTTAGCAACAAATAAAGCCGAGACTGTAAAAAGCATCAATTTAACTATTACAACAAAATACACTAGTATGTCGAATTTGATCCTGACAGTTGTTTAGAATCTTTCTATTTGATCTAAGGAACGTTAAAGACATTATTGAAAAGTGGTGCGAAATTGTGTTCAAATCAGTTAGCAACAAATAAAGCCGAGACAATAAAAAGCATCAATCTAACTACTACAACCAAGTACCCTAGTACGTCGAATTTGATCCTGACAGGTGTTTAGAATCTTTCTATTTGATATAAGGATCGTTATTGACATTATTGAAATGTGGTGGGAAAATGTGTTCAAATCAGTTAGCAACAAATAAATCCGAGGCAGCAAAATGCATCAATCTCCCTACTACAACAAAGTACACTAGGACGTCGAATTCGATCCTGACAGTTGTTTAGAATCTTTCAATTTGATCTAAGGAACGTTATCAACATTATTGAAAAGTGGTGCAAAATTGTGTTCAAATCAGTAAGCAACATACAAAGCCGAGACAGTAAAAAGCATCAATATAACTACTACAACAAAGTACAATAGGACGTCGAATTTGATCCTGACAGTTGTTTAGAATCTTTCTATTTGATCTAAGAAAGTTGCTAACTAAAAAGCATCAATTTAACTACTACATCAAATTACACTAGGACTTCAAATGTGATCCAGACATTTGTTTAGAATCTTTCTATTTGATCCAAGGAACGTTATAGACATTATTGAAAAGTGGTGCGAAATTGTGTTCAAATCAGTTAGCAACAAATAAATCCGAGGCAGTAAAATGCATCAATCTTCCTACTACAACAAAGTACACTAGGACGTCGAATTCGATCCTGACAGTTGTTTAGAATCTTTCTATTTGATATAAGGAACATTATAGATATTATTCAAAAGTGGTGCGAAATTGTTTTTAAATCAGTTAGCAACACATAAAGCCGAGACAGTAAAAAGCATCAATTTAACTACTACAACAAAGTACACTAGGACGTCGAATTTGATCCTGAAGCTGTTGAGAATCTTTTTATTTGATCTAAGAAACGTTAAAGAGATTATTGAAAGGTGGTGCGAAATTGTGTTCAAATCAGTTAGCAACAAATAAAGCCTAGGCAGTAAAAAGCATCAATTTTACTACTACAACAAAGTACACTAGGACGTCGAATTTGATCCTGACAGTTGTTTAGAATCTTCCTATTTGATCTAAGGAACGTTATAGACATTATTGAAAAGTGGTGCGAAATTGTGTACAAATCAGTTAGCAACAAATAAAGCCAAGCCAGTAAAAAGCATCAATCTAACTACTACAACAAAGTACACTAGGACGTCGAATTTGATCCTGACAGTTGTTTAGAATCTTTCTATTTGATTTAAGAAACGTTAAAGAGATTATTGAAAGGTGGTGCGAAATTGTGTACAAATCAGTTAGCAACATATAAAGGCGAGACAGTAAAAAGCATCAATCTAACTATTACAACAAAATACACTAGTACGTCGAATTTGCTCCTGACAGTTGTTTAGAATTTATCAATTTGATCTAAGGAACGTTATGGAAATTATTGAAAAGTGGTGCGAAATTTTGTTCAAATCAGTTAGCAACAAATAAAGCCGAGACTGTAAAAAGCATCAATCTAACTACTGCATCCAAGTACCCTAGTACGTCGAATTTGATCCTGACAGGTATTTAGAATCTTTCTATTTGATATAAGGAACGTTATTGACATTATTGAAATGTGGTGGGAAAATGTGTTCAAATCAGTTAGCAACAAATAAAGCCGAGGTTTGCAACAAATAAAGTCGAGACAGTAAAAAACATCAATCTAACTACTACAACAAAGTACACTAGGACGTCGAATTTGATCCTGACAGCTGTTGAGAATCTTTCTATTTGATCTAAGGAACGTTATAGCCATTATTGAAAAGTGGTGCGAAATTGTGTTTAAATCAGTTAGCAACAAATAAATCCGAGACTTTAAAATGCATCAATCTAACTATTACAACAAAGTACACTAGGACGTCGAATTTGATCCTGGCAGCTGTTGAGAATCTTTCTATTTGATCTAAGGAACGTTATAGAAATTATTGAAAAGTGGTGCGAAATTGTGTTTAAATCAGTTAGCAACAAATAAAGGCGAGACTGTCAAAAGAATCAATCTAACTACTACAACAAATTACACTAGGACGTCCAATTTGATCCTGACAGTTGTTTAGAATCTTCCTATTTGATCTAAGGAACGTTATAGACATTATTGGAAAGTGGTGCGAAATTGTGTTCAAAATCAATTAGCAACATATAAAGCCGAGACAGTAAAAAGTACCAATCTATTACAACAAAATACACTAGTACGTCGAATTTGCTCCTGACAGTTGTTTAGAATCTTTCAATTTGATCTAACGAACGTTATGAAAATTATTGAAAAGTGGTGCGAAATTTTGTTCAAATCAGTTAGCAACAAATAAAGCCAAGACTGTAAAAAGCATCAATTTCACTACTACAACAAAGTACACTAGTACGTCGAATTTGATCCTGACAGTTGTTTAGAATCTTTCTATTTGATCCAAGGAACGTTATGTACATTATTGAAAAGTGGTGCGAAATTGTATTCAAATCAGTTAGCAACAAATAAAGCCGAGACTGTAAAAAGCATCAATCTAACTACTGCAACCAAGTACCCTAGTACGTCGAATTTGATCCTGACAGCTGTTTGAGAATCTTTTTATTTGATCTAAGAAACGTTATAGAGATTATTGAAAAGTGGTGCGAAATTGTGTTTCAAATCAGTTAGCAACATACAAAGTCGAGACAGTAAAAAGCATCAATCTAACTACTACAACAAAGTACAATAGGACGTCGAATTTGATCCTGACAGTTGTTTAGAATCTTTCTATTTGATCTAAGAAAGTTGCTAACTAAAAAGCATCAATTTAAGTACTACATCAAATTACACTAGGACTTCAAATTTGATCCTGACAGTTGTTTAGAATCTTTCTATTTGATCCAAGGAACGTTATAGACATTATTGAAAAGTGGTGCGAAATTGTGTTCAAATCAGTTAGCAACAAATAAAGCCGAGACTGTAAAAAGCATCAATTTAACTATTACAACAAAATACACTAGTATGTCGAATTTGATCCTGACAGTTGTTTAGAATCTTTCTATTTGATCTAAGGAACGTTAAAGACATTATTGAAAAGTGGTGCGAAATTGTGTTCAAATCAGTTAGCAACAAATAAAGCCGAGACTATAAAAAGCATTAATCTAACTACTGCAACCAAGTACCCTAGTACGTCGAGTTTGATCCTGACAGGTGCTTAGAATCTTTCTATTTGATATAAGGAACGTTATTGACATTATTGAAATAAAGTCGAGACAGTAAAAAGCATCAATTTAACAACTACAACAAAGTACACTAGGACGTCGAATTTGATCCTGAAGCTGTTGAGAATCTTTTTATTTGATCTAAGAAACGTTATAGAGATTATTGAAAAGTGGTGCGAAATTTTGTTCAAATCAGTTAGCAACAAATAAAGCCGAGACTGTAAAGAGCATCAATCTAACTACTACAACAAATTACACTAGGACGTCCAATTTGATCCTGACAGTTGTTTAGAATCTTCCTATTTGATCTAAGGAACGTTATAGACATTACTGAAAAGTGGTGCGAAATTGTGTTCAAATCAGTTAGCAACAAATAAAGCCGAGACAATAGAAAACATCAATCTAACTACTACAACCAAGTACCCTAGTACGTCGAATTTGATCCTGACAAGTGTTTAGAATCTTTCTATTTGATATAAGGAACGTTATTGACATTATTGAAATGTGGTGGGAAAATGTGTTCAAATCAGTTAGCAACAAATAAAGCCGAGGATTGCAACACATAAAGCCGAGACAGTAAAAAGCATCAATTTAACTACAACAACAAAGTATACTAGGAGGTCGAATTTGATCCTGACAGCTGTTGAGAATCTTTTTATTTGATCTAAGAAACGTTATAGAGATTATTGAAAAGTGGTGCGAAATTGTTTTTAAATCAGTTAGCAACACATAAAGCCGAGACAGTAAAAAGCATCAATTTAACGACTACAACAAATTACACTAGGACTTCAAATTTGATCCTGACAGTTGCTTAGAATCTTTCAATTTGATCTAAGGAACGTTATGGAAATTATTGAAAAGTGGTGCGAAATTTTGTTCAAATCAGTTAGCAACAAATAAAGCCAAGACCGTAAAAATTTGATCCTGACAGCTGTTGAGAATCTTTCTATTTAATCTAAGGAACGTTATAGCCATTATTGAAAAGTGGTGCGAAATTGTGTTTAAATCAGTTAGCAACAAATAAATCCGAGACTTTAAAATGCATCAATCTAACTATTACAACAAAGTACACTAGGACGTCGAATTTGATCCTGGCAGCTGTTGAGAATCTTTCTATTTAATCTAAGGAACGTTATAGAAATTATTGAAAAGTGGTGCGAAATTGTGTTTAAATCAGTTAGCAACAAATAAAGGCGAGACTGTCAAAAGAATCAATCTAACTACTACAACAAATTACACTAGGACGTCCAATTTGATCCTGACAAGTGTTTAGAATCTTTCTATTTGATATAAGGAACGTTATAGACATTATTGGAAAGTGGTGCGAAATTGTGTTCAAAATCAATTAGCAACATATAAAGCCGAGACAGTAAAAAGTACCAATCTATTACAACAAAATACACTAGTACGTCGAATTTGCTCCTGACAGTTGTTTAGAATCTTTCAATTTGATCTAACGAACGTTATGAAAATTATTGAAAAGTGGTGCGAAATTTTGTTCAAATCAGTTAGCAACAAATA
Organism: Octodonta nipae; assembly: GCA_034190945.1. NCBI lineage: Eukaryota > Metazoa > Arthropoda > Insecta > Coleoptera > Chrysomelidae > Octodonta > Octodonta nipae. The sequence continues at coordinate 52,716,055 of CM067222.1, read as the reverse complement.
AAGCCAAGACTGTAAAAAGCATCAATTTCACTACTACAACAAAGTACACTAGTACGTCGAATTTGATCCTGACAGTTGTTTAGAATCTTTCTATTTGATCCAAGGAACGTTATATACATTATTGAAAAGTGGTGCGAAATTGTATTCAAATCAGTTAGCAACAAATAAAGCCGAGACTGTAAAAAGCATCAATCTAACTACTGCAACCAAGTACCCTAGTACGTCGAATTTGATCCTGACAGCTGTTGAGAATCTTTTTATTTGATCTAAGAAACGTTATAGAGATTATTGAAAAGTGGTGCGAAATTGTGTTCAAATCAGTTAGCAACATACAAAGTCGAGACAGTAAAAAGCATCAATCTAACTACTACAACAAAGTACAATAGGACGTCGAATTTGATCCTGACAGTTGTTTAGAATCTTTCTATTTGATCTAAGAAAGTTGCTAACTAAAAAGCATCAATTTAAGTACTACATCAAATTACACTAGGACTTCAAATTTGATCCTGACAGTTGTTTAGAATCTTTCTATTTGATCCAAGGAACGTTATAGACATTATTGAAAAGTGGTGCGAAATTGTGTTCAAATCAGTTAGCAACAAATAAAGCCGAGACTGTAAAAAGCATCAATTTAACTATTACAACAAAATACACTAGTATGTCGAATTTGATCCTGACAGTTGTTTAGAATCTTTCTATTTGATCTAAGGAACGTTAAAGACATTATTGAAAAGTGGTGCGAAATTGTGTTCAAATCAGTTAGCAACAAATAAAGCCGAGACTATAAAAAGCCTCAATCTAACTACTGCAACCAAGTACCCTAGTACGTCGAAGTTTGATCCTGACAGGTGCTTAGAATCTTTCTATTTGATATAAGGAACGTTATTGACATTATTGAAATAAAGCCGAGACAGTAAAAAGCATCAATTTAACAACTACAACAAAGTACACTAGGACGTCGAATTTGATCCTGAAGCTGTTGAGAATCTTTTTATTTGATCTAAGAAACGTTATAGAGATTATTGAAAAGTGGTGCGAAATTTTGTTCAAATCAGTTAGCAACAAATAAAGCCGAGACTGTAAAGAGCATCAATCTAACTACTACAACAAATTACACTAGGACGTCCAATTTGATCCTGACAGTTGTTTAGAACCTGTCAATTTGATCTAAGGAACGTTATGGAAATTATTGAAAAGTGGTGCGAAATTTTGTTCAAATCAGTTAGCAACAAATAACAACTTTACAATTTAACTATTACAACAATTTAACTATTGCAACAAAATACACTAGTATGTCGAATTTGATCCTGACAGTTGTTTAGAATCTTTCTATTTGATCTAAGGAACGTTATAGACATTACTGAAAAGTGGTGCGAAATTGTGTTCAAATCAGTTAGCAACAAATAAAGCCGAGACAATAGAAAACATCAATCTAACTACTACAACCAAGTACCCTAGTACGTCGAATTTGATCCTGACAAGTGTTTAGAATCTTTCTATTTGATATAAGGAACGTTATTGACATTATTGAAATGTGGTGGGAAAATGTTGTTCAAATCAGTTAGCAACAAATAAAGCCGAGGATTGCAACACATAAAGCCGAGACAGTAAAAAGCATCAATTTAACTACAACAACAAAGTATACTAGGAGGTCGAATTTGATCCTGACAGCTGTTGAGAATCTTTTTATTTGATCTAAGAAACGTTAATAGAGATTATTGAAAAGTGGTGCGAAATTGTTTTTAAATCAGTTAGCAACACATAAAGCCGAGACAGTAAAATGCATCAATTTAACGACTACAACAAATTACACTAGGACTTCAAATTTGATCCTGACAGTTGCTTAGAATCTTTCAATTTGATCTAAGGAACGTTATGGAAATTATTGAAAAGTGGTGCGAAATTTTGTTCAAATCAGTTAGCAACAAATAAAGCCAAGACCGTAAAAAGCATCAATCTCACTACTACAACAAAGTACACTAGTACGTCGAATTTGATCCTGACAGTTGTATGAGAATCTTTTCTACTTGATCTAAGGAAAGCTATAGACATTATTGAAACGTGGTGCGAAAATGTGTTCAAAATCAATTAGCAACAATATAAAGCCGAGACAGTAAAAAGTACCAATTTACTATTACAACAAAATACACTAGTACGTCGAATTTGCTCCTGACAGTTGTTTAGAATCTTTCAATTTGATCTAACGAACGTTATAGAAAATTATTGAAAAGTGGTGCGAAATTTTGTTCAAATCAGTTAGCAACAAATAAAGCCAAGACTGTAAAAAGCATCAATTTTCACTACTACAACAAAGTACACTAGTACGTCGAATTTGATCCTGACAGTTGTTTAGAATCTTTCTATTTGATCCAAGGAACGTTATATACATTATTGAAAAGTGGTGCGAAATTGTATTCAAATCAGTTAAAAAGCATCAATCTAACAACAAATACACTATACGTTCGAATTTGCTCCTGCCGAGAACTGAAATTAAAAAGCGAAATCAATCAGTTAGCAACAAATAAAGCCGAGACTGCAACCAAGTACCCTAGTACGTCGAATTTGATCCTGACAGCTGTTGAGAATCTTTTTATTTGATCTAAGAAACGTTATAGACATTATTGAAAAGTAGTGCGAATTTGTGTTCAAATCAGTTATAACCAGACCAAGCCGAGACAGTAAAAAGCATCAGGCTAACTACTACAACAAGTACACTAGGACGTCCAATTTGATCCTGACAGTTGTTTAGAATCTCTTTAGACTGCGAAATTTGTTTAAATCTAAGAAAGTTGCTAACTAAAAAGCATCAATTTAAGTACTACAATCAAATTACACTAGGACTTCCAAATTTGATCCTGACAGTTGTTTAGAATCTTTCTATTTGATCCAAGGAACGTTATAGACATTATTGAAAAGTGGTGCGAAATTGTGTTCAAATCAGTTAGCAACAAATAAAGCCGAGACTGTAAAAAGCATCAATTTAACTATTACAACAAAATACACTAGTATGTCGAATTTGATCCTGACAGTTGTTTAGAATCTTTCTATTTGATCTAAGGAACGTTAAAGACATTATTGAAAAGTGGTGCGAAATTGTGTTCAAATCAGTTAGCAACAAATAAAGCCGAGACAATAAAAAGCATCAATCTAACTACTACAACCAAGTACCCTAGTACGTGGAATTTGATCCTGACAGGTGTTTAGAATCTTTCTATTTGATATAAGGATCGTTATTGACATTATTGAAATGTGGTGGGAAAATGTGTTCAAATCAGTTAGCAACAAATAAATCCGAGGCAGCAAAATGCATCAATCTCCCTACTACAACAAAGTACACTAGGACGTCGAATTCGATCCTGACAGTTGTTTAGAATCTTTCTATTTGATCTAAGGAACGTTATCAACATTATTGAAAAGTGGTGCAAAATTGTGTTCAGATCAGTTAGCAACATACAAAGCCGAGACAGTAAAAAGCATCAATCTAACTACTACAACAAAGTACAATAGGACGTCGAATTTGATCCTGACAGTTGTTTAGAATCTTTCTATTTGATCTAAGAAAGTTGCTAACTAAAAAGCATCAATTTAAGTACTACATCAAATTACACTAGGACTTCAAATTTGATCCTGACAGTTGTTTAGAATCTTTCTATTTGATCCAAGGAACGTTATAGACATTATTGAAAAGTGGTGCGAAATTGTGTTCAAATCAGTTAGCAACAAATAAAGCCGAGACTGTAAAAAGCATCAATTTAACTATTACAACAAAATACACTAGTATGTCGAATTTGATCCTGACAGTTGTTTAGAATCTTTCTATTTGATCTAAGGAACGTTAAAGACATTATTGAAAAGTGGTGCGAAATTGTGTTCAAATCAGTTAGCAACAAATAAAGCCGAGACTATAAAAAGCATTAATCTAACTACTGCAACCAAGTACCCTAGTACGTCGAGTTTGATCCTGACAGGTGCTTAGAATCTTTCTATTTGATATAAGGAACGTTATTGACATTATTGAAATAAAGTCGAGACAGTAAAAAGCATCAATTTAACAACTACAACAAAGTACACTAGGACGTCGAATTTGATCCTGAAGCTGTTGAGAATCTTTTTATTTGATCTAAGAAACGTTATAGAGATTATTGAAAAGTGGTGCGAAATTTTGTTCAAATCAGTTAGCAACAAATAAAGCCGAGACTGTAAAGAGCATCAATCTAACTACTACAACAAATTACACTAGGACGTCCAATTTGATCCTGACAGTTGTTTAGAATCTTCCTATTTGATCTAAGGAACGTTATAGACATTACTGAAAAGTGGTGCGAAATTGTGTTCAAATCAGTTAGCAACAAATAAAGCCGAGACAATAGAAAACATCAATCTAACTACTACAACCAAGTACCCTAGTACGTCGAATTTGATCCTGACAAGTGTTTAGAATCTTTCTATTTGATATAAGGAACGTTATTGACATTATTGAAATGTGGTGGGAAAATGTGTTCAAATCAGTTAGCAACAAATAAAGCCGAGGATTGCAACACATAAAGCCGAGACAGTAAAAAGCATCAATTTAACTACAACAACAAAGTATACTAGGAGGTCGAATTTGATCCTGACAGCTGTTGAGAATCTTTTTATTTGATCTAAGAAACGTTATAGAGATTATTGAAAAGTGGTGCGAAATTGTTTTTAAATCAGTTAGCAACACATAAAGCCGAGACAGTAAAAAGCATCAATTTAACGACTACAACAAATTACACTAGGACTTCAAATTTGATCCTGACAGTTGCTTAGAATCTTTCAATTTGATCTAAGGAACGTTATGGAAATTATTGAAAAGTGGTGCGAAATTTTGTTCAAATCAGTTAGCAACAAATAAAGCCAAGACCGTAAAAATTTGATCCTGACAGCTGTTGAGAATCTTTCTATTTAATCTAAGGAACGTTATAGCCATTATTGAAAAGTGGTGCGAAATTGTGTTTAAATCAGTTAGCAACAAATAAATCCGAGACTTTAAAATGCATCAATCTAACTATTACAACAAAGTACACTAGGACGTCGAATTTGATCCTGGCAGCTGTTGAGAATCTTTCTATTTAATCTAAGGAACGTTATAGAAATTATTGAAAAGTGGTGCGAAATTGTGTTTAAATCAGTTAGCAACAAATAAAGGCGAGACTGTCAAAAGAATCAATCTAACTACTACAACAAATTACACTAGGACGTCCAATTTGATCCTGACAAGTGTTTAGAATCTTTCTATTTGATATAAGGAACGTTATAGACATTATTGGAAAGTGGTGCGAAATTGTGTTCAAAATCAATTAGCAACATATAAAGCCGAGACAGTAAAAAGTACCAATCTATTACAACAAAATACACTAGTACGTCGAATTTGCTCCTGACAGTTGTTTAGAATCTTTCAATTTGATCTAACGAACGTTATGAAAATTATTGAAAAGTGGTGCGAAATTTTGTTCAAATCAGTTAGCAACAAATAAAGCCAAGACTGTAAAAAGCATCAATTTCACTACTACAACAAAGTACACTAGTACGTCGAATTTGATCCTGACAGTTGTTTAGAATCTTTCTATTTGATCCAAGGAACGTTATATACATTATTGAAAAGTGGTGCGAAATTGTATTCAAATCAGTTAGCAACAAATAAAGCCGAGACTGTAAAAAGCATCAATCTAACTACTGCAACCAAGTACCCTAGTACGTCGAATTTGATCCTGACAGCTGTTGAGAATCTTTTTATTTGATCTAAGAAACGTTATAGAGATTATTGAAAAGTGGTGCGAAATTGTGTTCAAATCAGTTAGCAACATACAAAGTCGAGACAGTAAAAAGCATCAATCTAACTACTACAACAAAGTACAATAGGACGTCGAATTTGATCCTGACAGTTGTTTAGAATCTTTCTATTTGATCTAAGAAAGTTGCTAACTAAAAAGCATCAATTTAAGTACTACATCAAATTACACTAGGACTTCAAATTTGATCCTGACAGTTGTTTAGAATCTTTCTATTTGATCCAAGGAACGTTATAGACATTATTGAAAAGTGGTGCGAAATTGTGTTCAAATCAGTTAGCAACAAATAAAGCCGAGACTGTAAAAAGCATCAATTTAACTATTACAACAAAATACACTAGTATGTCGAATTTGATCCTGACAGTTGTTTAGAATCTTTCTATTTGATCTAAGGAACGTTAAAGACATTATTGAAAAGTGGTGCGAAATTGTGTTCAAATCAGTTAGCAACAAATAAAGCCGAGACTATAAAAAGCCTCAATCTAACTACTGCAACCAAGTACCCTAGTACGTCGAGTTTGATCCTGACAGGTGCTTAGAATCTTTCTATTTGATATAAGGAACGTTATTGACATTATTGAAATAAAGCCGAGACAGTAAAAAGCATCAATTTAACAACTACAACAAAGTACACTAGGACGTCGAATTTGATCCTGAAGCTGTTGAGAATCTTTTTATTTGATCTAAGAAACGTTATAGAGATTATTGAAAAGTGGTGCGAAATTTTGTTCAAATCAGTTAGCAACAAATAAAGCCGAGACTGTAAAGAGCATCAATCTAACTACTACAACAAATTACACTAGGACGTCCAATTTGATCCTGACAGTTGTTTAGAACCTGTCAATTTGATCTAAGGAACGTTATGGAAATTATTGAAAAGTGGTGCGAAATTTTGTTCAAATCAGTTAGCAACAAATAACAACTTTACAATTTAACTATTACAACAATTTAACTATTGCAACAAAATACACTAGTATGTCGAATTTGATCCTGACAGTTGTTTAGAATCTTTCTATTTGATCTAAGGAACGTTATAGACATTACTGAAAAGTGGTGCGAAATTGTGTTCAAATCAGTTAGCAACAAATAAAGCCGAGACAATAGAAAACATCAATCTAACTACTACAACCAAGTACCCTAGTACGTCGAATTTGATCCTGACAAGTGTTTAGAATCTTTCTATTTGATATAAGGAACGTTATTGACATTATTGAAATGTGGTGGGAAAATGTGTTCAAATCAGTTAGCAACAAATAAAGCCGAGGATTGCAACACATAAAGCCGAGACAGTAAAAAGCATCAATTTAACTACAACAACAAAGTATACTAGGAGGTCGAATTTGATCCTGACAGCTGTTGAGAATCTTTTTATTTGATCTAAGAAACGTTATAGAGATTATTGAAAAGTGGTGCGAAATTGTTTTTAAATCAGTTAGCAACACATAAAGCCGAGACAGTAAAATGCATCAATTTAACGACTACAACAAATTACACTAGGACTTCAAATTTGATCCTGACAGTTGCTTAGAATCTTTCAATTTGATCTAAGGAACGTTATGGAAATTATTGAAAAGTGGTGCGAAATTTTGTTCAAATCAGTTAGCAACAAATAAAGCCAAGACCGTAAAAAGCATCAATCTCACTACTACAACAAAGTACACTAGTACGTCGAATTTGATCCTGACAGTTGTATAGAATCTTTCTACTTGATCTAAGGAAAGCTATAGACATTATTGAAACGTGGTGCGAAAATGTGTTCAAAATCAATTAGCAACATATAAAGCCGAGACAGTAAAAAGTACCAATCTATTACAACAAAATACACTAGTACGTCGAATTTGCTCCTGACAGTTGTTTAGAATCTTTCAATTTGATCTAACGAACGTTATGAAAATTATTGAAAAGTGGTGCGAAATTTTGTTCAAATCAGTTAGCAACAAATAAAGCCAAGACTGTAAAAAGCATCAATTTCACTACTACAACAAAGTACACTAGTACGTCGAATTTGATCCTGACAGTTGTTTAGAATCTTTCTATTTGATCCAAGGAACGTTATATACATTATTGAAAAGTGGTGCGAAATTGTATTCAAATCAGTTAGCAACAAATAAAGCCGAGACTGTAAAAAGCATCAATCTAACTACTGCAACCAAGTACCCTAGTACGTCGAATTTGATCCTGACAGCTGTTGAGAATCTTTTTATTTGATCTAAGAAACGTTATAGAGATTATTGAAAAGTGGTGCGAAATTGTGTTCAAATCAGTTAGCAACATACAAAGTCGAGACAGTAAAAAGCATCAATCTAACTACTACAACAAAGTACAATAGGACGTCGAATTTGATCCTGACAGTTGTTTAGAATCTTTCTATTTGATCTAAGAAAGTTGCTAACTAAAAAGCATCAATTTAAGTACTACATCAAATTACACTAGGACTTCAAATTTGATCCTGACAGTTGTTTAGAATCTTTCTATTTGATCCAAGGAACGTTATAGACATTATTGAAAAGTGGTGCGAAATTGTGTTCAAATCAGTTAGCAACAAATAAAGCCGAGACTGTAAAAAGCATCAATTTAACTATTACAACAAAATACACTAGTATGTCGAATTTGATCCTGACAGTTGTTTAGAATCTTTCTATTTGATCTAAGGAACGTTAAAGACATTATTGAAAAGTGGTGCGAAATTGTGTTCAAATCAGTTAGCAACAAATAAAGCCGAGACAATAAAAAGCATCAATCTAACTACTACAACCAAGTACCCTAGTACGTGGAATTTGATCCTGACAGGTGTTTAGAATCTTTCTATTTGATATAAGGATCGTTATTGACATTATTGAAATGTGGTGGGAAAATGTGTTCAAATCAGTTAGCAACAAATAAATCCGAGGCAGCAAAATGCATCAATCTCCCTACTACAACAAAGTACACTAGGACGTCGAATTCGATCCTGACAGTTGTTTAGAATCTTTCTATTTGATCTAAGGAACGTTATCAACATTATTGAAAAGTGGTGCAAAATTGTGTTCAGATCAGTTAGCAACATACAAAGCCGAGACAGTAAAAAGCATCAATCTAACTACTACAACAAAGTACAATAGGACGTCGAATTTGATCCTGACAGTTGTTTAGAATCTTTCTATTTGATCTAAGAAAGTTGCTAACTAAAAAGCATCAATTTAACTACTACATCAAATTACACTAGGACTTCAAATGTGATCCAGACATTTGTTTAGAATCTTTCTATTTGATCCAAGGAACGTTATAGACATTATTGAAAAGTGGTGCGAAATTGTGTTCAAATCAGTTAGCAACAAATAAATCCGAGGCAGTAAAATGCATCAATCTTCCTACTACAACAAAGTACACTAGGACGTCGAATTCGATCCTGACAGTTGTTTAGAATCTTTCTATTTGATATAAGGAACATTATAGATATTATTCAAAAGTGGTGCGAAATTGTTTTTAAATCAGTTAGCAACACATAAAGCCGAGACAGTAAAAAGCATCAATTTAACTACTACAACAAAGTACACTAGGACGTCGAATTTGATCCTGAAGCTGTTGAGAATCTTTTTATTTGATCTAAGAAACGTTAAAGAGTTTATTGAAAGGTGGTGCGAAATTGTGTTCAAATCAGTTAGCAACAAATAAAGCCTAGGCAGTAAAATGCATCAATCTTCCTACTACAACAAAGTACACTAGGACGTCGAATTCGATCCTGACAGTTGTTTAGAATCTTTCTATTTGATATAAGGAACATTATAGATATTATTCAAAAGTGGTGCGAAATTGTTTTTAAATCAGTTAGCAACACATAAAGCCGAGACAGTAAAAAGCATCAATTTAACTACTACAACAAAGTACACTAGAACGTCGAATTTGATCCTGAAGCTGTTGAGAATCTTTTTATTTGATCTAAGAAACGTTAAAGAGATTATTGAAAGGTGGTGCGAAATTGTGTTCAAATCAGTTAGCAACAAATAAAGCCGAGGCAGTAAAAAGCATCAATCTAACTACTACAACAAAGTACACTAGGACGTCGAATTTGATCCTGACAGTTGTTTAGAATCTTCCTATTTGATCTAAGGAACGTTATAGACATTATTGAAAAGTGGTGCGAAATTGTGTTCAAATCAGTTAGCAACAAATAAAGCCGAGGCAGTAAAAAGCATCAATTTTACTACTACAACAAAGTACACTAGGACGTCGAATTTGATCCTGACAGTTGTTTAGAATCTTTCTATTTGATTTAAGAAACGTTAAAGAGATTATTGAAAGGTGGTGCGAAATTGTGTACAAATCAGTTAGCAACATATAAAGGCGAGACAGTAAAAAGCATCAATCTAACTATTACAACAAAATACACTAGTACGTCGAATTTGCTCCTGACAGTTGTTTAGAATTTATCAATTTGATCTAAGGAACGTTATGGAAATTATTGAAAAGTGGTGCGAAATTTTGTTCAAATCAGTTAGCAACAAATAAAGCCGAGACTGTAAAAAGCATCAATCTAACTACTGCAACCAAGTACCCTAGTACGTCGAATTTGATCCTGACAGGTATTTAGAATCTTTCTATTTGATATAAGGAACGTTATTGACATTATTGAAATGTGGTGGGAAAATGTGTTCAAATCAGTTAGCAACAAATAAAGCCGAGGTTTGCAACAAATAAAGTCGAGACAGTAAAAAACATCAATCTAACTACTACAACAAAGTACACTAGGACGTCGAATTTGATCCTGACAGCTGTTGAGAATCTTTCTATTTGATCTAAGGAACGTTATAGCCATTATTGAAAAGTGGTGCGAAATTGTGTTTAAATCAGTTAGCAACAAATAAATCCGAGACTTTAAAATGCATCAATCTAACTATTACAACAAAGTACACTAGGACGTCGAATTTGATCCTGGCAGCTGTTGAGAATCTTTCTATTTGATCTAAGGAACGTTATAGAAATTATTGAAAAGTGGTGCGAAATTGTGTTTAAATCAGTTATCAACAAATAAAGGCGAGACTGTCAAAAGAATCAATCTAACTATTACAACAAATTACACTAGGACGTCCAATTTGATCCTGACAGTTGTTTAGAATCTTCCTATTTGATCTAAGGAACGTTATAGACATTATTGGAAAGTGGTGCGAAATTGTGTTCAAATCAGTTAACAACATATAAAGCCGAGACAGTAAAAAGCATCAATCTTACTACTACAACAAACTACACTAGGACGTCGAATTTGATCCTGACAGTTGTTTAGAATCTTGCTATTTGATCTAAGAAACGTTATAGAAAAGTGGTGCGAAAATGTGTTCAAAATCAATTAGCAACAAATAAAGCCGAGGCAGTAAAATGCATCAATCTTACTACTACAACAATGTACACTAGGACGTCGAATTTGATCCTGACAGTTGTTTAGAATCTTTCTATTTGATCTAAGAAATGTTATAGACATTATTGTAAAGTGGTGCGAAAATGTGTTCAAATCAGTTTGCAAAAAATAAAGCCGAGACGGTAAAAAGCATCAAACTAACTACTACTAAGTACACTAGGACGTCGAATTTGACTAGGGTTGAGCCTTTAGTCGTCTGACTGATGTTTCGCAATCCTGATTCCAAGGGAAGGTCGCTTTCTTAGTGGTTTGCCAAATCCCTCAAAAAATCGTCTGTAGTAAAGAGTCCTAAAAGCTACGTAATTGGCTACGGATGGCTGCTATCTTGTCTTCGTTTGTGCGGATTCCTTACTCGAAAACGACGTGTCCTAAAAACTCTACTTATTTTTTAAACACTTTTTCGCGTTGAGTTTCAGGTTGACATTCTTAATTCTGGAAAATACTTCGCCCAGGTTCTTCAAATTTTCATCGAATGTGTGACCCATGACCAGAATGTCCTCGAGGTATATTAACTAACACAACGGGAGCAGACCATGGGCTGATGGATGGTTCAATAACTCCATTTTGTAAAATGGATGTTTTGCTCGACTGCCTGTTGGTCAGCAAACTGTTGTAGAAACTCTTTACTGGGTCCTGTTTCCTTAACCGACGTTCGGTACTCTTCTTATCAATTGATGATGATGTCTACTGGCTCGAAACAAGCGATTTCTTGAACGTTGACAATTCGCAATTCGTTGTTGGACATATTCAGGATTCGAATTGGTATGTTTCGTCCGGTTTTAACTATAGCCCCTCCAACTAAGTGGTCATGAGCTGAACGTACGGCCTCAACCATTCTAACGCAGCTCTCAGGATTGCTCTAAAGCAACATCATAACTCGGGTCGAACATGAACCCATGCTGGCTGATTAGGTCCATGCCCAGAATAAAACAGTCCTCCTTCTTACGCTACTAGGACCCTATGCCGGATTCTGTTGTTCTCTGACTGTAGCAAGACATCTACCTCACCCTGTATTGACATGAACTAGCCGGTGACTATTCTTAGTTGGATGTTGTTTTTAATAGACTGGATTTCCTATGACCTGGAAACTCTGGATGGATACTGTTTTGGGGGCTGGTGGAGGGTTAGTTAGCATTAGCCCCCTTATGCTGACTGGCTGACAGTCCCTGGACATATGGTTGGTTTGTTGGTTACCCCTGGTCGATGACCGTTCAGATAGCCTCACTCCGCAGTCACGTTGAAAGTGTCCTGTCCGTCCACAACGGAAACAGGCACCTCTTGTTCTAGTTCTTTGAGACCCTTCCAGTAGTTTGTTCATATCAGCCAGCAGCCCTCGAAATGGTGACTCTGACTCTTCCTGGTTGGAGGAAACTACTCGTATCCTCTTCTTGGACTTCTTGGACATGTTCATTATGGCCTCTACCTCCAAAGCCTGAAGCAAAGCTTCATTACTCTTCTTGGTGCCACTAAGCCTTAAATTTCTTTGCACTTCAATGACATTTATAAAGCTCGGTGTGGCCAATTGATCTTTAGTTTCGTCTGGCAGTTCTGGGTAGGTCAGGTGAACTAGTCGTTAATTTCTGCTTCGAATTCTTGTAGACTCTCTTCAGATTTTTAGATTTTTCCACTTAGTTGCACCTGGTATACTTGGCTCAACGATTGATTGTCGTATCTTTTGTCAAGGATTGCGATTATCTTATCGAAACTATCTTCCTGCGCACTTCATACAACTCGCGGAACATTGTCCCAAAAACACATATTTCTCCTTTGACAGGCAACTTTACAGACAGGTCGACGGTGCACCTATGGGCTCGGCGCTCTCACCAGCGGTGGCAAACCTCTTCATGTCTTATTTCGAAACGGCCCTTTTAAACATAGCCCCCCTGAAACCAAAAGTCTGGCTACGATACGTAGACGATATCTTGATAGTGTGGCCTCATGGGGATACGGAACTCAGTAATTTCCAACACCTGGCAAACTCTCAACACGAAAAGATCCAATTCACCATGGAGATGGAAGAAGATGGATGCCTTCCTTTTCTGGACATCTACTTAAAAAGGACAACAACAGGGAAGCTAGAACACACAGTCTACCGAAAGCCGACACACACCGAGAGATACCTTAATGCTAAATCCCACCATCATCCCTCCCAAATACAAGCAGTAGCAAATACACTTATATGCAGGTCACGACGCATTGCAGACGCCAAACACAAACAAGAGGAACTAAACACCATCTCACAGACCTTGAGGAGGAATGGGTACAGCAACAACACCATAGGACAAGCCCTGAATCAACAAGAACTACCAAGGCACGAAGAAACCCAACAAGACCCCCCAAAGGCAGCGACCACCCTTCCGTACATACAAGGAGTGACAGATCGGATCGGAAGAATCCTTAGGAAAAGCAACATCAAAACTTCCTACAAACCTCATAAGACGATAAAAAGCATTCTAGGCAATCCCAAAGACCAACGTCCACTAGAGAGTCACGGAGTATACAAGATACCTTGCGGCAGATGCGAGCAAGCATATGTAGGTCAAACAAACCGTAGGATCGAAGCCCGAATCGAAGAGCACAAACTCAGCATACGAAACAAGACCACAACCTCGGCCCTGTTCCAACATCAACAGCAAACAGGACATAGAATCAACTTTGAAGGCTCTAAGCATCTGGCAACAGAAAACAACTTCAAAAGAAGAACAATTAGGGAAGCTATAGAAATTGAAAAGGAAGGAAAAATCAATAACCGTAACGAAGCTCTACACCTGCATCAAGCCTGGAAGAACATCTTACGGGAAAAGAAAAACAAATTAAAAGAGAGCGCAACAATACCACAACGTTGCATTCCCTCACTTGTAGCTAACTATCAGGACGCCAAACCCTTCTAACGAACATCTGCGGCCGCCATCGGTACAAACAGAACCAGGTCATCGGTACAATTTGCGACAACGCAATGGTGTCACCCAATCAAAACAAACGGCACCGCCCCCTCAACACAATCGGAGGCGGGGCAAAGAAATAAGAGGGGACTCGGGAGATAGCATAAATAGCGGTGCGCACATATCGGAGCTCACTTCCACTTCAGACGCCACGGAGAGCAGACCAAGCGGAGAACGACCTTCCCGACGATCTCGGAATTGGGCAGGGTGGTGGTGTGATTGGGCATTTAAGTATCAATTGATATGGGTTGGTTTCCTATAGACGGTATGTGAGAATCTGTCATTGTTGGTTTTTGTTATGACATCAAGAAATGGGAGAGAAGAATCGGACTCGATTTCCATTGTAAATTGTATATTAGAATGTATACCATTCGAGATGTTGTAGAAAGAAGTCTAATGAATCTCCGCCATGAGGCCAAATGACAAAAGTATCAATGTCTAAGTGCTTCTTGTGAAATAACACCACAGTTTACGTCAAAAATCAAATAACATTGTCAAAAAATTTGAATATTTAAATTTACATCTTGGAATTGTACCTTTTTAATCGGTAGTTTCTTAGCCATTGACAACGGGGTCTGATCTAGACCCCGAAATGTTTGGAATATACAGCGATTTCCTTTAAAGTGTGGTGTTATTTTCCAATAAACACTTAGACATGATTTATTAGATAGGAAGGCGAAAAATAACAGATTTTGAAAGTTAAAAATTACAGATTCATCTGACAGAACAAACTTTGAAATGAAATTACAAAGTTAATACTGAATAAAAAGAAAAACCAATTAGATAGAAATGTTTAATAGAAGTAGATTTATGTAATTAGTGGTAACAAATTTGTATATATTAAAATTAATTTTTAAAATTTTTATGTAAATAAGTGTCACATTCTTTTGTTTTGATCAGGATATAAAAATAATTTCAACCCTGTCAAAACCCGTGTTGAATTTTGATCGTCAAAGGGTAAACATCTTTCTTGTGCGTGTTTTGAAGCCATCAAGACGTATAATATTCGAGTAACTAGAAGCGAAAGCAGAAGGCTATGAGAATTATGCGAACCGACCTGAAGAGGGCAGATGTGACTCTGCCGAAACGTCGTCATTTTACCATCGATCCTATATATATATATATATATATATATATATATATATATATATATATATATATAGCTAAAACGTTCTTATTAACAGAAGCGATAGATCTTCTCATACCCAATTTTTGTTCTAAACTGTAAACATACATATTGCAGCCGTAGTAGTTTTTACAAAATTTCAGTCAATTCTATGGAAGACATATTTTGTTGAAAGGTCATATTATCTCACCGGATAACCCTATCATTATGAAATAAATTATCGTTGGAAAGTAGAAGAGTTGATCTAGAGATCTCTCATCTCACTTTTCCAAATTTAAATGCATATAAGTATTAAAAATATTTGGCCATTCCGAAAAAAAATATTTGGACGAGTCCATTCGAAATATTGCTAAGGGGTGGTACTATATTCTGATAATAAATAATCTTAATGCAAATTTTAATTTTAAGCAGACACATATTTATATTTCTTGCATAATATGGAATACCTATACTCCATTTAACCACAGATCATAATATTAATGTTTCAATAAAGATCAACACATACTATACATACGTACCTATCTAAAGAAATTTGGTTTGTAGACCCGAGATGTAAGACCAACATCTAGGATTTTCTAGAAATTTGGCTTGTCATTAATTAGTATTTATTAACTAAAAATTAACAGGAATCTGAATTGAACAACATTAAAATTGCATTGTTAACTAACTGAGGAACAACATCTTTTGTCTTCTATTATTAATAATTATCAATTTCTATTAGCGTTTCAGTTTTATATAATAATAAAATATGAAATGTACCTACTGAAAGTGTAAACAAAGGAACCTACTATTATTTACTTATGTTTTAAAAAAATCAGTGAATAGAGAAGGAATATTTTCGGTTTTCATTTAATTTTAAAATAAGTACATCTTTTGCATATTAAAAATGATTGCTCCATCATTATCATCAGTCTCTGTCTAAATAGAGTTTCCATTTTGCTAAATTTATTACATAAATCCATATTATGCAAGAAATATAAAGATTATTAGTCATAAGGATCTAGTACCGGCCCTTAGCAATTTTTCGAAGGGACTTGTCCAAATAATTTTTTATGGAATGGCCAAATATTTGCAATACTTACATGTATTTATACTTTAAATTTTGAAAAAGTGAGATGAGGGATCTCTAGATCAACTCTTCTACTTTCCAACGGTGGTTTATTCATAATGATAGGGTTATCCGGTGAGATAATATGACCTTTCAACAAAATATGGCTTCCATAGGATTGACTGAAATTTTGCTACCAGGGCTACAGTACTTTTTTTAGAACATAAATTGTGTATGAGACGAATTATCGCTATAGTTCATAAGAATATTTTAGCTATAAAATGAAAAAAACATATAAACGATTATTTATTTTTTTGGAAGTTTGGGTAAATTCCATTATCTAAGAAACCAATTAACAAAGTTGAGCGTATAGAGCTCATTTTGTAGATGTTTTAGTTCTCTTTAACATTGTCCATAGTAGCAAACACGGTTTTATCGGCGGATTTGTTGTAAAAGGCAAAAAACTAAATTGTGACCGATTTTTCGCTTTTTTTTGTTAAAAAATAAAAACGCATTGATAAAAAATGTTGAATTTTATGTCAATTAGTCAAGATTTATCATTAGAACACGTTGATGTCGGTTTTGTTCTACTATTAATTTTGTCACCAAAAGGTCTTTTTCTTCGTAAATGACCTGAGCGATACACAGCAGGTTATTTGTTTCCTTGAATTTCTTGTGGAACTCAGGTTTTTCTTTAATTAATTTTATTATCTCCATCGTTTACCATACAGGATACTTATGTTTAAAATATTTGAATTTTGGAACGTGAATAGCAAGCATTTATAAAACCTATTGTACAAATTATTTACTGCGACATTAATGTCGCTCTATATCTTTCTACCAATTTCCAATCAGCATGAAGTAATTCAGCATATAACAAAAAATAGTTAGTTTTCCTAAAGCTGTGATGTTTTGTGATTATCATTCGCAATAAAATTATCTTTTTGTTTGTAAAGCCATTAAAGTTCAATTGCTCTTGCTAATGAAACCAAGTCACGTGTAATAAGACAATTAATATTACTTTATAACTACTTCCAGTAATTTATCATGATTTAATCGTGATTATAATCCATACACACATGTCATATAGAAAAAACGTATACAGAGTGCAGTATATGTAACAGAGTGTTCAGATGAGGTTTTGTCTCCAGGGCAGACTACTAGATACAGTTGCAGTCAAAACAACGAAGTGAGCCGTCGGCACATACCAAGAATCGCAACCAAAACGGCGCTAACGAAACGTCAGTGATAAATTATATCATTGGGAGTCAGACGCAGTGAAACAATGAGTATGAGGCAATTTCAGTCAAAACATTACTAAAGCAAGCGATTGAAAACAAATACGGTAGGGGTTGGCATTGAAATCACTTGGGATAGGGCGCCAGACGCAGTCACAGCCGAAACGGAGCTATCATACGACTGAAAATAATAGCGATAGAGATTTTTGTTCATATGACTAGGGCAGGCATTCAGTGAATGTATTTTCATAGTGAACATGAGTAGAGGTGGGTAAAGTCCAATAAAACGATATTACTGAATATAGTGCTAATATAAAACATATACGTAATTGCAAAAAATCAACAATGAAATATCACTAAAATAATGGAAAAGACTGCCGAATGCAGACAAGTGGCTGAAATAAAACACTAGTCAATGCAGATGTTATATTCAAAAAGGTAAATGAACATATAAAATTTTTTGAACAAAACATTGATGCATTTGAAAAGAAAGTTAGGTACTAGCCTCCAGATAAAAAATGAAGTGCTGGATTTTTGTTTGGAAAATACCGTACAAAAACTAAAGTTAAGTTAACTGCATGTCTATGGGTTACCGGAAGAAAACCCAAAAAAATAAGTAGTAAAACTCTGAAGACGTTTAATGAAAAAATGAACACCAACAACTATTTATTTATTTATCGTATGGCTCAATAATATGAAAATAGTAAGAGAATAGATAAAGTGTACAACGGTGTACAAATAAAGGTATACACAACATAAGCACATTATAAAAACATACCTATAGCGACAAATTAAGATTCAAAACAAGTTTTTTTTTTATTTTATCCAATTCGGCGCTAGCGGAGTGTTTGTGAGGAACTCTACTCGCGCTCCCCGGAACGCTTGACGCTCACAGTCTCTCACGATATGCTTTATAATTTGGCGGAGTGCGCCACAGTCACATGAGGGGCATTGTACACAGCCCCATTTATACAGGGAGTCAGCACATCTGCCGTGGCCCGATCGGACTCTTATTAAGTTTTACCCACTCATTCCGGGGAAGTTCAGAAGTATTTCTAGAATCTAATGAAAAACCCAATGATTTACGACATTGCGTACTTTTACTTGAGTATTGTGTCTTCTGGAACCAATCTGTAAACACCAATTTTGACGACTGTATAGTTTATGTAAGGGAAGAAATGTTTCAAGAACGATTAATTTTTTAAGATAAAGATCTTACGTGTCTTAAATTAAATGAAGTTAGATGAAGTCTCAAAACTATACAAGATGTCCCACAACATTCGATAATGATAATTGTTGCAGTCAAATTGTACAAGATATTCAAGAAATGGTTCGACAAACCAAGACGAAGGACAACAAGAGTCGTCGAACTTCAGACAACCCCCGAAGTTCCGGCACGGAGGAATTATGTTCGTTAATTCTGCATTGTAGACAGAATAATAAGTGACAGTGCATTGACTCCTTTCCTTGTGAGTTGGGATTGCTGACTAATCAACAGAGTGTATTTTATTTTATAGTATTATCAAGTTAGTATTTCTGAGTAAATGTTAATTAGAAATTTTGAATATAATTGTTTTTAAAAATAAGTTTTTAATCAAACAAACTTTAGTAGCGTAAATACGTATTAAAAGAGACATGACTCCTGTTATGTATAAGGAAGGTGTACAATGTACCAGAGATAACGTAAAGAGCGTTGCAACATACTTGCGTTCCACAATATACTACCTCACCACAACCACATAACCTTTTTTTCAGGGGAAGTGAAATCCGCTAACCGAACTAACAGACGCACGAGTTTTCTGTTCGTGTGGGACATCTTGTATAGTTTTGAGACTTCATCTAACTTCATTTAATTTAAGACACGTAAGATCTTTATCTCAAAAAATTAATCGTTCTTGAAACATTTCTTCCCTTACATAAACTATACAGTCGTCAAAATTGGTGTTTACAGATTGGTTCCAGAAGACACAATACTCAAGTAAAAGTACGCAATGTCGTAAATCATTGGGTTTCTGACACCACATTAAGGTCAAATCGTTTTTCATTAGATTCTAGAAATACTTCTGAACTTCCCCGGAATGAGTGGGTAAAACTTAATAAGAGTCCGATCGGGCCACGGCAGATGTGCTGACTCCCTGTATAAATGCGGCTATGTACAATGCCCCTCATGTGACTGTGGCGCACTCCGCCAAACTATAAACCATATCGTGAGAGACTGTGAGCGGCAAGCCTTCATTTTTTCATTAAACGTCTTCAGAATTTTGCTACTTAATTTTTTTGGCTTTTCTTCCGGTAACCCATAGACACGCAGTTAACTTAAGTTTAGTTTTTGTACGGTATTTTCCAAACAAAAAGTCAGCACTTCATTTTTTATCTGGAGGCTAGTACCTAACTTTCTTTTCAAATGCATCAATGTTTTGTTCAAAAAATTGTATATGTTCATTTACCTTTTTGAACATAACATCTGCATTGACTAGTGTTTTATTTCAGCCACTTGTCTGCATTCGGCAGTCTTTTCCATTAATTTAGTGATATTTCATTGTTGATTTTTTGCAATTACGTATATGTTTTATATTAGCACTATATTCAGTAATATCGTTTTATTGGACTTTACCCACCTCTACTCATGTTCACTATGAAAATACATTCACTGAATGCCTGCCCTAGTCATGCGAACAAAAATCTCTATCGTTATTATTTTCAGTCGTATGATAGCTCCGTTTCGGCTGTGACTGCGTCTGGCGCCCTATCCCAGGTGATGTCAATGCTAACCCCTATCGTATTTGTTTTCAATCGCTTGCTTTAGTAATGTTTTGACTGAAACTGCCTCATACTCATTGTTTCTCTGCGTCTGACTTCCAGTGATATAATTTATCACTGACGTTTCGTTAGCGCCGTTTTGGTTGCGATTCTTGGTATGTGCCGACTGCTCCCTTCTTTGTTTTGACTGCGACTGTATCTAGTAGCCAGCCCTGAAGACAAAATCAGAACACTCTGTTACATATACTGCACTCTGTATACGTTTTCTCTATATGACATGTGTATATGGATTATAATCACGATTAAATCATGATAAATTACTGGAAGTAGTTATAAAGTAATATTAATTGTCTTATTATACGTGACTTTGTTTCATTAGCAAGAGCAATTGAACTTTAATGGCTTTACAAACAAAAAAGATAATTTTATTGAGAATGATAATCACAAAACATCACAGGTTTAGGAAAACTAACTATTTTTTGTTATATGCTGAATTACTTCATGCTGATTGGAGATTCGTAGAAAGATATAGAGCGACATTAATTTCGCCGTAAATAGTTTGTACAATAGGTTTTATAAATGCTTGATATTCACGTTCCAAAATACAAATATTTTAAACATAAGTATTCTGTATGGTATACGATGGGGATAATAAAATTAATTAAAGAAAAACCTGAGTTCCACAAGAAATTCAAGGAAACAAATAACTTTGTATATAGCTCAGATCATTTATGAAGAAAAATACCTTTTGGTGACAAAATTAATAGTAGAACAAAACCGACATCAACATGTTCTAATGATAAATCTTGACTAATTGACATAAAATTCAACATTTTTTATCGATGCTTTTTTGTTTTTTAACAAAAAACAGCGAAAAATCGGTAACAATTTAGTTTTTTACCTTTTACAAAAAATCCACCGATAAAACCGTGTTTACTACTATGGACAATGTTAAAGAGAACTAAAACACCTACAAAATGAGCTCTATACGCTGAACTTTGTTAATTGGTTTCTTAGATGTCGCTGACATTCCTCGTCCCACTGGTACTTCACCTTCCCCTCTGTGAGTCTAGCAAGTGGCTTGGCGATGTTGGCAAATCCGGCTACATACCGACGATAGTACGTGCATAACCCCAGGAAACTTCTTAACTGGTGGATATCTTTAGGTATCGGCCATTCCTGGACAGCTTTGTTTTTATGTTTATCAACAGCTACTTCCTCATCGGAAACCACATGTCCAAGATATTGCACCTCTTCTTGAAACTGCTGACACTTCTTCAGGCTTAACTTTAGTCCGGAACTTCGAAGTCGCCGAAACACCTCCTCCATGTTCTTGACGTAGTCTTCAAATGATCTTCCAACCACGATAATGTCGTCAAGATACACCAGGCATGTTTTCCATGAAATCCCTTTTAACACTGTTTCCATCAATCTTTCAAAAGTTGCTGGAGCATTACACAACCCAAACGGCATTACCGTGAAGTGGTAAGGTCCTGAACCGATGATAAAAGCAGTCTTTTCCAGGTATTCCTTAGCTAGTTCCACCTTCCAATAACAGCTCTTCAAGTCCAGGGTGGAAAACATCTTCGATCCAGCCAATGTATCTAGGGTATCGTCTATTCTTGGTAGGGGATAGCTATCTTTCTTCGTTGCATGATTTAGTCGCCGATAGTCCACGCAAAATCAAGTCGAACCGTCTTTCTTTTTTACCAAGACAACTGGAGAAGCCCAAGGGCTATTGGATGGTTCAATAACACCTTCTTCCTCCATTTCGTGGACTATCCTATCGGCTTCTTCTCTTTTGGCTAGGGGTAGTCTTCTCGTCGACTATCGAATAGGCTGAGCGTCCCCGGTATTAATTTTATGTTTCATCAGATCAGTTCGTCCTCTTTTGCCGTTCCCTATATCGAAGATATCCTGGTACTTTCTAACGATGTCCCTGAATTTTGGTTTCTGGTTTGCTTTCAAATTCCTCGATTAATCGGTGATGAGTCTTCCCAGTTCCTCAGATAGTTGGTATTCCTGCATGTTGTGTGCTTCTGACTACAGGGGAAACTGTTGAACAATGGCCCAAA
Organism: Octodonta nipae; assembly: GCA_034190945.1. Lineage (NCBI taxonomy): Eukaryota > Metazoa > Arthropoda > Insecta > Coleoptera > Chrysomelidae > Octodonta > Octodonta nipae. Next base: position 52,693,658 of record CM067222.1, on the reverse strand, counting down.
GTTGTTCCTTTCTTTAACGCAACCGAGTAATGATTCAGGTTCATTACCTTTACTGGCACAATCTCCATGGCACGCAACAGAGTCTTCCCAGTGCGATTCCTCTACCTACGTTTCCGTCGTTAAGTTCAGGATCAAACATCATTACTGTTCCAGCTTTAGCTTTCCCATGAAGCATCACTTCTTCGTGATTCACTCGCAGAATTTCATCTTTTAAGTTTAACTGGAATCCCTTGGAGCTCATGACATCCATTCCAATGATGACTTCGTCTTCGATGTCTGCCACTAATGCCCGATGTAGGAAGGTTGTATTTTCCATGACCATTTCAACCTCTATTTCACCATGGACTTTCGCTGCTTCTCCTGTCGCTGTTCGCAGTTGCCTTTTTGTTGGTTTTATCAACGTCTCTAAAACGATGTTGAGCCTTATAACGTTTTTTTGTCGCACCTGTATCGAGCAGCATTGCACATTGCTTCTTATTAATAAAACCATCCACAAAGACACTGTTAACGTGGTTGCGTAACGAAGCGACATATGCATAGATAGTTGGGGCTTGTTAGCTACAGGTCGACGATGGCCCCTTCTCATCGACCCGTTTCTCTCCTTGCAACGACTCCTTATGTGTCCTACCTTACCACACTTCCAACATCTTAGTTGTCTTTTCTCGGTAAGGACTTTTTCTATTATCTTTCTTACAGAGGCTTCATCGTTTCTGCCATCTTTTGATTCTCCGTCCATGATTCGGACTCTGGCTTGACCTTTGCAGGTATTTTTCGCAGCCTCGAATTCTAGCGCTCGAGCAAGTGCATCCACTAATTGAGTCGGTCGAGCTAGTGTTAAAGCTTGTCTGGCTTCGTTGTCCCGCAGTCCATCCAAAAACGCTTGTACTCCTAATCTTTCTATCATATTTTCCGGTGTGGCTGGATAGGCAAGGCGAACCAGACGGGCAATATCAGCTTCAAACTCTTGTAGGGATTCATTAGATTTCTAGTGGCGATTTTTCAGTTGGGAGTAATAAAGGTGCTCCAAATGGGTTTGCCCATACCTCAGTTCTAAATGTTTGACCAGTTGTTCGTAGTCTTCTTGCTCCGAGGTATTCAACGTTTGTAAGATATCTGTATCATCTCTTAAGGCTAGGGTTAATGCTATTGACTTCTTCTCTGCCGACCATCGGTTTAACTTTACTGGAGCCTCCAATTGGCGCCTATAATTACTACATGGGGATTTCCCATCAAATTGTGGAGGTTGCATTTTGTGTCTTGCTCCTTCGAGGCTAATTTTGAATCCACTTCTTCTGGACTGATTCTGCTTACAGTTTTTGATTAAGATCCTCCCCTTTGTATAGTGACTACTAGTGTTGGGTTTTATGACTCTTTTTAGTGAGCCGGGTCATTTCGTTCAGTGCACCAAAACGAGTCGTTCACAATGAGTCGTTCAATTGAACGATCTCCTAAAACACAGCCGTTTAGCCTTAGGCGGATTTATAAAATGTCTCTACTTGTCTAGTTTATTGCTCAAACTAATATTAAAGTTTTGCTGAGTCATAATTTAAAGATCATTAATTTACGTAAATACAAAATTTTTATTTTTGTATTATTTGGTAACAAAAATAAGAAAAAAACTCTAAACATTAAAAACATATAAAATTATTATGCTTACTTATAACCCAAATAGAAATTTATATAACAAAAACACTGCAAAACAATAACAATCCTGTGCCTTAGTCCCTGTCATAATAAAAATTTAAAATACCCATTCACCGATTCGTTGACAACAAAACCTTCCGACCAAATTTTAAAATTCCTTTCATCTCATGAACCAGACGGCTGACGGTTCTTTTCTCTCCAGTGCTCCGAGCCGAGGTGACTGTGCCGGTCGAAAGATTGAACCGTGGATTGAACGATGAACGAGTCTAGTTCGTGATTGAACATTGAACGTTTAGCACATCCTATGACTCTCGACTCGCTCGAGCCGAATGACTCTATTAATGGCGAACTGAACGAGCTATTTGACTTAACTGTGCCGCTCATTCGTGGCACATGTAGAAGAGTCGTTCGTTTTGAACGATCATTCACGAACGACCCAAGCCTAGTGACTACCTGTTCTTTTATTTTGCTGATCTCACCCTCCATTATATGATTTAGCTCTTCTACCCGCGTTTCATTCTCGAATATTTTCTCTTCCAGCATTTCTGAGTTTTTCTGTACCATGCTTTTCAAATTTTCTTCTAAGGATTTAGAGTTTTCCAGTATTTTGTCTTCCAGGGTTTTAGAATTTTCTGCTAATTTATCTTCTAACGCCTCTTTCAAGTTTATAGAATTTTTTAGCAATTTATCTTCTAGGGTTTTAGAATTTTCTAGTAGTTTGTCTTCTAACGCCTATTTCATGATCTGAGAAATATCCTATAATGTTTGTAGCTTATCATCTAAAGTCTTAGAATTTTCTAGCAATTTATCTTCTATGATTTTAGAATTGTCTTGTAATGTTTGTAGTTTATCTTCTAAGGCCTCTTTCAAGTTTTTAGAATTTTCTTCCATTTGTTTTAATAGCATGCTCATGTCCCCAGTACCAGAAGTCTCAAACAAATAAGTATCGGGATTGTTACCTTCATTTATTAGAGCATCCCGTAGCCGTTGTACTTTCCACTAATTTCTACATCGCTTTCCTCAAGTTCTTTTTTTTTAAGTCCGTCACTTTCAATTGGTCGAAACTCACTAAAAACGTGACATTGTCAGTCTATTTATTTTCCACTTCTAAAGTTCCACAAATACACCCCACACCTGACACCACTGTAATGTTTTTATTTTCACACTCGGGTTCAGTTCAGTTCTTGGATTTATTTAAAAACACAGTCCTACTCACTTTAATTTATTTACACTACTTTAACACAATTTATATTCACAAGAACTATTTACAATTTATCTTAACTTAACAATAGGACCGTCGAATACTAAATGCATCCCATCGCCACCTGCCCGTATTTATATATTTCTCGCGGAATTATTCTGGCAAGTCAACGAACTATCGGGAAACTTCTTTCATGTGTTCTGGAAGCTTCAAGGGAATTCCCAGTAACGGCAGCGGTCGGCCTGTTAAGAGACAAAAAATTTCGGATTCCCAGAAGTATCGGAATAATGTCCCTTCCACAAATTGGTTAATGGCCGATTGCACCAGCTGCCGGATGAATTCTCGTAACAGCAATATAGAACAAAAGATATTTAATTTTTACTAACTTACCTTAGAAATTTTCTGAAAACTGAAACAGTAATATAAATTACTATTTCCAACTTACACAATATTTGACCTACGATTCACCATGCAGTAGAGTGCGTACATGTTTCTCCTAGTATCGGTGCCTGCGTACATTCCAAGCACCAACATAGAATAAAAATCTAGGTACATCACTGGCTACTGATTCTATGACACATCAATAGGTATCCAATCTAAAGATCAGTATTTCATAAAGGCTGAGAAAGTTGTTTGGAACAGTTATTACATTTAACCATAACTAATAATGACACTAAGAGAAGTGACTCGTCTTGTCAAGACTCCTTTATTTATATTTATGTTAAAGCGAGTGCTTCTTATGAATATTATATGTTCGAAATAGTATGAATGGAATATACACAAATATGTTTTTGTTTCAAATTACAGAAGTATTAATAAGACATGCTTCAACTTATTAATTTTACAAGAATATATAATTTAATTTAAAAAGTTCATAAGCCTTATTTGATTTGACCCAGTATAAATATTTACATACATCTTAAATAAATATTATACTATATATTGCAGACTAAATTAGTAAGTTCTTGAATAATAATGTTGCTTGTTGTTTCGTTAAATAATTTGCACCTGGTCAAATGCATCCGGACACTTGAAATGAACTGAAATAAAATATAATCAGTTAGTTTATTATATTAATTTTATATACATATATTTTACAAATATTTTCAAAGTTGTGGTTAATATAAATAAATTTTATTAATTCCCAACAGAATTGATCAAATGTGTTTCCTAGAAGTGAAATATTATCGAACTAATACTAGCGTAACACCCAGTGGTGTTAGATAAATTATTTTTTAAAATTATTATTGAACCACATTGAAATAATAATTATTGTATTTTTTCGTTGTATAATAAAGTGAACCGTAAAGCCGAAATTTGTCATTTGTTTAACGCTTAGGCGGAAAATATGCTATTTTGTTTAAAACAATATTGGATAGTTTATGTTTGTCGTTTCGTTCTTTTTGTCGACTCAGGTTGTTATTTGTTGTAGAATTGTAATATTTAACGTACGAAAAAGTAGCAAAAATTAAAATGACTGAAAGGTCAAAAACTCGGAAAAACTTAGTTATCAGTTTATTTGGGTCGAGTTAAGAAAATATTGAAAAGAAGATTTTTAAAATGTCGTCTCAAAATGAACAAATGGGCGCGCGGGAACACGATATTAAGAAAAAGTTACTATTCAACGGGACTCAGTGGAGTTCGGGACCGGAACTCAAGAAAAACAGTCGTCCGTGACGCGGCGGATTTAGGAGACAGAAAAGGTGAAAACCAGACTCGTGATAGAGGAGTATTTCACCTGCCCACGTGGGGTTTTGTTTAGTTTGTAAAAATTTATCGCCGAAGGAGGAAACCGCGAAAGTCGCGAGTGTGTTTTGGTTTGGTTAAAAATTTTAGCTAGCTAGCAAGTTAGTTTTGGTTCTGTTTTATTTTTTTACAGGTAGGTGACCTTTTGGGATTAACGGATAAAATCGCGTACGGTAATCTTCTAACAAAGGAGTGCCAGTGCCAAAAATCTGTGAGTTTTCCTGGTAGAGTGTAGGTTCAACTCTGAACCCAGGGAAGCGGTTTCTTAGACCAGCAAACGGCAGGGAAAAATCCTCACGATAGGGACTAATTAGCGTCGGAGTACGCAGAGCTAGATTGGGAAATTATAGACATTTCAGCAGACCCCTGAGTCGATAAATTAACGGAACAGCAAGAATTTGGTTCTGTATTTATTTTCTTAATATATTATTTAAATTTGGTTCCGCATTTACATTGTGTTATACTCATAAATTGTTCGTTAAACTGGCTCACCAACGTCTGCGGATATAAGGGAAGCATATTGTATTTAGGGTCATTATAAAGCTTAACTAGATTGCCCCTGTCATTCCCAGTATTAGTGGGTATAATTATAGTATAGTAATGTTGTCATACAAATTTGTTGTTATATTTTGGTTTGGTTAAAAGCCATAATTTTGGTGGGGTTATATTGTTTTGTATTGTTTTAATTATCACTAGTCAAGGGTTGCATTTGATTTTTTTTCTTTTAATTTTGGGTTTTAATTATTTTTTCCCTTTTAGTTTCAATATATGTCGTTTTTTTTTCGGTTGTTTACTTTCAACTCCTTCCTTCGTCCCATACAACTACCAGCATTTGCCAAGCATGGGGACTTATCCTCTTAGGGGAGACTAGGTGACAACCAGCCAGAAGCTACCAAGGACTGAGAGTCAAGGCAGATTCGGAGCAATAAATTTCCTTTTATCTTACACACACACACAAAGAGAAGGGTTCCCGGATTCTTTCTTGCCAACAAAAATCATTTCCGGGTGGTGGCAATAAAGCTCCCAAAATAGGCCAATATCAGGATTTTACTTTTTCTTTATTCATGACTTAGTTAAATATAAAATACAAAATTGACAGGAAAAGACTAGAGTTTATAAATATTCATGCCTGTTTTTTTAAGCAACTTCATAAAAGGAGGAGGGGTTCTCAATTCGTCTGGAACATATGATTTTTCGTGTGTGTTTAGCGATTACTTTGGATCGTTTAAAGGGTATTCTGCTAGGGATAATCTCAAAATAGTTACTTTTTTTTCAAAGACATGGAGCATATACTTTTTTTGAACGGCAAAAACTTGTGTTCTTATATAATAAATTTTGGCGAAGACGATAATATTAAAGAAAGCAATTAACGTTGTTCGAAACCTGGGGTGTAAATAATTGTAAACAGATTGGAATTAAATCAAAATATATGTTAGTTAACCAACTTAAGATGGGGATTTTCAATTCGTCTGTATATTACAGTGTGTCTACATACAACTTGGAATCAAATAGAAAACTTTCTTATGAATAATATTTAATAATAATAATAATTCGCTGACCTACTACTGAGCGCGAAGTATTTGGTCGAAATAAAACAGATCCAGAGCCTGAAACTCCTTTGGCACCAAGAGTGGACGCAAGAACTTCAACAAGAACAGCCAACCAACGCTGACCTGCTTGAGAAGATCCAAGCAGAAATGGAAGGAGGTCCACTAATTAGACCAACTCTTTCCAAACTAAGATCTTCTAAGAAAATGGGTATCAAGAAATTTATCTTGCCAAACTATGTTTTAAGTACCAATACGTTAGAGTCGCTACACACAATCATCTACTGTGCAGCAATTTCCATCTGCAGAACAATTGGGGTCGCAATAGGACCAAAGCAAGATTCTCCCCAATTTAGACAAACACCTCGTGCACCACCTTGGCAAAGAAGGCTTGAAAGGAAAATTAATTCATTTCGAAAAGACATTGGAAAACTGGCCGAGTACCAACGAGGGGTCAGGAACAACAGAATAGAACGATTTGTCAAGACTATCATGGACAATAACCGATTACACTCTCAGTGGGATGGAGAAAACATCACATCTCAGCAGTGTCTGGACAGTCACAAAAGCTCTCCATCTACACAAGTCGATTGAGAAGGTACAAAACCAGTAACCAGCGGAAACTAGACAACACACTATTCCGACAATCAGAAAAATGGTTATATAGAAAACTCAACAACATCGATAATAATGAAGCCCCTAGCTACCCCAGTAAAACGTCCGTCGAGCAATTTTGGAAAACACAACTTTCCACAACAGTCTCCTATAACTCCACAGCTAGCTGGATTAATGAGGAAGAGACTGAATTTCAGAATTGTGATAAGATGCAACACCAACCATTTACAACGGAAGACACATCCAACATAATGAAGCACCTCCATAACTGGAAAGCACCAGGACCAGATGGTGAGCAGAATTACTGGATAAAGAACCTTTACGCCATCCACGAAAAATTTACAGCCCTTATTAATGACATAATTATCCATCTACACAAGATGCCTAGTTTCCTTACGCATGGTGCTACATACCTCTTACCAAAGGACAACCTATGTACACAGGATCCAGCAAAGTACCGACCAATCACTGGCCTCCCAACATTATACAAACTTAGAACCTCGTGCATTAATCATCGCCTTTTCAGACATTGTGAAATGAACAACATAATTACCGAACAACAAAAAGGATGCGGAAAAACACGGTGGGGGGCAAAGAACAACGAATAATTGATTCCGTTGTCTGCAATCAAGCCCACACCAAACGACGAAATCTCTTCATGAGAGATTTACACGTAGGTACAGTTACTAGATACTAATTCCATTTGTATAATTTATTTTAATTATTATCACACTATCCAATAGTAAAAAGACCAATTATAGGACAGGGACAAAACATAGAAATATAAAAAATAAGGACAATTCGTTAGTAAACATTATACACCAGATTACTAGAAAAGGCGATTACTTTTTTTATTATACTGATGGAGGAATAAAAAATGTCTAATTTTACAGAGTTACAACTTTCGCACATACAGTAGAGAGGCGAAAACTTAAAAATATTAGTTCTTGGTTTTGGTAAATAAAATGTACCTCCAAACTTTCATCCTCTGCCATAATAGGAGAAAGTTTAGAATAGGTTTCCCTGAACAGGAGACATTAGGTTAAGAAATTTTTTTTAATTTGACATAAAATAAATAAATAAAGATTAAAGATGTATTTAATATTGATCTATATTCAAATAAATTTTGTTTAAGAATTTTTAAAAATTTATTAGAAAATATAAAGATTTTGATTTTAAGTTTTTGAAAATTAATACTTATTTCGAAGTATCTAACTATATTTTCAATCAGTCTAGTTTTAAGATATATTTTATTTGCTATATTTTATATAATCTATTGTATTTAATATAACAATTTATTGTTTCCCTATATATATTTCACATATTTGCACCTATTTTGTCATCTATATTATTATTCTCTTGCTGAAGTTTTCAATAGAAATCTTACCCTAACAAACATGCCTCAAGAAGGTTCATCTCATTCTTCACCCATAGACGTTAATATTCCTATGCTAAAATTATATGTTGACTCTCTCTTATAACCTTAACCAATTTATTTCAAAGTGCGATTTTCTTATGAATGCTTACGAAAGAAATCTTGGTCCACTCTTCATAAGCTATCTAATTAAAGTAATCCAGTTCAAATTAGTTGGTGTGCTAATTTTCCAGTTGGCAGCAGACCAAATTTGAATCAGTCAATGAAACCAAACTTCAGTAATTCATTTGAGAGACCAATAAACTTTCAAAACCCACAACCTTTTCCAAGTCAACCGATTCATGTTCAACCACGGCCTATTCATAGGAAGCTTCCAACAAACGAACAAGTCTTTGGACGCCCAAAAAATGTCTTTAAACCCACTGGTCGAATTCCGACAAATGTACCCGAACCAATGCCTGGAATAAGTCATAACACCGTAAAATCTTATCTACCTCTAAAACCCCAAAATAATTATCCTAATAATTATTTCCAATTAACCGGACCACCGAATTTTTCATTTCAAAAACTGCATCAAACAAATGCTTCAGATCATGTAGGCGAAAGTTTCCAACAATCTGCTTACATAAACATCCTAGAAAATATCCCACACAACGCAGTTAACGACTATCGTTCAGCTGAAAACTTTTATGACCAACAAAATATTGATTTCTATAGTTACAATGATACTAATGGCACTGAAAATGTTCCTTTAGTTGGCCTAGAAGATCAAACGACATAAATGAGATATTTTCTCATGTTCCACGGATTTACCTTTTATCGAAATTAAAAATCCGCCTTTAAAATTGTTAATAGACACCGGAAGCTTGAGGTCAATTCTAAACCCTGCGTCTGCAGAAAAATATTTTCCCGAAACAATATATCCTCATTCGACTCGAATAAAAACAGCTGTCGGCGAAAGCGAATCCTTGTTCTCAGCCGAGATAAACTCTTTCCAAGAATTTAATTCACCTCATAAAATCACGTTCCTCTCATATAATTTCCATAATCACTTTGACGGTCTCATAGGGTTAAACGACCTTAGAAAAATGAATCTAACCATTGACCTGAACCGAAATATACTTTGTAATGAAAACATTAAAATTCATATTAACTTTAGACTTGACCGAAACACACATTATATTACTGTCAATGTAATGGAAAATGAATCAATGGTAGTAAACGTTGGAGACTTAGATAAACAACTCGATAATATACAAAATACTACACTTACAGAAGAAGACAGACGAGAACTAAACGAACTAATGCCAGAAGAATCCAGTGATGATGGATTAGCACATTCTAGCGCCGAAAAGCCTATCCTAAATATCCCGATCACAGATAATAATGTAAACTCACATAACAATCAAATTATATTCGTTCAAGGCAAGTCTAGAACTTGTCCCACTATAACAAAACACAAACCATATGATATATTAGGTAACACTAACACCCTTGATCCCGTTGACTTTACCGATGGAAATATACTAAGCAACTATGTCAGTGACAGAAAAGAATGATTGCAAGAACTTTACAAAACAATTCACGATAGTAAGTTAAAAGCAAAAACTACTACTATAACCAACAGAAACAGATCCCAAGAAAACTCTATAAACTTCGACCAAGATAAAACAATTTATGTAGAAAATAGACAAGCAATTCGCCAAAAATCTAATCTGAGATACTTCAGAGACCTTGGCATAAAAGTCAAAAATCAAGAAAAACTAAAATCAAAAAATTTTCACAGGGACAATCCAAATATGTTCCGGGTCCTTCTCATACTCCTGATAATCCTTTGGACCATAAATGGTCAAGTCAAGACATACAAATAAAATAAATTAACTCCCCTCTCCTACCTTTTAATTTAGGACAAACGAAAATAATTGAAACAAAATATACAGTTTATCATTTAATTGAAACGCCTTCTCTAAATTCTCAATTAATCAACATAAAATACTTCTACAAAAATATAGAAACTATTATCGGCAAAAATTCAAACGAACTTCATTCACCCCTTAGTAACCTTCTACACCATGCTGAATATTTATTAAATGTTGTTCAAAATAAAATGAGTAACATAGGCCCAAGAAATAAGCAAAAATTAGGTTTAATAAATGTAATAGGAAAAACAAGTAAATTTTTGTTTGGCACTATGGACTCAGAAGACGAAGAAAAAATCCAGTCTCAAATTACATCGCTACAAAATAACCAAAAATCAATCGATTGACCATTATAATGAAACGATAACTAAATTATATGGTAATCAAATGCTAATAAAAAATAAATTTGTTGAACTGTCAAAAAACGTTAGCAAAGACCTCAGAAATATTTTTACATATATCTCGCTTTCAAATACCTTGGACCAGATAATACTAAATTGCCAAAATTTAATTAATTTCTTGGACAATCTAGAAAATGCAATTATGTTTGCCTATTTAGGTGTCCTTCATAATTCAGTTATTTCTCTAGCTGAGATCACCAAGTTAATAACTTATCTCAAAGAAATTTATCCCACAAATAAAATACAATCTTTTAACAACCCTTTGTACTATTATGAATTAGCTACCATTCAGGTAAAATTTATCAATGATAAAGTAATATTTGCAATTCATATACCTATTCTAAATGAAGAAAACTTTCAAACATATCACCTTATTCCCATACCTAGAGAAAATTCAATAATTATCCCAGAATATTCCTACCTAATACTCAGCACGAATCAGCACCAGTTCGAAGACATTATCTGCCCAATACTAGATCAAACATTCTTTTGCGAGAAAAATGAAGCTATGAAAGAAGACACCTGCATTCTACCAATGATCAAAGCAGAGCAACCGAATTGCCATACCTGTAAAGCACCCCTGAACCAGCCAATAATAGAAGAAATCACCAATCAGTTTATCCTAATCATACCAGCCAATGGAGCCATTAAACTATACCAATCTTGCGAAACAAAAGCCATGGTCCTAATCAAGAAAAACAGCCTAGTGTCAATTCCATGAAACTGCAGCATCAATGTTAGTGGAATAACATTTAACAATGTCAAAACTACGATCCCTGGAGAGCCACTCATTCTTCCAGAAATAACCAGTAACAAGTTATTTGACAGAACTCAAGAAAAACCAATACCACTGCATATCCTGAATTTGGAGAAAATTAAAGAACTAAAGCAAGAAGCCAATTCACTGAAAAATTTAGCAATCGAAAATCACCCTGTTATATGGACCTTACCAAACTATTTAATCAGTATAGTTTGCTTAGTAATCATTATCAGCATATACATATGGTGGAGAAGAAGAAACACCCACAATGGTTCCGAAGAAGTTCCAGAGAACAGGTCCGAAAACAACCCTTCATCCGTGTTGTTTTCTCCTAAGGAGGGAAGAGTTAAATAATGTATAACAGTTACTCGTATATAATTTAATGCCGCTTCACGGACGACTTGCTGAATCATTTGTTTTTATATTGTTGCTTTTATGTAGTAGAGAATTCATTCTGTTAGTAGCTTTTGTCTAGTTCGGATCTAATTGTAATAGTTAGTTTTTTTATTTGAGAATAAATTGTTTTTAAAAACGTTTATTAAGAAGAAACTAATTTCACTCGCGCTTGGTCGAGGAACAAGCAGAGTTATTTGATGTAAAATGTCACTGCAATCTATTTGGTTTCTAAACAACTTGCTTAGAAAGACAATTGAGTGAACTCTCCTCCGATCGTGCAGACTAAGAAGCGAGAATCTCTTCAGTAGCTCAGATTGAGGAAAACCTACGGGAGGATATGAACCGTCAATTTTAAAAGCTAGAAATTTCAAAAATCGCTTCAGAATATTTTCGACCATCTCACTGTACTTATTATACCCTGGGTGCCAAACCAAAGCAGAGTATTCAAGCCGAGATTTCACAAAGGCGTTATAAAGTAAGATCAGAGGGCTTGGGTCTGAGAAGCCCTCAGAATTTCAAATTATAAAACCAAGACTTTTTTAAGCTGCTTGTATAGTATTTCCAACATGCAAATTAAAATTTAATTTGCTATCAAAACTAACATCAAGATTTGTAATATTGTTCGGTCTTGACAAAGTAACACCCTCTATCTTGTAGTCTAACAAAATAGGAGTTTGCCGTCTGGTAAAAGTCATGGCGTGACACTTTGATGCATTTAATGGCAGTTAATTTTTTTAAACCAGGCATTCACAGTGAAAAGACTTTTCTGTAGCCTAAAACAGTCATTTACATTTTCTATTAGAGTATAGATTTTAATATCATCAGCATATAGCAGATATTGAACATCAACAACAATGTCATTTATAAACAAGACGGAGCCTTGAGGAACCCCCGATGTGGACACAATTTCTGTTGACTTGAAATCAAGGCACTCAAGGTACGGCCTTCTGTTTATAAAATATGATTCTAACAATATAATAAGTGAGGGAGATGCACCAAAATGTTTTATTTTGGCCAGCAAAATGCCGTGATTAAGTCTATCGAAGGCTTTTGAAAAATCCGTATAGACAACATCCACTTGTTCATTTTTATCTAGATGTTTAGAACTGTACTGAATTAGTAAAATTAAAGGTTAGTAATGGTGGATCTTTGTTTAATAAAACCATGCTAGTGTACTGTGATCTGACCTTGTACATGCAAGTAAAGCAGATTATGAAAAACCATCTCAAAAACTTTGGCAAAATTACAGATGATAGTAATAGGTCTATAATTTTCAATATTGCTTTGGTCTCTTTTTTCAGTACTGGACAAATCCTCGACAGTTTCCAAGCAATAGGAAATTCACCGGTTATTAAAGAAAGATTAAATATCTTTGTCAAAGGAGTAGCAAGAACAGCTGCACAATCGCGAATTATAAAAGCTGGAATCTGATCAAGACATGTTGTGTGCTTAGGCTTCAGTTGCTTTAGGGCAGCTAAAATTGCGGAGGTTGTAAATTCAGTAATATTTAAGTAGCTATTGTTCGATTGATAATCAGAGTATGCAGTGCTGAAAAAGTCAACAAAACCATCAACGATTTGTTGTGTGTTTAAACAATCATCATTATTGTATTTGATATTTGATGGAATAGCGTTGGTTTTTAGAGTTTATGTAAGTGATTTTCATCATTAGTTTGTTTGTTTCTTTGTAACGCCTTAGATTTAGTTTTAATATCTTTGATAATATCGATGGTATATCAGGGTGGATATTTACTATTCCGAGGAACATATTTAGGAATACAATTATTAAATATCTCATAAATTACATTGTAAAATAATTCACATGCAATGTTTACATCACATACACTATCAAGAAAAGACCAATTGCAATTTTGAATATTATTGTGCAACTCCGTGTAATTTGCTTTCTGGAAATTCAATATTTCGCATTCCCTAGAAGATTCTTTAATGAGTTTAACCGGTGTTCATTTATAGTCACGTTTAGGGCAGGGTGATGGACATCTTCTTTGACTAAAATATCTTCTGATTTATTAACTACACATTTTTGATTTGATATAATAGGTCTAAAATACGATTATTAATCTTAAGGACTTTATTAAGTTGAGAGAAGTTATAGTAAGATAGAAAAGACTGAAGAGAAAGTAAATGATTTTTTAAATTACTGCCATGGTCTATACAATGAACGTACTCGGGGATATTAAAGTCACCCAGTATGTAAATTAACTGTCTTTTTAAGATATCAATTGACTCAAAAGACTCGAAAAACCTGTTATAATAGTGAAAACTAAGTGCTGGTGGAAAGTAAACAACAAACACAAATGTTTTTTTGAAATTCAAGTGTAACTGCACACCAACAGTATCCACTAAAGGTACAGCCGCACGTAAATTTAGTTCAATGTATTTGTACTGTATGTTTAACGCAATTAAAACGCCACCTCCTCTTTTTAGATGTGTAGCACCAAAATTTCTATTAGATCGAACAACATTATATTGGTCTCCTAAAATTGCATTGTTATTTGCATGATTATCAAGCGAATTACTTGTGTAGTAAGTATTAAAAATTTCATGAGTTTTTGTATTTAAACCATGGAGATTCTGATAGTAAATAAATAGTATAGGGCAACCGAGGAGACATTTTAGAGTGATTATAAATTTGAGCGTTGGTTGTGTTAGGGGTATTTTTTGATTGCTATTGAACATCTAATGATGATTTGTATTGATTCAGCATTTGTTTATAAACCAGGCAGGTACTGTCCCACGCAGCATGGTTTATCTTAATACTTTCATCATTACTCTTTTCTTTTATTTTAAGACAATTTGCACATTTCAATTTAGTTTCATCAGCTTTACATTATTGAACAGTATGATTTCCAGAACATCTAGGGCAACTTATACTAGAATATTTGCAGTTTTGAGAATGATGGTTGTAACCACTACATTTAAAACACCTTCGGAAATTTACATCATCATATTCATTACAAACGTCCAAACCTACAACTAAGTGTTCGTTACCTATTGACTTAATTCTGTTGTATGTGGACACATCAGCTTGTATTACAGCTTGAAATACCGTTTTGTTCTTTTTTGTTGGCCAAATTTTGAGAACTTTACACTCGGATCCATTCACAAAGACTGACGCATTTTGTTTCATCACATAATCAACTAACACTGACTCATTCCACTTACAACACATTTCAACCATCTTTATCTTAGGATGGACACCTTTCACATCTTTAATGTCATATTCGTAGGCTTAATCTTACTTAGAACTTCCATTTTCGTTTGAGCATTCTTTTGAGTCCGATTTTTAGGTTTAATAATTACAACAGATTTGCTCTTAAGAGCGGTTGAGTAGGTTTTTGATGAACTGTCGTTGTTACCTTTGCTACCGTTTGGAACAGTCTCAAGCATATTTACACTGGAACTAGCGATGTGCTTCATTTTTTCATCAGCATAGTTAGGATAGGCAGTTGTGATTTGCATATTGATTTCATCCAATTTACACGCCGCTAGTTTAACAGTCTCACCTTTCATTTTGTCAATTGTTATCTCCATGTCCTTAACAGCTTCATTAATTTTCTTCTCAAATATTTGATTAAGTTCCTCAGGATTGTTTTTTGCCAAGACAGCTATACACTTTTCACAATTCCAAACTAAACCTTTAACTTTACCGAAGCTTTTGAGGATGTCGGCAGGAACACCAATGCAGGTTGCATGAATTTTTTTGCTACAGTAACCATTGCAGGAGATTATATCTACCCCTCTGTTTGAGAATTTAGATTTGCACAATTCACAAATCTTTATGCCTCCTTTAGAGTAGTATTAGAATACAATACATATATAAGAGTATAAGGATTCTATAGTAAAACAAGCAATATGAGCTGAAGGAATACAAACAAATATTTTTCGATATCAAAATCTGCAAAATTTGCAATATTTTATTGAAAGGACATGATTTCTTAGATTTCACTTGCATTTTATGGCCCTTTTTCAAATGCACTATTCTTGACGCCGTTAAAAGTTTGTAAATTGACAAAACACAGATGTTAAAAGTATTTTTAACACAGATGTTAAAAACTCAACTTCAAACAATTCTTCGAGCAGATTATTTATGGTGGTGCCTTCATAGCCTAAGGCTTAGACTGCAACGGGCTGATTTGGTTTCAAAGGGAAAGTACAACTATCACTCAATGTGATTTTGATTAACTTTTCGCCGTTTAACTTGTTCACAGGACTGTTTTTCGATACTACTTGGATTCTTTATATCATTGATTACGTTTTTCCGGAAATTATTCAGTTTAACGGATAAATTAGGACATTTTGTAAGAGCGCTGTAAACCGTGACCGTACCGACGGAATAATAAATCACTTGAAAAACTACACAAATATTCAACAAAAATTTCACTAACAACAGAACAATTCGTTGGAAGAAAGATACGAGATGATTATTCAATTTATATCAGTGAAAGATTTTTAAAATCGGTTCACTACTTCCAGAGATTACCCCCTACAAATATACCAACAATAAGCTAATTATACCTCTTTATACATTTGTATAGATATACTTACTAATAAAAAAATAAAAGATTCTTAGGAATTATCTTAAAAATGAGCCAAAGTGGCGTAGCGACAACGACACAGACTATGAAACTGGAGATCCTAAATTCGGATCCGAACTGTGGTAAGTTTTATTGAAATTATTTCTTTCGTTTATTTATATAAATAATTAAATAGCCAAATTTCCAAATTTATTTAGAGTAGATATATTATAATTATAGTCTGTTTTGTTCTCGTGGTTAAATGGAATGTAGTGTACTTTGTATTCTGTACTGTTCTTAGTGAGTAAGTTGTACATTACTAGCTGAAGACACATTGATTGAATTTTCATGTCTGTTTTACTACCTTTCCGGTGGACTAATGCTATAAGGAGATTATTCTAGTGATCTAGTTTGTTGTTACATCTTGATTTCATATTTCTCTACCAGCGTATTTTAGTAATTCAGCTGTTACTCCGTCGTTCCCCGCTGTGGTGCCATTCTTCGTGTTGTCCACTTCTTCTAAAGGCACTTCTGTTTCTTCGTCCTGCATATGTATTTCGAAATCCAGAGGCTTTATACAGGTTACTGTAGAATTTGGTGAGGTGTCCTTTATTATGTTTCTTTCAATTATTCAGTTGTTATAGATGAGATTGCTTGTCTTTTTCCGATCATTTGTGCTTTCTTAGCGTTGACTTATGTGCGAATTGTAATAATATCTCTCCTTTTTCGTGGCGTTCAACAAACCTATATTCATTTTTTTCACTTTGGCATTAAAGTTCGTCCAGTTGCTATTCCGTGCTGGTGTGATGTTTGATTTAAATGTTACTAGTTCTTCGGTTTTCCAATCTACCTTCATTTATGCCGATATCCCGCTTGATTTTTGCTGCCAGTTCTTCCAACTTTACAATTGTTATTATGACTGATAGTGATCTATGTTGCTAGATGTAAGGTAGTCGAGAATTTTTCCCTACTGAGAATCCCCAAGGTTTTCTAATGTTCCCCTTTATCCTGACTTGGACTACATACAAGCCTATATGTTTTGCGATTCGATATGTTTGACATTCCAAGGCAAACCTGATCATGCTATCTCAATGTTATTTGGTAAGGAGTTATTGATCTCTTTCTTATGACTCCGCCCAACACTGCGGTCAGAGTTCTTGTCCTGGTTCGACTCAGTTGCTGATGGGGACGTTGTTGATGTGACTGTTGCGTGATGGTTGTTTTGATTCTTGGGTTGTCTGTTTTTGAAGGACAGGGGTCAGCCTCCATAGCACTCTCTCACTGACACCCCGTTTACTGACATATGCAGCTCTGAAGCCAGATATACCCGATAATCCCCAGGTTTTTTTTGTATATTTGAGTATTCCGAATAAGAATGCGTACGTTTGAATGCGCTTGTACTTATATTTAGACATTCATATTGATGAAAACTAATACTTATTATGAACTTGATAGGCCACACGATTTGTCTGAGGTGAAGGTTTAACCACAGAGCAAACTGAGTATTAGAGTCAGAAATGTCAGAATATACTATATCTACGGTCCGCTGTTTTTCAAAGAGGTGTAGTAATGAAAAAATATTGACTTGAAGAGAAAATTACATGTGTAATAAAAGTAAAATTGAACACAAAAAATATTTAATATCCTATTGTCATTTAACTGATAAAAAAAATTTATACTAACCTTTTCAAGATGATTTATAGATGTATTCAGGAAGTACGGTTTTGTAAAGTCTATGAAATTAGTGTCCACAGAATTTCTACAATAATTATGCACCTTTTTCAACTCCTTCAGTAAAACAGTAATATCAAATTCACCCAAGATCACAGTTGCGTCAAATTTATAAGGTACTAACTGGTTCTCAAAATTTAGCTTTTTATCAACAGCCAAACAGCGATATCGAGAAGCGGTTAGACCATGACTGGAAATGAAAGGTGATAAAATCACTCCTATGCAGGGCCTATCATGCCCAATCCATTGTTGCACTGTTTGTTGTGTATCTAAATCTTGAAGTGATGGTTCTGGGGCAAAAGTTGGATGTGTATGAAACCATCCCAATATATCTAAGCCATTTTTATGAATAAAATCGGCGGCTGTAGCTTGAGATATAGGACACATATCGCAATGCGTCGCAGATGATCCTATATTAAGACATGGTTCATAATGAGTGACTATCATAGAACTGTCTTGAGGCATCCAATAGCCTGCAACTAAACCCATAACTTCCCTGCTTGACAAATGGGCGTGGAAATCCATTGTTATAAGGGCAGAGAAGTGAAATTTAATAGAATATGGTTGCTGAAAGAAAATCTGATGTCAATAAATATTTAGAAATCATTAAATAAATGTTATAACATTAATTCTTATAATAGTATATGGCCACATTTACAAAATGTATAAATACATAGGTATGTATGTATATAAGTAAGAACAGCAAGGCTTAAACCCAGTTTATGGTTACGATATGTGGATGATACCTTTATGATTTGGCCTCATGGGAGGGAACACCTCAAAACATTTTTAGAGGTTGAAACCAATAATCAATTGCCATTCCTCGATGCCATGTCCTTGGTCATACAGTATATAGGAAAGCAACTCACACCAACAGATATCTTCATGCTAATTCTCATCACCACCCAGTGCAACATCAAGCCGTCGTCAAGACTTTAGTAACCAGATCACAAAGACTAACTAACCAGAATAACATTAAACAGGAAATGGACAGGTTAAAAACAGCTCTGATACAAAAGTGATTTACAGACCGAAATATACAAAGAGCCGTAAAGTCAAAACCGAGACAAACAGACGAGACACCAATAAACAAAGCTTATTTACTGTATGTAAAAGATACCACGGACAGTTTAGCGAGAATTCTACAGAGACACAATATCGATACTATTTTCAGTACCGACAGAAAAATAAGCACTGTGTTGAGGAATCCGCAGACGAGGATCTCTTTAGAACAACAGGGAGTGTACGAGATTTCATGTGCAGACTGTCATAAAACCTATATGGGGCAAACTAACACAAGAATTCAAGAACGCCATAAGAAAGCAAGAAAAACAATTCCATTACGGAGCACGCCAACACGACGTCACACCGAATAAACTTTCAGAATACCAGAGTACTGGCAAATATAGAACACATGAAATCGAGACTCGGAAGAGAGGCAATTGAAATCGGGAAGAGGCCTCACAGTCTAAACGCACACAATGAAATCCAGAACTTATCGAATTCTTGAAAAATTCTATTTTACGCCGTACCGGCCTGGCCTCGCCCTATAACACCTCAACCCGAAATAACCAATCAGGAAGCGGAAGGCGTGGCCACTGAGCGCCAAGGGCCAATCACACACAGCCGTTTACGGTACCAACCGATAAGGGCCGAACCGCGACTATATAACAGCGCACACGCTACTGAAGGGGGTTCGTCATTTTACCATCGATCCTGGCATTGATTAAATTAGATAACCTTTGCACATTTTGAAAACTTTCCGTTGCGCCATTGCTAATTTATATTTCGAACCTTTCATGCGTCTAAACTAGACAAAACAATGAAATTAATGCGTCGTCCGTATCGTATGGCGTTCGAAAAGCAGGGCTCTGAAACTTGCTACTCGTGACATATCACCTCACACACGCTACACGCGTCTCAATTTGCGCCTTGCCTAACACGGTCTTCCACGTATTTGGTAAATTAATAGGGTCATCACGTTTATTCAGTTCCTACAATTTATGAATTTCGATGACTAGGTTTTTTTTTGTATGCTGACGATTTCTTTAAATGTGTTGAAATTTATTTTGTGGCCCTCATGTTGGAAAAGGGTCGATGTTTTCTGTTTGTATCTGATACGTAATTTATGCTCCTTAGGCCTTAAGGAAATACGTTGGCTGGTGATCACATACTCCATGGTTCTCTAACTTGATTTTATCTTTTGGATTACTGAAGATTTTTCCTATGTTGGTATGAGGTTTAAATACAGGCTTTTTGGTATGTTTTCTTAAGAATCTTCCTATTCGGTCTGTAGTTCCTCTAATGTTAGGTGACAACAAAATTTGTAAAGTGTGAAAAATTTAAGCCTTTTGAGTAACCTTATGATTTATTTTGTAAAAATATATGCCTTTATAACTTGAATTATTGTAGCTGAAGTTGTTTCTTTGGTATGTTCTCTGAAGTAATTAGCATGTCAGTGGTCCTAGAGCACCGTGTTCCTGCCTAGGTGAATTTCCAGAGCTAGGCATGCCTCGTGCTTCGAAACTTCTAACAGCGACGTTTTAGTTATTCCTAAAATACTTTGACTTAAACCTTGTTAGATTAATTCATATCTTTTACCTTACAATTCTTCATTTGAGTCTTTATTTACTTCAAACAAATTTGTTTACAAAAATTTCCATCTGTCAGATTTGTAGTAAGTTACGATAGGTTAATTTTACGTGGTTCATATGTCGATTAGATGTTTCGCTGTAAAACCTTCAGAGAAACACGAAAAATGAAATTGTCAGTCACCTTATGTTATCGCCCTCTGATGGTTGTCGTCTTTGTAAGGAAAAAATGTTGAATTTCGAATCAAACGGCAAACTCATTCTACTTCGCGGTGCGATGCTGATGAGCGGTGTACGCGAATGTATAGTAATGGTGGCGTTCTGCTAAAGAGAAAACGATAATGGTGGGATTATATACTACCTGGCATTTTAATCAATTAGCAAGATATGCCGATGTTTAAGGAACTCTCAGATTAGGGTTAACCCTTTTTCGAAAAGCTAAGCCTGGCCCCTTTGAAGAAATAAAATCGTTATGTGCGATATAATATTTTAGGGTGTCACATTGGAGCTATTTTATGGAGTTTCATTTCTCACATTGGAATTATTTTAAGGAGTATCATTTGTCACGTTGGAGCTATTTTACGGAGTATTATTCACGTTGGAGCTATTTTATGAAGGAGCACTGTTTCTCCTGATGCAGTGTTCTTTTGAGAGGGAACTGTCTTTTTATGGTTTATGGTAAAGCCATTTTTTATGAAATTATTATGTCACATTGGGGCTTATATTAGTGAAAACTTTAGGTCACTACAGACCCTGGGATTTATGGAAATTTAAGTTAACGTATGGAGGAAATTTTGCCTGTAATAGAACCGTTGTGTATTTTTTATGGTATAGCCTATTATTTTTGGAGTTTTGGAATCAGTTTTCAAAGTGTAGCTGTTCATCAAATCAAACTGGTGGATGGAATTAAGTGATGATGGCATGACATTTTTTAAATATTTGGCTTTTTAAGTTTCTGCCACTACAGTTAATTTTAGAAGTACAGTACAAACAACCGTTTTGATGGATATCTGATAATAAGAATTTTCTGATCACATTGTACAAGGTAATATATCTAACAGTTTATACTGGTGTCTTCTTTATAGATATGACACTCTGATTATAGAGTCAACTTTGGATATTTATTTTAGATTTCACTGTTTTTTGTAAATATAGTAAAATTTAACTATTTTTTTGAAAATATACTAGATTTCACTAGTTTTGTAGATATACTAAATTTCACATTTGATTAATTTACAGAATATTGCATTTTCACATTTATTTATACCATATTTTTTTTTATTTAACTCTCTTCTGTTTACATTTTGCATTTTTTATTATATCACACTTATCGATTGCAAAAAGGGTTTTTGAATAGGGCACAAGTAAAAGTATTGAATACAATTTTTTGAGAATAATATAATTTTATGATATAGCCAGTGTGAAGTAATCTCACAACCTTATATTGTTTGTTAGTTTTTAGGTATATTCATTTGCAGATTGAATTGGCGCTCTTTAATAAAGATAAATCTATTTGTTTTAATAGGTTACCCACACCCATAGATATTCCCGATGAAGAGCAGCCGCCTAGAAATTTTGAGTAGGCGAAGGTAGGTGTGGTAGTGAATTTTGAGTATATTGAGTTAAAAAAAACCTGCAAAGTCGCTCAAAAACGACATGGTTAGCAGCTAAACACAATAAGGAATCCATTGGCGTTAAATCTGGAAATACAAATAGCCACACAATTCGTTCACACCTACCAATCCATATTCCATAACGGTCAGCTGTTAAATTGCCATAAAAAATGTTGTTTTTGTGGATTCTGCGTGTGTACCGTTTATAGTCTGTGAGCAATTAGCTGAGACCAGAAACAAAAACTGTGACGATTAATTGCACCATTTAAACAAAAAGTAGTCTTATCGAAAAACACAACGTAATTTTAAAATTGATGCGTACTGTTTACAGGTGATTCATATAACTGAAACCACTTCTAAATCCTGCCTGTTCGAATGGCTAGTTATAGTTCATTTTGTTTGATAATATCTGTGTCATATACCAGAGTAGTGCTATCGGTATATAGGTTTTAACTATTATTAAATTACAACCGTATTTAATATATAAAAATTAATGTTTTCAGGTGTGAGGTTTCCCTCCGGTTTTTTAAAATTCTGGTATAATTCCATTTTCTCCTAATGTTTTGTTTTTCTTTATGTCCCGTATCACATTTCCTATCTCTTCGTCAGTATTTTCAGGTAGTTTTTCCGAGGTAAAATTTGTAATTGTTTTAGTAAAGATTTGACTAGAGTTTTCGGTTGGGTCGTTTTTTGTTCTGTACAGTTCTAGGCAGTATTTGTTTACTTCCGTTCGCATTTTGTCCCTTTTGTCCTGTTATTTCAGGTTGTTTGCAGCTGATCTTTTACTCTCATATTGCAGTACTTTTGGATTACTTCTTCTAGTTGGTTCTCCCTGTGTTTCAAGATTCGCCCCAATTAGTTCTATATATTCAATTGCCTCTCTTTGCCCTTCATTCATCAGTTTTCTTCTCCCTTTTAGGTATCTAGGATTTTGCTTTGTTGCTACTTGTTTAGCCACATTTAGCATGCTATTGGTTATTGTCATATTCAGATGGTTTGGAGAACGTCTGTCTCTTCCTGTATTTTGTCTAACTACAATTTGTATTGTTTTTGGTCACAACTTTATCGATTTCATCTTGTTTTCTGTATTTTTTCCTAATTTTCCTAGTATTTTTATGTTTGCTCGTACCATCCTGTGATCGCTACTTAAGCACTATTCAGGACAGTTAAGTTAGATTATGTACATTTGTTTTTCTTTGGCTATTATATTGAAATAAACTCCGTTGGTTCAATTTGATTTAATCAATTAATCAATAACGGATATTCACTTTCTAGAACATTTATTTCCACGTAAACATCAAAAACTTTATAACAGCTGATTCGAGTACAATGACACCGAAATCATAACAATAAACTAAACTGAACGTACAAAGTCAACTCGCCTCTACTCAAATTCAATCGTCTTATATAGCATACTTAATTTTCCTGCTTGTTCTAGACTTTTGGTGCGCAGCGACTCCATTGCTACTTCTTGCTGGTTTTGAAGATTCCAGAATTTGATGTTTTTTTTGTAATGAATTTAAATTTATAACACCGCCCTCCCTTTAATTGTGATCGTCCCGATCAGAAACATTCTCTCCATGGTAGGGAGCGAGTCGATCCAAATGGACCACCTTTAACTTAGCCCTGGGGTTTCGACGGATACGGTAGACGACGTCATTAATCCTCTTGACCACCTCGTATGGACCATCCTAGGCGGGTGTAAGCTTTGGAGATTTACCCTTGCTCCGTTGGGGGTTGTATAGCCAGACTTTGTCCCTCTCTCGACTCTTGACACCCGACTGAATTGGCCTTGAGGTCATATCGTGTCTTCATACGGTCACTGGTGGCCAACATCTGCGTTCGGGCTAATTCGTGTATTGCCATCATGTTATGTCGGACCTGGTCGGCATAATCGTTGATGTCTTAGGAAGGTTCTTCGGGGGTGCCAAATGCCAAATCGCAGGTAATCGAAAGTCTTTTCCGAATAGGACCCTGGCTGGAGTTAGGGCTGTACTATTTATTATGTACGGCTGAGCAATATGCCAACAGAAATAGGGGAATATGCTCATCCGAATCACGCTGGTTATTGCTGACGACCTTGGATAGGTGTTGTTCCAAGGTCCTGTTGAATCTTTCCACCATTCCGTCGGACTGTGGGTATAATGGTGTTGTTCTCGCTTTCCTGAACCTCAACATCGTGCAGACCTTCTGGAATACATTCGATTCGAAGTTACGCCCTTGGTCTAAATGTAGTTCCAACGGGACGTCAAACCTGCTGAAGAGCTGTTCTACCAGTACCGTCGCTATCGTGGCTGCCTCTTGATTGGGAATCGCATATGCCTCAGGCCATTTACTGAAGTAATCCCTTGCAACCAAAATGTATTTGTTCCCCTTCTGAGACTCGGGAAACGGACCGGCGACATCGATGGCAATTCTTTCAAATAGGACGCCCACATTGTACTGCTGCATTCTGCCCTTGGTACGGGTCTTCGGGTCTTTACCAGCTGCACAGGTGTCACATTTCCGGCACCAAGCTCTGACGTCTTCCACCATTGGAACTTGGTTTCTCGACCGTCAGAGCTTTCCCAAATTCGCTTGAGCGTACCATTCTGTACTCTTAGAAAGTCCCACTGGGCCCATAACGATTTCAGGACGCCCGAGTATCTAGCTACCTCGTTCCATCGTGGCCTGGGTGCCTCTCTCTTTTTGAGTGAACGGGATTGGTTCGATATCTGGATCAGCCATTTGGTCCTGGATGCACTGTTCCGTTGTCCAGTGTTCATTGGCCTCCACTTGGATCTGTCTGATGGAGATACCCTCTCGCTGTTCCGTCTTCAGACAATGTCCGCATTCTGCTCTACAGGGTCTTCTGGATAGGGCATCGGCATTATTGTGCAAACGGCCGGCAAGGTGTCCCACCTTGAAATCGTATTGCTGTAATTTCTCCATCCACCTAATCAGTTGTCCTTCCGGTGGCTTCATGTCCAGCAGCCATTTGAGGGCGCCATGATGTGTCCGGATTAGGAAATGACGACAATAGACGTATTTGTGGAAATGGTCTACCGCCCTTATTATTGCAAGAAGTTCTTTTCTGGTGAGGCAATAATTTCTTTCCGGTTTCGAGAATCCACGGCTGTAGTACTCGATCACGCTCTCTTCACCATCTTGCACCTGGGATAGAACGGCCCCCAAACCTGTGTTGTTGGAGTCGGTGTCTAAAATGAACTTGCCAGGCTAGGATTGGGCTGGAACATAGTGCTGCCTTCAGTCGTCTGAATGATGTTTCGCAATCCTGATTCCAACGGAAGGTGTCTTTCTCAGTGGTCTGCCGATGTAGAGGCGCGGCGATGGTAGCAAATCCCTTAACAAATCGCCTGTAGTATGAACAAGAGGCTTCGGACTTCATGCTTATCTCTTGGGACTGGCCAATCACGGATGGCTTCTATCTTGTCTTCGTTGGTGTGGATTCCTGACTCGGAAACGACGTAGCCCAAAAACTCTACTTCTTTTTGGAACTCTATTTCTTTTTGGGTTGAGTCTTAGGTTGGCATTATTAATTCTGAGAATACTTCGCCCAGGTTCTTCAGATGGTCGTCGAATGTCTGACCCATGACTAGAATGTCGTCGAGGTATACTAAGCACGTTCTCCATGTTAACCCGCTCAGTACATACTCCATTAGCCTCTCAAACATAGCGGTTGCATTACATAACCCAAAGGACATGACCGTGAACTGAAACAGCCCTTTACTGGTGGAGTCTCTGTCGTTTTCGTGTAGACCAACCTGCCAATATCCACTTTTTAGGTCTAGTGTGGAGAACCAACGGGAGCCTGCTAGTGTGGTCAGAGTGTCATCGATTCGGGGTAGTGGATAGCTATCTTTCTTCGTGACGTCATTCAGCTTTCTGTAATCCACGCAAAATCGGGTGGTTCCATCCTTCTTTTTAACTAGCACGACGGGAGCAGATCATGGGCTGATGGATGGCTCAATAACTCCATTTTGTAACATGGACTCGAAGTTTTTCTCGACTGCCTGTTCTTGCCCCAATGGTAGTCGTCTAGGTGGTATTCTGATGGGTTGAGCCTTTCCGGTATCTATTCGGTGCTGAATGATGGTTCGACTGGTGGTTCCATCTCGACTGTTAAAAATTTGCCAGTGCTTGGTGATAAATTGCTTGGCTTTCTTCTGTTCCTATGGTGTAAGCTGTGTCAAATGGTCAGCAAACTGTTGTAGGAACTCTTTACTGGGCCCTGTCTCCTTCACTGACGTCTGGTACTCTTCTTCGCAATTGATGATCTTTACTGGCTTGAAACAAGCTATCTCTTGACAACATAAACATATCCATGCTGGCTGAATAGGTCCATACCCAATATGAAATCGTTCTCAATATTCGCTACCAGGACCCTATGCCGGATTCGGTTGTCCCCTATCTGCAGTACTATATCTGCTTCACCCTGTATTGATATGGACTCGCCGGTGACTGTTCTGAGCTGGATGTTGTTGGTAACTGGCTGGATTTCTGATGCTATCAAAACCCTAGACTTGGCAATGGACACAGCGACGCCGGTGTCGATGGTGATGGTAATTGCTCGGCCATTGATGGTGCCCCTGATGACTAGGCTGCTGCTATCTCGGCAAAATCCCCGGATGGATACTGTACTGGGGGCTGGTGGAGGGTTAGTCAGCATTCGCCCCCTTATGGTGACGGGCTGACGGTCCCTGGACATGTGGCGGTTCTGTTGGTTACCCCTGGTCGGTGATCGTTCAGGTGGCCTCACTCGACAATACTATCCATCCACACCGGTAGCATGCTCCTCTGTGTTTCTTTGTCATCGTTCTCGAAGTTTAAGGATCCCGGACAACACTGCCTGGAGGGATAGTTCTGGTTGCGAATTTTTGTCTCCCGAGGCCGCCTTTCTTGAAGAGATGGGATTTGAGTTTATCTACCTGAGGTCCAAATTCGTATGTTTTAAGATTCGCCATTTTGTCGGTTCAAGGGAAGTGAATTGGAATCAATTAACACCCGATGCCTGCAAAGCGTATTGATGAGTTTGATATGGGCAGGCACTAGGGAGGGGGAAATGGTTTCCCCTGCGTGGTATTATGGGATAAACACGGGCTCGAATAGGCAGGAATGCATCTCTGAAATAGATCTACTGTCACCTTCAGAGACTCTAGATGAGTTTTCACCCCAACAATAGAGAAAAAACATAGGTACAGTTCTAACATTTTTAGAATATGTATATATGAAACTTTTTTTCAAAGAAACACCAACAAGAAGTGAACCTGTTACTATTTTTGACATCTGGCATACAAATGTATAATCAAATTATTAACTTACTGGTTCCTCTGCTGTAAATGGTCGACAATATATAAGACGTATGGAAGGTTTCTTGATGTATAATCTCTGTTTAAGCATCTGGGGTTTCTCATCAATTATAGTTGTGCGAATAACTTCCCCTTTTTCATTATGTGTTAGAGTATAGCCACCTTCACCATCCTGTAAACAATATAAATAAAAATTAACAATTACATATTTATTAAAAATTCACGGTTCAGTTGTTAAAGCATTTATTTAGTGTCAATATTAAAATTTTTATCAATATACAGCGTGTTTATAAAATAGGGTTCCAAACTTCTGCTCTGTATATAACTCATTAAAATAAGCCAAAAAGTCCCTATTATTATATGCCCTCAAAAGGGCTCAAACAAAACTGTTTTTCTTCTGTTATTAAAAAAACGGTCTAAAATAAATAGAAAAATATGTATGGATTTTTCTTTACTTTTTACTTTAAATAACATGTGCTACTCCGTTTTTCGACATGCAAATCATAAGATTCGTATTTAGGTTTTCGGCCTGTAATTTTTTATATTTCATTTTTTTTTCAATTTTCTCTGCAGATTTATAAAATCTTAACAGTAGGACAAGGACATTTTTTACGTAAAATTGTTACGATTGTAAATCTGTAGAGAAAATTGTAAAAAAATGAAATTAAAAAAACTATGGGCCGACAATCCCCTTCACCAACTGTTAGGACAACTTTTGTCTTAATTTCATATTGTATATTTTAATTTAGGATTTACTATTTAAAATATTAATTGTTTCCGTTTCTATTGTACGTTAAGAGAACTTTTTCCCTACATTGTCATTTTGTTACTTTATTTATGACACTGTAAATGACATGTAGTTTCCTTAGTATTCAAAAAATATATTTCACAATAGAAAATCCTTCCTCGGACAGTAATTGTTCAACAAAAGGGTGCTAAATTAGATGTATATTTTAAGATCTTTTATCTTTATATATTATGAAGAATGAAAAGTAACAATGAGGCTATTCATCCCCCTCATACGGAAACGCCATATTGCTTAATGACTTACCCATTGCTGAACAAATGTTGTTACTTTAGTCAACTGAAATTACGCCCCTTGAATGCTTCCACCAATAGAATTTAAATTTTGTTAAAGGTATAGGCTGGCCGAGAAAGGGATCTCAAAAACATTATTTTCAGATATCTCTGTAAAGACCAGTCTTGTGACAATCTTCAACATTACAAGTTGTAAGTAATTGTCAAACGGTACGTTGTATATACGCTTGTTCACATATTGTAAATAAAGTTGTTTTCGGTGTAAATTATACAACTAAAGTTTGTTTTATTTATCAAAAAGAGTTAGATCAAGTTAAGTCAGGGTCTAACAGATATTTGCCCGGAATAAGCATATATCTTTCCACCAACCAAAATGGGACGCTTATGATTTTCATGTCCAAAAACGGAGTAGCACATGTTATTTAACGTAAAAAGTTATGTAAGACCCATACATTTATTTTTGACTTTTTAACGTTTTGTCGATAATAGAAAAAAAAACAGTTTTGTTTAAGCTCTTTTAAGGGCATATAACATTCTAAGGATGCGTTTTAGGGCACATGTTAATAGAGACTTTTTGGCTTATTTTAATGAGTTATTAAGCTTCATAAAAGAACATAGATATTTTCCTAGAGTATCTATATATAAATAGGCAAAGACAATACGGTTAGGTACCATTTTCTCCTCTGTCACTCAACCGATTTGCTTTATTTTTGTTTTGGTTAGTAGCTACAGACGACCTTCAGTGCAGAATGCTAAAGTTAATTTATAATATTGGTTAAATAATTAAATGATAAAATAATTAAAAAATCATTATTTACATGCATAATGTCAATGCCAGCCAGTGCCGCCAGATTGCTCGGAGAGAAAATCATAAGATATGTTGACTCCAATGTGAAAAACAAACTAATTTAAATGTAAAACTAAAAGTTTTGGCCCTTCGCTAAAGTTTAGCCTACATATTCATGCTATTTAAATAGAACCAAGGAAAAATTATAATACATAATAATCGCCTTTTATTGGGAGCTCGCAAGTTTGCAGTTTGTAATTTTCATTGCATTGTAAATATGGTTTGTCAACTAAAATCAGATTTATGTTGCACCTAATCAATTTATTTTTGATATATCCTTTATTTTAACCATATACTTTTAATTTAGTGTTTTTTTATTTTTGTCGTATAACTTTCATATAAGTTTAACTAAGATTACAGAAAATTTTTAAATTATGCACAAATTCACGATAAATAGGTAGATCTGACAACACTGAATGCTTACCCATCTGCCGGAAATTTGATTTAAATTTTGACATTTCATTACTTTTGTAGTGATTAGATTGAAAGTTTTCAATTTAGTAAGACAAGATTTCAATTTCAATTCCGAGAAAAAATTCTCAAAAATAGGTGTAGGTATTTAACTACTATTAATTAACAGTATGTGATTCGTATTTCTTTATATTTTCTACATAAAACAGAAATTGTCATGGGTTACTCCGTTGGTAAGTAGATTTTTTATATTATTGAAAATCATACTGGAAATTAATGTTTTCTGGCAATGTGGGTACCTTATAGTTAATTAATTAACCGACTTCCAAAAAGGAGGAGGTTATCAATTCGTCGCCTATTTTTTCGCTTTTT
The DNA here is from genome assembly GCA_034190945.1 of Octodonta nipae. Taxonomy (NCBI): domain Eukaryota; kingdom Metazoa; phylum Arthropoda; class Insecta; order Coleoptera; family Chrysomelidae; genus Octodonta; species Octodonta nipae. The sequence continues at coordinate 52,663,605 of CM067222.1, read as the reverse complement.
TTTTGTATGTATGTTACCTGATTTCTTCTCCTGTGGTGCACCGTTTTGAACGAATATGGTCTTGTTTAATAGAGTATATATCCGGATTGGTGAAACTTCAAATTTTGGAAAAGAATTCTATTGGTAAAGTGATAAAATTTGTGAATGAACACATGCGTGCATGGAAATCGACCAATATCCCTAATATTTTAGTCGATTTTTCGATAAGTCCTTATGGATGTGTATAGTTTTTTAACGTTTAATCTGTTAAGGAAGATACTTAGGTGATCTCATATACTTTTCTGGGACGTGCAACTTGCAGTTTTGCAAAAAATCGCCGAATATTCCAAAATTCTTATCAAAAATTTCATCGAAATGACATAACGGACATTTCCTCATAAATATTTTAATTCCAACGTAATAGTGCGGTAATTTTAGGCACTGGAAGTTTTAATTGCGAATTTGAAAATTTTCTATGTACATCTCAAGCATATAGATAGTAAAGCATAGTATTTTCGGTTCCGTAAATCAATGAGTACCAAGCTCGTTGTGTTTGTATACCAGGCAAATACCTATTTAAATGAAAATTTTTCCATTTTGCGAAGACGGTGGTTTTGGTTGTCACATTCTCCCGGCCTAATAGAAAATTCAGTGACAACACATGTCAAATTGTCTTCTAAACGTTGTTTGTGGCATATTCTTGATAACTTGTATGTTTCTTTGGGGAATAACACCACAATAGAAATAAAACTACGTATATTGCAGGAATACCAAACGTTTCAAAGTCTATTCTGACTTCGTTGTCAATGGCTTTATATTTATTGATGTGATTGCAAAATGAATTTTTTTTTTCATTTTGCAATCACATCAATAAATATAAAGCCATTGACAACGAAGTCAGAATAGACTTTGAAACGTTTGGTATTCCTGCAATATACGTAGTTTTATTTCTATTGTGGTGTTATTCCCCAAAGAAACATACAAGTTAACACATGTCAAACTTTAAACTGCTCAAATAGCAGTTGATACGTTTATAGACAGGGTGTTTAGTTACAGCAAACAAAATCACAAAGTAAAGTGATAGAAGGAGTTGCATTTATATGAAGATTGAAATATAGGACGAACTAGAATGATAGTGATCCGTAGGCAGCCGTATATACAGGATGGTTGGAATATAGGGTGGACTGGACGTTTGGTGGTATAAAAATGTTGGAAAAAAGTGAAATTAAAATCATATAGGGTGATTAAAAAACTGTTATATGATGTGGACATAAGCAAATCATATACAGGATGGTTGAAATATATGCTGGAGTTGAATTATATTTATACAGTGTGATTAAAAAATTATTTCTTTTATAGCCCACAAGAAGTTGCGTAAAGTATGGAGAGGAATTAATGTTACACGGGGCGATAACATAAAATGTTAAAAAGGAAATAATTTATGGGGTAGTCCACAAGGAGTTATATACTATGGTTGAAATATAGGACTCCATAAATATAGGATAGATTCTACTCCGTCCTATAGTTTACAGAAGGCAGCTAACAAATTTATGCTTGTCCGTGGGCAGTCGTATGTACAGGCTGATTGGTACATAGGTTGGAGTGGAATTATCTAGTTATATAGGGTTGTCAAAAAAAGTTGAAAAAAGGCATAAATAAATTTTGTTCCTAAAGATTTACCTGTCAATTTAAATGAGAAAGTATTATTGCGTAATGTTGAGGCTTTCGATGTTACCTGGTTCTGTCTATTAAGGTTATACATACATAAAAAATAAAGAATGAAAACTACCTGAGTTCAAAAAAAAACTAAAAAGTTGAAAATAAAACATTTAAAAAAATATATAACCGACTTCTACCTATAACTAAAAGCTAAAAATAATTATAACAAAATACAACTCTAGCAAATAAATAACACATTCAATGTTGTAAGGTACCTACCCAGGAAGTAAAAAATGTAAACAGTAAAAGGTGCTCATTCTGTACAAATGTATTACCTACCAATCTAGTATATTTTTGAAGTCGGTGCCAAGCAACAATCAAGATTGATGAATTAGTAGATAAGTAAGCAATGAAGGATTTTAGATTTGCTTGGCACCGGCTTCAAAAATATACTAGATTGGTAGGTAATAAATTTGTACAGAATGAGCACCTTTTACTGTTTACATTTTTTACTTCCAGGGTAGGTACCTTACAACACTGAATGTGTTATTTATTTGGTAGAGTTGTATTTTGTTATAATTATTTTTAGCTTTTTAGTTATAGGTAGAAGTCGGTTATATTTTTTTAAAAAATGTTTTATTTTACATTACATGGTCCCATTGCTGCAAAGTTCTGACTGTTAAAAACATTTTTAAAATTTATAACCTAAATGTTCAAAAAATTTAAAATCCAAAACGCTCTACACGACAACAGAAACCACTGCGTAATTATATATGCTAGGTTGGTTTTCAAATGATAATAAACATGGCAGTGGCTGGGTAACGCTCTATCAGACCAAGTGATGACCATCTTTTACTATCTTTGGAGTTGCCTATAGTTCAATAGGAAAATATTTAGTGTTGTAAATTATACATCACTATTGATTTTTCGGACAAGTAGTACCAACTTTCGTAGAAAATAATATTTGTAATTTTATCTTGCGATTATAATTCTGTCATTAATATAATATAATTTTCACAATATTCCGAAGGTGTTGTGCAACAAATCATCAATCAGCGGATAATGGAAATGTCACTAAATGTTAGAGTTTTCATTGGGTTGTTTGTCATCTCTATTTTTAAAATCGGTTGTGTAAATGACGAAAACTTTTAGGTTACAAAAAAAAAATCCGCCGATAATTAGATGAACATGTTGCATAGACATGTTTATGTAAAAATAATCCTACAATTATATACATAAATAAAAAATATTTTGTGAATTATTTATATAAGCGTAATCCAAATGAAATAATAGGGATAGCAAAGGACTGGTCTACTTTTCTAATTTTGCCTCAACCCTATATCTTTACAGACAAAATAACGTCAATAATGTTCAACTCATAATTTTAATGAATTAGGGTCGAATTTCGACCACTGGGCGACCGCTAGTAAATATTATTACATATTTCTGGGTTCGGGATAAACTTAGCATCCATCCAAGTAATAAAAAGTTTTACTACATATATATTTCAGTTTTACCTTGACCTATAAGAGAGTTCAATCCTTATGTGTCAAAACACCACCACATACAGGTAGCTTCCAACGAAGTGGTGCGTTAGAGTTAGAAGTTTTAAGGAACCTAAACATGTTAGAGATTTCAGAATTTGGATTTGGTGGTTTTTGAGGCTCTTTTTAGCTAAAATATATTTTCCACTGCAGTGTAGTGTAGTACATTTAAATGCTCAAGTACTCTATATGGATTACGTTTCTTGGATTGAGATCATCGCTGATTATTTTTTTGTAATTAGGGTGTTTATACAGGGCTTTCATTTCAAAACGAGCTACCGAAAATAACTTTTATTAAAACATGTTTAAAATAAAAAGACAAAAAACACGTTAATTTTCAACCCCTAAGCGGTGGTGAATATCACTTCTACAAGTTTAAATACAAAGGAGTAACATGTGATACCTCTTTTTAAAGGTCTCTTTTTGCCAATCTTTTGACACATTATTTTTTAAAATCAGAGTAATGCCAATTTAAACTTTCAAATTAATATAATGATTATTTGCATTGTATTTACATCCCGGCTTGTCCATACAATGTTTGGCAGCACACTCCCTCTAAGGTACAGCATAGCGTTGCGTGCCTTTAGGGGAAAATTCCCTAAACCCCAGATATCCTAGATATCAAAAGGGTTTAGACCTGTAGGAGCCCTTGCCATATTTTCAGGCCCGTGGTTGGAGTTATGGCGGCAGTTTCCCATGAATTTCCTGACCGTCTGGGCGGTTCCTAACAGGACGGCTTTCTGCATTTGTTGGTAAAGATGTTCGTCCAGACCGAGGTATTTTAAATTGTTTAATAGATGTTTTGGGACTAGTCCTGCCGTTGACATAACAATTGGTACAGTTCATGTGTTGTTCATGTCCCACTGAGTCTTTATTTGAAATTCCAAATCTCTATATTTGGTTATTTTCTCAGCTTGCTTGATATTTATGTTATTGTTGTGAGGACTTAAAGTTGTTTTCCGAGAGACTTTTCTATCAAAACTATATCTAGTCTATTGTGAGCAACAGTCCAATCAGTCAGTATGGTGCGCTCCCAGTACAGCTTGTAGTTGTTGTCTTCTAAAACCGATTCTGGTTTGTATTTATAGTATGGTAATCTCCCCGACTGTGATAGTTCAAGTTTCAGTGTTAGTTCCTGGTGTCGTTCTTTGTATTCAGTTGCAGCGCACGCTTGACAACCTCCTGTGATATGCTGGATAGATTCAGATGTTTGGCAACCGTACCTGCATCTGTCGTTGTTAATACAAGTGTTTTTAACGACGTACTTTAGATTGTTCTTAGTTGGAATTACTTGATCCTGGATTGCCAATATAAAGCCTTCCGTTTCAGGAAACATATGACCAGAAATCAACTGTCGACATAATGTTGGTTGACGTCATTTATATGTCTTCTATGGGGGGCTTCTCTTTCCATTTCAGAAGGTTCTGATTCTGAGGGGTCTGGTGGTGTAATTGGACGTGTTGTTGTGTCAGACGCAGTGGTGCTGACTCATCAACCTGGCACATGACTCTGTGCAGATCAGAAAATTCTGCGAGTTTCTGGAAATGACTATGCAAAATAGAAATTTGTTGATCTAATAGTTTGCTTAGATCTGTCAATCCTCTTCCTCCTTCATACCGTGACAAAGTTGTACGTTCGATAGAGCTCTTTGGATGGTGATTTTGAGATTTTGTTAGTAAAGCTCGAACTTTTCGTTGCAATTGTTCAATGTCAGTCTTGCATCAATTAACTATACCAAAAAAGTAACTGAGCACTGAACACGCATAGGTGTTAATAGCCTGAAACGGATTTTTACTGTTTAGTTTGGTTTCAACAGTCGTCTTACCCTTCTATAAAACTCTGCTTAAGACGTTCCCCCCATAAATTCAACTGAGGTGCCATCTCCCATTTCGTAGTTCCCCTGCTGTATTTTGCCTTTAACTATATTAATAATTCGGCATTTGTGTAGGACAAATTTCATATGGATGTCACTAGAGAACCCTTCTACTATTTCAATTATATCATGTAGCTGTTGTTTCGTAGCTGCCATCAACTTTAAGTGGTCCATGTATAACAAATGGCTTATCTTTAATGTTGTCCTGTCACTCAAAAAGAGAGATGCACCCAGGCCACGATGGGACGAGGTAGCTAAATCCTCGGGCGTCCTGAAATCGTTATGGGATCAATGGGACTCTCTAAGAATAGAGAATGAAATGCTCAAGCGAGTTTGGGAAAGCACTGATGGCCGAGTAACCAAGTCCCAACTGGTAGTTCCGAAGAAAAAGGTACCAACCATCCTGACCGAAGTACATGATGGGATTACCGGGGGCCATCTGGGCATGAATAAAACCCTAGACAAAGTTTACAAGCGGCACTACTGGGTAAATTACTTCGAAGACTTCAGAGCTTGGTGCCGGAGATGTGACACCTGTGCAGCCAGTAAGGGCCCGAAGACCCGGACCAAGGGCAAAATGCAGCAGAACAGTGTGGGTGACCCTTTTGAGAGAATTGCCATCGATGTCGCCGGTCCGTTTCCCGAGTCTGAGAGGACAACAAATACATACTGGTCGCAATGGATTACTTCAGCAAATGGCTCTAGCCATATGCGACGGAATGGTGGACAGATTCAACAGGAACAACACCTATCCAAGGTCGTCAGCAATAACCAGCGTGATTGGGATGTGCATATTCCCTATTCCTGTTGGCATATCGCTCAGCCGTACATAATAGTACAGGCCTGACTCCAGCCAGGGTCCAGGGAAAAGAGCTGCGATTACCCTGCGATTTGGCTTTTGGCTTCCCCGAACAACCTTCCCAAGACATCAACGATTATGCGGACCAGCTCCGACATAACAAGCTAGCAATACACGAATTAGCCTGAACGCAAATGTTGGCCACCAGTGACCGGATGAAGACGCGATATGACCATAAGGCCAATTCAGTCGAGTACCAAGAGAGGGACAAAGTCTGGCTGTACAACCCCCAACGGAGCAAGGGTAAATCTCTAAAGCTTACACCCGCCTGGGATGGTCCATACGAGATGGTTAAGAAGAATTAATGACGTCGTCTACTCCTGTCGTTGACATAACAATTGGTACAGTACTCCTGTCGTTGACATAACAATTGGTCCAGTATTTACATTATTAATATTGTATTAGCGTTAGAATTACCTTGTACTTAAATTAGATGTTCAAAATGTCCGCCATTTTCGGTAAGACAATGGTAAAGTCGCAGGTCCAATTCCTCCCACACTTTTTGAAGCGTCTCTGGTGAAATCCGCTCACACTCCTTCAATATTTTAGGCCTAAGTTCAGGAATATCCCGAGGTTGAGTTTTATACACCACAGTTTTTAGATTTCCCCACAAAAAAGTCAAGGGGCGTTAGGTAGGCCATTCTATAGCGCCCCTTCTTCCAATGCATTTACCTGGAAATGTCTCATTAAGGCAATTTCATACAGGCAAGCCATAATGTGGAGGTGCTCCGTCCTGTTGAAAAAATAGGTTTTCTTCGTGTAGCAACAACGTTTTATCTTGATCTATTTGATTTTCTAAATATTCGGTTATAAGGGGATTTATCACATTTTCTAATAAAACTCTCCAGTTAAATTTTCTTCCACGAATAAAGGACCAATAATTTTATTTCCGAGAATTCCGGCTCATACGTTGATTTTCTGAGGATGTTGGTTGTGCTTTTCCCGAAAAACTTGTGGATTGTTATTGTTCCAGTATCTACAATTATGTTTATTGACAAATCCATTTTAAAAACATGCTCTGTATTTGCCCTTTGAGTCATTAATTTGAAGAATTCTAACCTTCTATCATAATCCTCCTCAACAAGCTGTTGTAAAAGCTGTATTTTGTAGGGAAACAATTTATTTAGGCGTAACGTTTTATACACAGAGCCGACGGAAACATTAGTAAATCTGGAGACTTTTGGTATTGATGTTTGGGGATCTATGGCAAAATGACTTAAAATCTCAACCTGTGCAGATTCAGTTAAACTTCTACGATTCTTGACAATTTTAGTGCACACACTTCCAATTTTCCAAAATTTATGAACTAAATCCAACACATACTGATGCCTAATATTTTTATTGGGATGTCTCTGATGAAAAACATGAGCAGTTCTGCGTGCACAGCGTTGTTCTTCCCTTTTTAAATAAATATTATTTCAATTTTTTCTTCTAAAGAATAAACCATTGTCGAAATTTGATGGTCAGTATACAACAAAACGACTACTAATAATAAAGTGTTTACATTTACACTCACAAATATCTATCACAAAAACATTGAAGGATTTTTTTTCACTAGTTTATCTCATGCTTTTTCAATTACAATTCAAAATTTTAATTTTTTGACGGTTTCTAGGTCATTACTTTGTAAAATATAATCTGATTTAAAAAAATGATGTGTCAAAAGATTGACAAAAAAGAGACCTTTAAAAAGAGGTATCACATGATACCCCTTTGTATTTAAACTTGCCTAAGTGATATTCACCCCCGCTTAGTGGTTGAAACTGCAGGGTGACCGGTAGGTGTAAAATGTGTCCCCATAAATATAAATTGACCTGTTTTTGTTTTTTCTTTTAAAGATATTTTAAAAGTTATTTTGGGTGGCTAGTTTTGAAATTAAAGCCCTGTATATGTAATTTTGTGTTTCACCCCTTTTATTAGGTTTTCGTTTCTCTATAATGATTCCAATTTGATGGTTATCGATGCTAGTAAGTTTTCTGCAACTGTTAAAATATATTTTGTGCAACGTTTCCTGTTAATGTTAGTCTGAAGTTGGTAGAGAATGTAACTCGTTCCTCAAAGTTTCCTTGAACTTCCATCTTCTTGAAATGGTTGATCTCACAACGGTTCAATAGCTGTGTATCTGCTATCGTTTCCTGTTAATATTTGAATAATAATGAGGTTGTATGTTTGCTTTTTATATTCAGTTTGTGTTCATCCCGGCGAGTAGATATTTGCCTGTTTTCCTGGCCGACGTATGATTATACACGTTTCCAAATCATATACTGTATATTCCGTGGTTTCCTAATAGTTTTTGTCATTGGAGTCCCCTAGCAAATGTTATTTATGGTGTGTATGCAGTCTAGACGATGACATTGCTCATAATTCTCCCTATTTTGTTCGTTGTGTCTGATATATGGCAAGGAGACATGACACCCGTTGTCTGGGTCATCAGTATTTGTTCTTTTTTTGATGATACAGCAATTCTTAAATAATTTTCAAGGATGTTAGTTCTTGATGTGAGATCTTTCGGTGCTCCTTGGATATGAGCTGAGTTGTGATATGAACTGCAGGGTGTTTTTTTTATAAAAAAGGTAAACTTGGGCACTATCATGTTGTAAGCATGATAAATTAATCATCCTAAGTAAAAAATAATTCTCCGAATAAATAAACGGTTAGTAAAAAAATAATTCTCCGAATAAATAAACGGTTAGTAAAAAAACAATTCTCTCAACGCAAGTGTGAGGGTAAAAAATAACGAAAATTTCCATCCTGTTCGAGAGAAAAGAAATTATGTACGTTAGGTCAGGATGGCGACTAGAAGATTCGATAGGATAGCAATAGTGTTTCGACGCCGACGTACGGCAAGATTACCGTTCAGTAGAGATCGAAGTAGCGTTAATACCTTTTATCGAAATGATATTTCATCGACCTCTTGAAGAATAAATATTATGTGTGTTATTTGTTGAATTTCGGTGTAAATAATGACGAATGTTTTGTGGAGTAAATTAATTTTTTGTGGAAATCACAGTCATCATTTTTAAATGTGGTGTTAGAAGTCGGGATTACGTGCGTTTAAATTAAATTTTATTATATGGAGACTACGAGAAGTACGGTTGCTGAAATGGACTAGACTTGCAAGAAAATTCTCAAACGAGTTACCGATAAGCTGGACGAAAAACTAAGGAGGATCATGGAAAAATGAGAAAAAACGCAAGAGAGGTTAGTAGCAACTTTTGATAAGCAACAGGAAAATCTTGTAAGCACCATGAAAAATGAACAATAAGTTCATGCCTCTAACATGAAAAACGAACATCAGAACCTATAATGGAAGGTTTATTTTGCAAATTTGAAGGAAAAAAGGAAAAAGATGATTCTAAAATTCACCTTGTGCAATCAAACAAGGGAGATAAACAATGAAATGAAGAATATGTATTGTAAAGGAATACCAAAAGTACCTAAGATCCCTTTATGTTTATATTATAGCGTGTTTTTAAAATGTCATTGATATTGTTACGAAATTTACCAAAGCCGACCCTGTTTCATTTCAGTACGACACCGATCGCTTTGAGGAAAAAATGGTTCTCGAAATGACTCGGCAGCTGTAGGATTGATTGAAGGAAGCAGCCCACGATCGCAAGTTAGTTAGAAAGCGAGGACGAGCGTATATCGTTATGTTATTGTGAATCAGCTGTTCTGTATAATTTGATGTAAATAAAGCTCTAGAAAAGTGAAAGTTAATATTAGTTTTATAATTTTAAATTGAACCCACGGACTATATAACAATATGTTATCTTGACTGACAATTGAGTGATTGAACTATTAGAAAAAATGCTATATTTTGTTTAGCGAAAAAAGGTCGTCAAATAAATTTAAATGTCGTTTCTTTGTTTTACAGGTAATGTTTGTAACGTTACGATAATGTAATGAGTGTTTTTCTTAATGTGAAAGTTAAATTCTTTGTTTTACAGAACAACTCATGCATGGTTTAGTTTGTCATCATAAACTCTTGAACAGAGAATAAATAAAGCAATTGTCTTAACGAAATTTTTGGTAAAGAGAAATGGAAAAGTTACGATTCACGTTTACAGTGTTAGCAGCATCTGATGGAAAAACCAATGTGATCTGCATAACCTCAATCAAAACACCCGATGGACCTGTATTTAATATTCCTGATGATTTGAAATCTCCAAGCAAACACACTGCCGTAACGACTACGGATGTTTTTACTAAAATTAAGAAGAGAATACATCAAACACGAAAACTATGCATCTCCTTAACCCAAAATTTGAGGTAAATTTACTTAGAAGAAGGTGAGAATTTTTAATTTGGTGACTAATACCTTGACCAAATTACACACGAAACGAAGCTTTCTGACAATAATATAAGTATGGGCACTGGTAATAAAAATCTAGGATAAATAGCAGAAAGATGTTAACCAATGGATCACTGATTTTGAAAATGATTATACTCATTTTGAGATATTAAAGGAGGTAGAAAAAATGGAGACTTTAAAGTATTTACTTGAAAAACCGTGCCTAGATTAGGACACTAGTATGTTAAAAATATGTACAGTAAACACAGGATGGAAAAATATGGATACAATATCTTTGTGAAACATACGGAAACAAAGGTTAAATATACATTTATATTTAAATTTCAAGGAGGTTCATTACGGGAGTATGCCACAAAAAAAGAGAGATTATTACTAGAGATAAATAAAAATATTGACACAAAGACATTGATAAATCTTATTGTTATGGGTTTAACAGATTATATAATGAACAAAATGGATAAGGAATCAATCACATCGACTGCAAATCTTTTCAATGAAATCGGTAAACATGAACAAATAGTCAATAAAAATAATTATAATAAATTCAAGAGAAATACATTTGATAGTAAAGTAAAAGTTGATAAAATTAATAGTTTTAAAATAATTCCACTCTGTAGAAAAATGTTTGTTTAAACAAACTCATGACTATGATAACAAGATAAACTATAATAAGAATGTAAACATTATTGTATTAGATGTTGAGTTGAGAGATATTGAATCAAAAAACGAATAGTTACACCATTAATTAAAGTAAAACTAACATTTGAAGGAAAATTAGACATATTTGGCATATATGATTCCGGTTATATTGTTTCCTCAATAATTTCTAAATTATTAAGACTAAAAAAAGAAGGGAAAAAACGAACATAGTAATACAAATTTACTACCTATTAATGGTGCCAAATAGACAAAAGGTTTAACAAGAGTAAAAATTTTGGTATGGAGAAGAAAATTGCTGTTTATATTGTAGATGAAAAATACTTCAAATACGATTTTCTTTTTGGACTTATTATAAAAGAGTTTACTTTGATTCAGGATGCAAATTTATAAATTGAACAGAAATCGGAAGAAATTATCAACGAAGAACTACGTTTTAAAAACAATCCTCATGAAAATGAAGACAGAAATAACTTAAGTTTTATAAACTTTAATGAACATATAAAAGTAAAAGAATTTACTATGGATCTGTGTCATTTAAATAGTCAACAAAAATCTGAAATAAATAAACTTATTGATAAATACAAATCAAACTTTGCAAAGGATATATATGATATTGGAAAGTAAAGGATTATAAAGCACGCAGTGATTTAGTTGTGGAGAAATACTGCAATAAAAGATGTTCTATGGAGGATAAATTAGAGAGAGAAGAATAAGTAAGACAATTGCTTGATAGCAATCTTTTAAAGGAATCATACAGCCCACTTGCAGCACCAGTAACCCTAGCCTTAAAGAAATAAGACAATAGAAAAATAAGATTGTGTATATATTTTAGAGATTTAAATAAAGGTGGTGGTACCTCAAGCTCAAACATTTTTTTTGGTTGAGGAGTTAGTAACAAAAACCACAAACTGTAAGCACTTTTCAGCATTAAATATAACTTGTGCGTTCTTGTGTATTCTCCTAAGAATTGAAGATAGAAACAAAACGGCTTTTGTTACTCAAGAAGGTTTATCCTTTGATTTGAAAACATTACAAAGAATGTTAAGCAACATGAGAAAGACTTTGCTGTAAATGTCATTGATGACATTATGATATTTTCAAAATCCTATACCGATCTCATAAATCATTTATCACAGCTTTTAGAGGCGACAGAAAAAGAAGGTTTCTGACTTAAGTCACAAATTGTCGATTTGCAACAAATTCGGTAAAAAACCTCGGACATATAATAAAAGATAATACAGTAAGACCAGTGAGAGATAACTTAATTTCAACTAAATCAACAACTATGTCCTGACTTCTCCGGCATCTTTTTTATTTAAAAGGCGACCATCTTAGTTTCACGAATGAAATTAAACATTCCATCGACACAAACAACAGGAAACATATATACACTAAATTATACCACCATCCCCAAAATCACAAAGAGGAAGTCCGTAACCAAGTTTCGAAAATGTTAGAACAGGGCATCATTCGTCCCTCAAATGCTCAATGGTCTTTCTCTGTATGGGTTGTCCCGAAAAAACTAAACACCTCCGGAAAACAGAAATGGCGGGTAGTCGTAGACTATTGAAAACTAAACTAACAATAAACGACAAATATTCTTTACCCAATATATCCTATACGCTAGACCAACTTGTTAAAAGTCAGTATTTTATCAATCTAGATCTAGCTTTTGGTTTCTAAATCGAAATCAAGTCCAAGGATATTCAAATAACGGCTTTCACCGTAGAGAACGGTCATTATGAAATTGTTTGCATGCCTTTTAGGTTGAATAATGCCCCCTCAACATTTCAAAGGACGATGGACAATATTCTGATAGGCATCCAGAACGAAAGATGTTTGGTGAACATGAACGATATAATCGTTTATTCACCGACCATTAACGAACACTTAGCACGACTTACGGACGTTTTCCAAAGGCTTAGGAAGGCAAGGAGGTCAATCATTTAGGACACCTAATAACTAAATACGGTGTAAAACCCAACCCGTCGAAAGTCGATTATATCTGAATTTTTCCTAAACCGCAGAACCCCAAAGATATTAAGTCATTTTTGGGACTTGTAATGTAATTTCCAAAAGATTGTTGAGGAGGTCTTGAATTATTTTGTCTGTACATTGGGTTTTCTCTCCTCCAAATTTTTTCCTGCAACAGATAAGTATTTAAAAATTGTATATGTAGAACAAAGTGTAGTAAGGCAATTTCGTAAAATTGCCCGGATTACTGGCTGTCTGTACAGAGATTCTTCCTCACAGTTATTCTGAGAGAAAGAGATGTCTACAAAATGATCAACCAGTATGCTTGTATATTGTGTAATACTTATCTGTGTATGGAGACGTTTCAACTCCGAGTCTGGAGTCATTGTCAATCGTTTAGTGATGTTTTCGAGGTTTTTTTCTAAAAAATTTTCGCTTTGATCTTGAATTTGTTGTTTGTCAAAAAATTTGACACTGACAATTTGTCGTTTGGCGATCACTTGACCTCAATGAAGAATTGAAAGATGCAGCAAAACTTGAAGGCCTGAGGCTCCGGATAACTTATAAATAACCGAACAAGAGTTTAAGATCTGTGAGAACTGAATGACTAAATTGAAGGGAAAGTACAGAGAAATGGTCGTTGAATAACAGTATTTGAGGCATTCCTTACCATATTACTTTTATGTTTTTTTTGGCAATAACTCCACAAATGAAATAAATCGACGTATATTGAAGGAAAACCAAACGTTTCTATTCTGACTTCGTTGTCAATGGCTTTATATTTATTGATGTAAATTGCAAAATGAAAATAAATATAAAACCATTGACAACGGTTGGTTTTCCTTCAATATACGTCGTTTTATTTCGATTGTGGAGTTATTGCCCAAAAAAACATAAAAGTAATCAAGAGTATGCCACAAACAACGTTTAGAAGACCATTAGAAACCTTACCATATTGTCCCAGATTATCATTACTAAATATTACGGATGTTTTTTAACTCATTTCCCTTGCTTGCTTTCAAATATTTTCACAATCTGCTCTTAGATCTCATAGATGGATGAATATATCAATAATATATGAAAAATGTATATATATTGCAATATAGTAAGTGGGTTCAATTTAAAATTATAAAACTAATATTCACATTCACTTTTCTAGAAACTTTTATTTACATCGAATGTACAACAGCTGATTCAAATATCACAATAACAATCCCATATACGCTAGTCGTCGCGGTATAACTGAACTGCAATCGTGGCGTGCTTCCTTTATATCACCAGCGTCGAATTCTCCAGTAAAAATCATCATCACTCCTACAGGTGCCGAGTCTTTTCGAGAACCATTTTTTTTATCTGAAAGCGTTTGTTGTCGTAGTGAAATGAAACAGGGTCGGCTTTGGGTAAATTTCGTAACAATATATATATATATATATATATATATATATATATATATATATATATATATATATATATATATTTGTTTTTAAGTTTTCGCGGGCACTACATGTGTCCCTGCCGGGATCATTTTTCAATCGTCATTTTACCACCGAACACACACACATACACACACACACACATATAGCCATTGTCAATAGCAACAAGCGCAGAAGCCACTGCCAAAGAGGTAATGACAAGCGTTGTCAAGTCCTGCGATGCTTCCATGCCAAGGAGACGGCAGAACAACAGCCGCCCACCAGTTTACTGGTGGAACGACACGATCTCACAACACCGACGAGAGTGTCTCAAAGCACGAAGGCTGCATCAACGAGCACGGAGACGCGACAGGGTCACAACAGAAGAACTAAGGCTCGACTATGAGATCAAAAGACAACAACTACGAAGAGCCATTCTCTCAAGCAAGAAATCCTACTGGAAGGAGTTGTGTGACGAAGTTAATCAAGATCCATGGGGAAAACCGTATAAAATCGTGATGCATAAAATTAAGGCCCCTCCCTTGACATCAACGAACTGCCCCGTAAGGTAAGGTAAGGCTCCCGGTCCAGATGGCATACCTAACATCGCGCTAAAATGCGCCATAGCCAATAGGCCTGACATGTTTCTACACATGTATGAGACCTGCCTAAAGCAGGGGGTTTTCCCGACTAAGTGGAAAAAGCAGAGGCTTGTGCTCCTACCTAAAGGGGGAAAGAAACCTCCAGACGAACCGTCATCATATCGTCCCCTCTGTATGTTGGACTCTGCGGGAAAACTCCTTGAAAGAATAATAGCAGATAGGCTGGAGCCCTACGTTGAGCCAAAACTTTCCACCAACCAATTCGGGTTCAGAAAGGGGAGATCAACCATCGATGCCGTGACACTCGTTACCAACATCGCCAGAGAGGCTATCTCGGGAAAGAGATGGAGAAGAGGTGGAAAAAAGTACTGTCTAATAGACACCCTGGATATCAAGAACGCCTTTAACTCGGCCCGCTGGGACCGCATTTTGGAGGCTCTTGCCAGGATGGAAGTTCCTCAGTACTTGCGCAGAATGGTTTCAGCGTATTTCAAGGACCGCGATGGAAGTTCCTCAGTACTTGCGCAGAATGGTTTCAGCGTATTTCAAGGACCGCATCTTGTTGTACCAAACTGAAAATGGGCAAGTAGACTATAAGATCACAGGAGGTGTACCTCAGGGCTCTGTTCTTGGCCCCCTCTTATGGAACGTAATGTACAACGACCTGCTCCTGCTCGGTCTGCCTGAGGGCGTCAGGCTAGTGGCATTCGCCGATGATGTGGCATTGATCATAGTGCGCAAGCACATAGAGGAGATACAAACAACCTTCTCATTCGCTATAGCCACAATTCAGCATTGGATGCTCGCAGCGGACTTGAGTTTAGCAGAACAAAAGACCGAAACACTTCTTGTTAGCAGTCGAAAGGCAAGGGAAACCATCACCCTCAAAATAGGCGACACCTACATACAGTCGCAGCCCTTCATCAGCTATTTGGGGGTGCTCCTGGACACACAGCTCAACTTCAAAGAGCACATAATCGCGGCCAGCAAGAAAGCAGCTGGGGTACAGGGGGCATTATCTAGAATAATGCCTAATGTCGGAGGCCCTAGACAGATAAGAAGACAGCTACTGGCAACAGTAACTACTTCTGTTTTGTTGTACGGGGCACCGGTATGGGAGAAATCGCTCGAGCTACCATCGTACCGCCGGAAAATGAAATCAGTCCAGCGGCTCTCAGCGATTCGAGTGGCATCATCCTACCACACTGTGTCTTACGAGGCGGTGAGTGTGATTGCCTCTACCCTGCCAATCGACATCCTGGCTGCAGAAAGGGGACGGCTTTATCGCAGAAAGTTAGAAAAAGACCAACCGACAGGAAACAGCGATGAAAGAGCCATGAGTCTAGGGCAATGGCAGGAGAGGTGGGACAGCTCTACTAAAGGCCGGTGGACATATCGATTGATACCTAACATCAGTCGTTGGGGTCAACCGCCAGCATGGGGAGGTTGGGTTCTACATCACTCAACTCCTGACTGGACATGGATGCTTTCGAGCATACCTGCACAGGTTCAGGAGGGCAAACTCCCCAAACTGCCCACACTGTACGGACGTGATAGAGGACGCGGAACACGTGTTCTTCTCCTGCCCCCGGTTTCAGGATCAACGTGCTGAAGTGGAGAGGATTCTGGAGACTAATATCGTCCCAGAACAATTAGTAGAAGCCATGCTGAAGGGCCCCCAAGCCTGGAACTTGGTATCAGATTACGCGGAGACTATCCTCAAAGAACTCCGCGATACGTTCGAGGAGTAGGCTTTAGAGGCTCCCAATGTAAGAGCAGTAAACATCTGCAATAAACCACCCTTGTGAAGTAGTATTGAGTAAGAGTGCCGCAAGGGACCATGGTTGTAGGAGAAAGAGGTTAGGGTTTTAGCGGGTATACGGTATACTGGTTTCAATGCAACGACTTACTCTTGCTTTGAAGTCATTGCACCGGGAGTCCCGCACGACGGCTAGCACGTGCTAGCTAAGTACGCAATGTATTTCCCCCCTCTTCGGATAAAAAAAAAAAAAAAACACACACACACACACACATATATATATATATATATAAGTAAAAGTAACAATACTTACATTTATAAACTTCTTTTTGACCCTCTTCCTCATTCCTAATTTCCCTAAATGTGTGGTACAAATGTTGGTATCTTTCTTTAATTTTTCTTTCATTACTGGTCGGATGTAAATAATCCTCGAAAGTGGTCGAATATACGTGACTTGTTCTAAAAAAATAGTCTCAAACATAAAAAATATAATAATTTTATATCTTACCACACCCAAAATTTATAGCACCAATTTGTTCAAGAAAGTGATGAATTCGTCCAATATCATTTACATCACCACAGTTTTTCAGTCCTTGTCGACTTGAAGTTTTATGGAAATATTTTGGTTTTTGTAACAACCATAAGTTAATGATGTGACTCCTTATCTAAAAACATTCTGTAAACTGAGCATCTTTAAATTTGAAAATTGTAATTTATTTTAATCATATAAAAAACAAGTGTACTAACTACTAACTATAATATATATAACTATACTAACCTAAAAAAATTCCTGATCTTTAAAGTCGGTGGGGAGTATTCATTCAAATGTTTTCGTAAAAACTGTATCTGAAACAGCTGAGCCGATTTTAACAACTTGAAAATAGCTATTCTTGGGCTACAAACGTTATAATATTTTTGTTCTTAATTTCGCGTGTCGACGCTAGCAGGTTTTTTTCGACATTTCGACAAAATGGTTGATTTTCTCAAAAAAAAAAATTAAATGCATTGGTATGATTTTTTCCATTAAATAATAAATGATGCCTAAACAAGCTCGCGAAAACCGCATTTCGATATCTCGTTCCTAACGTAAAATGTAGACCAAAGAAAATTGTATACGGAAATCCTTTTTTTTTTAATTGAAAATCCTGGCATTCTTTTTTATTCGTCAGAATAAAATAACACCTTTTGAAAGTATTACAAAATGCTAATAAAATGCATATTTTTTGTTTAAATGCGTATTCATATGAAAAAGCAGGCCATGAAAACGAATATCGAATCAAAACATAAATAATCCTCAAGTTGTCAATGGTAGTCAATAGTTTCGCGTTACTTTGAGTAATTTTTGTTCTCACAAAATGCCCTTTACGAACAATGAAGCTGTTGACATGCTGGCAGTTTATTCTGAACACTTCAGAATGCCGCACTACCAAAAAGGGTTTACGCGGCTCGATATCCAAATCGGCGTCCTTGCGATGTGAGAGTTTTTCCCATATTAGGGGCGATCTTACAAGTCAAATGCAGTTTTCGGGCTACGTTTCTTTGGCAAAGAATTGGAAAAACACAAGAAAATATTAACCGCCTACTGGAATATATTGAAGGAAATTCTCATGTTAGCACAATTGAGTTGGGCATATCACGAACAACGGTTCAAAATATTTTTGAAGTTATAATGGCTATCAAAATATAGGGATTTATTTAATTTTTTTAATTATTTTTAGAATGCACCTATATCATGTCGTTTCGCATCAGGCCTTGAAAGAGGAAGATTTGAACTATTGTCACTGGATGTTAGGCATGATACGCGAAAATAGAGTCAATCTGCCCAATATGCGTTATTGGTCTGCAGAAAAGCCGGGTTGGTTGCGTGAACTTCAGCACCAAGGACGCTGGTGTGTAAATGTTTGGTGTGGTATACTGAGAGGCAGAATTATTGGGTCATATTTTTTCGAGCAATCCATAAATGGCAATGTCTTCCTTGACTTTTTGGCCAATCGATTACCGTTGTTGTTGGAAAATGTGCCACTGGAAACAAGGCAAACTTTGCAGTTGGATGGTTGCCCAGCATAATTTGCTTATATTGTGAGATATCATATTAATGCAGTATTTCAATAGCGGTGGATTAGAAAAGGAAGTCTGTTTCCATGGCATCCGGGGTCACCAGACCTAACTTGTTGTTTTTATTTATGGTGGCGGCTAAAGGACATTGTGTATCAACCTATAACCAGATAAGACATGAAAAACCGGATTCGAAATGCAATATGACATACCGAGAGCCCAAATTGAAGCTGCAGTTTTTTCGACCAATGAGAGGCTGCAGCAATGTATAGAGCGTGATGGTTTCAAGCATTTACGGGGGCATTAAAAAACCTTTCTTTTTTAAATCGGTCCTTTTTAGGGCCACAACTTAAAAAAACAGTATGAAAAAATAAAAGTTTCCGTACCAAATTATCTATGTCCTAAATTTTATGTTAGGCACAAGATATCGAGATGCGGTTTTCGCGAGCTTGTTTAGGCATCATTTAGCTAGTTTTTAATGAAAAAAATCGTAACAAAGCATTTTTTTGAGAAAACCATTTCTGTCGGAATATCGATGAAAGCCCTCTAGTGGCGACATGCCAAAACAAAACTAACTACAAATATTACAAAATTTGTAGCCCAAAATAGCTCTTTTCAACTAGCCCAAATTTATTAAAATCGGCTAAGGGGTTTTTTCCGAAAACATTTGAATACCCCATACAACTTAATTTTTCGAGATACAGCAAAAATTGTCAAACAAAAAAAAATTCACATTATTCTCCACTTTAAAGATCACGTATTTTTTGTTCGATTAATATAGTGGAATTCGCAGAACCAAGATTACAGTCACGCCCCCTAGCGGGCCCTTTGATAAATTAGTTTTTTTTGCAGCAAGCCTATATAATGAAGTTTCCCAGACATAGTACCTCGCATTATTAGTTGGTCAACCTGTACAATGTCAGAGAAAATATATTGAGTAATACACCAGCCAAGAGAGAGTTTTAAGTTAGTCATGTGTAACACTGTGTTGAATGGCACTTTCGTGTCGACACCTGTATGTGTGTCATTGGTACTGAAACTGCGTTTTTGAATGTAATGACACTGACACACTATTAGATGAGAGCATCGTCATCGTTGTATGAAGCGGTGCCAAGTTTTGTCGGTTGGGCTGGTGTGTTATGATTATATTCATCCATACATTCATTCGGTTTTCAAAATCAAAATGTACTTGTGGCCGGTAATATAACATGCTAAAAATAACTTCAACCATTATACACATAACACAGAATTACTATACCACTTACAAATCAAGAACCAGAATGTTTGGTTGTTAATTATAAGTGATTATCTATTCTAACACTACAAAGTGTGGCTATACAACCCCCAGAGAGTCTCTAAAGTCTCTAAAGCTCACCAGCCTGGAATGGTCCAGCAGGGAGGGGGTAAAGGATAAATGACATTGTCTATCGTGTTCGAGAGAGAGACCATCTAGATAACTATAACGGTATAAGAAAGCAATGGACGGACAGCAGAAGTGAAGTTGAGTAGAACGCATCGGAAAGATATGTTGGGCATTAGTCCTTGTTTTTTATTTATGGAAGTCGAATAAGACATTTATTTTCGGCATAAAAATGCTTTTAAACGGACTTCCTAATAATATATATTATAAGATACCTCGATTACAAGAAGCCCCGAAATTGGTATGGAACCCTTACTATACGTGTCCAAATCTCACATAACCAATTATTTTCGCACATACATGGAGATTCCTGATTGTTCCTCTCGAATTACGAATAAAGAACCAGAGGTGACTATTTTTTTACTTTGGTTGTTGCTGAGCTACTCTGAGAGAGATAGTATTGCTAGAAACTTTAAATAATAATATTTAAGTAATCCACTACAAATAAAGAGCTGAAGTGGTACAATAGCATATGGGGTGAGGTCTGTCAGCTAGCGCAGTTAATTTGTTGATTGGCACTGGGCGAGGGGCTGGTGACATGTTTGAATTTTTTTTATTGTGGTTACAAAATTTTATTTTATATCTCATACAAGAGATTTACATTAAGAAAGCTATGTAAAATACACTGACAAATTAACATACTTTTAAATACCTCTGCATTGTTTTCGAACTTCTTTCTTCAAAATAATCCCAATTTATAACTTTTTCAATTTGCGTTACATGACTGGGGTCAAACACTATTTCACTTTTTGGCACTTCAAGACTGTTAATGCGTCTAAATGTATTTTCATCCAATTTTAATAAATCTACAGGGTGTTTTGGAGTCAATTTTGTTTTCATTTCTTTCAGAGTATCTGTTGCTGGTGTTGCGTGAAGCGAGGATGAAATTTGAACATTAGAACAGTTATTGTTCACTTTCAGCTGTTCATTTTCTGCCAAAAAGTTATTGTTTGAATAAGTATGGTAATTGTCATCTACATCTACTTCAATATTAATATCTTCATCCATCTTCTCGAGTTTAACCTTCAAAATCAAAACAAAATAAGTCATTATTTATTATATTCTTTAGTACATACAATTTCCTCTCCTTCAGAGATAGCTATAGTCGGACTTGTAGCAGTACTTATTCCTTTTGGTAGATATTTGACGCTATGACTAATATTATTCTTTGAACTGGATATTATCTTGGTTGATTTTTTATCTCGTATTAGTTTTGGACCTGTAAATGATGATTTCGACTGTTTTTTATTCGAAGAGTTTGAATCTCTTTGAAATTTGGTACAATAACTTTTTTGGGTGTATTTTTTTCCAGTAGCTTTATTAAATAAGTTAAAATTTTTAGTCATATCAGAGTCATTTACTGCATTACTGATGTTACTTGTATCCTTGTTTCGATTCATTGAAAATGATGATTTCATCGTACTTACTGCGGCAATCACTTCTAGATCAGCTGGAACCTACAAATTAATTAATTTACACATTATTTCAATGTTTTCTACTATTATTAAATGAGATATGATAGAATTGATTTTCTTTGACAATTTAAACTGAAGTTCTTATAACAGTGATTTTAGTGGAGAAATAAATGCACTCGTTCAGTATTTTTATAAGCAATTAAATTATTGGAAAATCTTTTAATATTCTTATTAACTAAGCAACAAATATTCAAAAATGTACTCAAGAAAAATGCCTGGTCAAAGCATATTATATTTCTCTCAATGAAGACAGAAGGTACTAAATATGATGGCAAGGTACACCTGCGAATCGAAAGTAGATGCGTAGTACGCTTTACCTTCGCTACTATTTATACTCCCATCTTCACGAATTATTTTTCTAAGGTGAGCTGTAAACCAATAAGTTTTAAATATTATAAGATATTAATTAAACAAAAAATAATATACAGAATACTTTTTTATTGTTCCCCCTATAAACTTTAGAAGGAACAAAAAACAAACACAAAAACCCGGTTAGATGTTGTCAAAGTAAGTTTTGACATAAAATTACTCAATGCAGAATGCACATTATGTTTTTAATGAAAAGGGTGGTCTTGTTATGAACCTCCGTATTTGCCAGATTAAACAAACCAGACACGCCCACCAATCACCGCACATACCCTTCTAATCGACCAAGGCAGGTTGAGGCCCCGAGTTCGATGTAGACTCTGAAACTTTTTTTCACTCTCTGTCTTTTGATGATGGCTCCAAAGCATGAGTCGAAACGAGTATTTAATAAATTCAGACGCGGAACCTAGCCTAGTTCATAATAATGACCCAGGAAGCCTCTCAGAACGTGCGCGTGTCTGTGTGTGTGTTTTTTTTTATCCGAAGAGGGGGGAAATACATTGCGTACTTAGCTAGCACGTGCTGGCCGTCGTGCGGGACTCCCGGTGCAATGACTTCAAAGCAAGAGTAAATCGTTGCATTGAAACCAGTACACCGTATACCCGCTAAAACCCTAACCTCTTTCTCCTACAACCATGGTCCCCTGCGGCACTCTTAGTCAATACTACTTCGCAAGGGTGGTTCATTGCAGATGTTTACTGCTCGTACATTGAAAGCCTCTAAAGCCTACTCCTTGAACGTATTGCGGAGTTCTTTGAGGATAGTCTCCGCGTAATCTGATACCAAGTTCCAGGCTTGGGGGCCCTTCAGCATGGCTTCTACTATTTGTTCTGGAACGATATTAGTCTCCAGAATCCTCTCCACTTCAGCACGTTGATCCTGAAACCTGAAGAACACGTGTTCCGCGTCCTCTATCACGTCCGTACAGTGTGGGCAGTTTGGGGAGTTTGCCCTCCTGAACCTGTGCAGGTATGCTCGAAAGCATCCATGCCCAGTCAGGAGTTGAGTGATGTAGAACCCAACCTCCCCATGCTGGCGGTTGACCCAACGACTGATGTTAGGTATCAATCGATATGTCCACCGGCCTTTAGTGTCTGTGTGTGTGCGTGTGCTTGTGCGTGTGTGTCCTTGGTGTTAAAGAAGAACTGTCGCGTTACCTTTGTTGGTAGGAAGGATAGTTATGTCATCGTTGTCACGTCGTTGTTTTAATGCATCTCTTTCGTTACATGTTAGGTTTGGTGTTAGTTGCTTTGAACTTTGATTTGCGGAATACTCTAGAAGTGTCTTGACGAGTACCTTCAGCCTTAATATCTGATAGTTCAACTATAGCTACCTCAACTTGAAAAATGATTCTTTCGGTTAGGATAGTTTTCGGTGTTACTGCGAAATTGAAACCTTTGGATAGGACGTGTAAACTGTTAAGAGTCTAAGAGGAAGTCAGAAAAGTTGTGGACGGTCGTATGCGGGAGTGAGGTGACAGTGGGTTTTTGTTTTGTAGTAAGTCGTCATAGTTTATATTTTTGGGTAATTGTTTTCGTTTGTGCCAGGTGTTCAGCTTTATCGCTACAAATGCGATCAAAAGTGTCCCACAGAATTGGTTGAGGGTTGAAAGTATGTAATGACGAATAACAGTGATATAAATTTCGGTTGGTTTGGTCAAGTTGACATCTGATTGTATGAATGGAATTCTGTAACAGGGCGAAACTTTCTCTTTTAAGAATATTGGAAACTGAGCGTGAAGAGGTGTGATGTTTTAGTTTGAAAGTGTTAGGAATGATGTAATAAATTTGTCAACACAAGTTAACTGATATTCAGAAACGAATCATGGACGATAAATTTGAGGATATCAAATTTGAAAACAACTCTATCAACACGAGTAAAGCGGTTAAAGACCATACTATTTCATGATCCCCTTGCCATTTGACCCTGAACTAGTAGTGCAATTTATTGCAGTCAATTTCGTGGGTTCAAATTAAATTTAAAAAATCTGATATTCACTTTTGCTTTCTAGAACATTATTCGCACAAATAATTACAATATTTACAACAGCTGATATCTACCGAAAACATTTCACAAACCGAAATATAAAAACGACTCATATAAGCTGAACTAACTATGAAATTGATAGCCGTCCTTTTTACAATCACATCGATTCAATGGGAATTCCACAATTTGCGTTCCTGATCGCCGTTTTTATTATCTCAGATGTTCAATGTTTTATTTTCATCGGAATGACTAATGTAGGTGTCTCCAATGGCGGCGAATATAAATTTTATAACATTAAGTACTTCATTATTCTTAAATCACAAAATAAATTTGATCCTGAAACTACGTACTATGTCGAAAATAATTTGGACCTTCCCATTCTCGAAACTTTGTCACATGTCTTTGTAGACAAAGATAATAAATTAAAAATATGCCAAAGCGTTATAACAACACATTTAGATTTTAGAACACTACCAAAAAGGCTAACTGGACCGGTTTAACAAAACCTTCGAAATTTTCATCAAGCGAAATTTGTGAAGTCAAAATATGCCGATAAAAATTTGAAGAGCGAATTAATATCGGTATCTTTGAATATCCTACTCAGAATTATGCTCTAACAATTAGAGCCGAGTTAAAGAAAATTATACAGGCGTATCCTATAAAGGATAAAACAGCAAAAACCCTCGTTAATACGTTTATCCTTTACTTCCAACATCCTGAGTCCTGAGTTCGATAATGTATTAGTAAAACTAATTTTAAGTCACCCACAACCAAACTGTTTAATTAAACGTTTTCATGCTTTATCGGAAATAATCAGAGTAAATATTGCCGAAAACCCAAACGAAGACCCGTTTTCTGTTATACCATTACAGTCATATGCTATAACAACATCAAAAATAGGCCTGATGATTTCACTGAATGGATTTGTGTTCACACGTGAAGTAAATTGCTGAAAAGTCTTTATAACTATAACCAAAAAAATCTAATCGTTTAAGTTTAAGAGTTAGCATATTATCTATAAATTGTTGTGAAGGACCTTCAGTCCAAGAGGTGATTCTAAAACACATTATTTTGTAATATTTTTATCAACAAATTAATTTCAAAGTGTATTATTCAATAAATGTGTATACATATATGTTATATAAGTTATTCCATCGACTTATATGAAACCATGTAGTAACAGTTCCCAAGCTGAGTCAGCATCCACGTGTCGTCTCAGGTTACCTTTCGACGACGTACATCCGTGAGAACTGCAAGCGCGGCGACAGCTTCGTCAGCGTTCTTAGGTTATAAATTATACATTTGCCTTGAATCATCATTCATTATTACTTACAGTTCTGCCTAGTTTAGTTTACCACTCATTTTTGTTTTTTTTTTAATTGTTATAAAGTTTTATTGTTATTTTAATTATTTTTAAGTTTGTATTACAAGTTATATTATTTGTGCAAGTGTAAATAAAATCTTATTTAAAAAGATAAATTCTGAAAGTGTGATATAATAAATTGGCGCAGGCAGTAGGATCCGTCTAACGTTACTAGAACACGAGTACTCTAACTGGTAGCGGCGGATTCCTATCCCCCCAACGGAACAACGAACTGGAAGAAGTCCTTACTGCAATCAAACGTAGAACACGGCGTTTTCAATGTTCCTGTGGATGTAAGTAATGGTGAATCGTCATTCGTTTTTAAGTAAATATTATTTGATTTATTCTACTGAGCATGGATTTTTAATAATTTGATTTAATACATTTGGTTTCATTGATTTTTATTGATTTTATTATTTGATTTTCTATACAGAGTGTCCGGTTATGAACTAGCGATAATCTAAATACATGTAAAGCAACTATTTTAATACACAATTACGCTATATTCTAGGACTCAATACCCCACCCCGCCATATGGCAGCCATTTTGTTTTTTTATGAACGTGTGAACAAAAACGTTCATATCTCTTAAAGTTTTGGTCTTACTAAGATAAAAATAGGCTTATTCGACGGACAATAAAACTGTCTATCAACAACATGTCAAAACAAAGTGTTAACATTTTCTTAACTTTTGAAAAAAGATAAAATGCAAAAAAAGGGTAAAAAAATTATGCAATCAACAAACTATTGCAAATCAAAGCTACAATACAACATTAAATTCACAACTGTATGTTTATTACTTTAGGAGTTATTGTTGTTTGAACATAGCGTATGCGCAAGCACAAAAGACCTTTGTCGGGACTTTAAACAGGTAGGTAAACATAAAAACCACATTAAAGTCTTAATACTTGCTGAAACCATAAACGAAGTGTATATCAGCAATATGCTGCGTTGAATATTGACGATTTGCCATATTCATATCAGAAGATAACCACTAATACAGAACGTAAACAGCACGGACGGTAAGTAAAAGTAGGGATCACAAGGCAGGGCAAGGTACAACTAACGTAACTAGTCTTTATCCTGTAAGATCTTTGCAGGTAGAGTCAATATGTTCCATTTCGCTTACTCCTGCTAGTCGCGAATAGCATTGCTAGCCTTTTCTCGGACAGCACGCAGCTAATGTCAGATGTCACTTAATAAAGGTCTTTTGTGCTTGCGCATACGCTATGTTCAAATAACAATAACTCCTAAAGTAATAAAGATACAGTTATGAAATTAATGTTGTATTGTAGCTTAACTCAAAAACTTTCGATTTAGTGAAAAAAAAATGAGAGGTAATCGGGACTACTTTTGCATTGATTTACAATAATTTGTTGATTTGCATAATTTTTTGACCCTTTTTTTTGCATTTCATGTTTTTTTCAAAAGTTAAGAAAACGTTAACACTTTGTTTTGAAATGCTGTTGATAGACAGTTTTATTGTCCGTCGAATAAGCCTATTTTTATCTCAGTAAGACCAAAACTTTAAGAGATATAAAGGTTTTTTTTCACAGGTAGAGAATGGGTCATCAAAAAAACAAAATGGCTGCCATATGACGGGGTGGGGTATTGAGCCCTAGTATATAGTGTATTTGTGTATTAAAATAGTTGCTTTACATGTATTTAGATTATCGCTAGTCCATAACCGGACACACTGTATATTTGATTTGAATGAAATATTGATCTATTTCATTACTTGATTTATTTGATATATTGACATTTGATATATTTGATTTGCATATTTTATTGATTTATTTATCCATTTGATTAACTGATTTATTTGAACTATTGATTTTATTGCTTTACATTTTATTCCATACTGTTCTATCGTTCAAACAATTGTTTAAAACCCATTAACGTATTGTACAGTTTATTAATTCTCTATACCCTTTAACATTTTATACTTTATACTCCAATTCATTTATATCGATAAACATGGCACAAGCTTCACCAAATTCAGGTACCCCTGAAACAGAAAGATACCGGTTAACGGCAATATTTTCCGTAAACCCTGAATTTGAAGGCGACCAAATTTCCTTGGAAACGTTTATAGACGCGTGTAATTGCGCATATAATATGTCCACGGCGGACCAAAAGTATTTGTTAGTGATACATATCAAAAACAAACTAAAAGGGAAAGCGGCGCAGTTAGTTAATTCAAGGAATCCCGTATTTACCTTGAAATCAAACAAGTACTGACATTGCATTTCGGAGATTCTCGTGATCTCTCTTCCCTTATTCACGACTTACAACGTCTGAAACAACGTTCAAACGAATCTCCATTAACATTTTATAATCGACTCCAAGTTTTGAGTGCGAAAATGCACTCCTGCATCCACAAAACGCCTGGGCTTAGTCCAGAACAAAAAGACGCCCCGACCACTCTAGTGGATACTATGGTCATGAATACCCTTCTTACGGGATTAGAACCCCGGTTAGGACAAGTAATTCGTGCAAGTAATTCAAAAGATCTTCTAGAAGCACATTGCCGGATTAGAAGAGAGCTTCAACTTTCTTATTTCGAGGATCAGAAAACGAACAAATCTGTTCCACTCAAACCAAACTTCCAAGTCCGAAAGCCGACACAACCACCTAAGTGTCTCAATTGTGGTCGATTAGGCCACATAGCTGTAAATTGCCGATTGAAAAATCAAAACAATTCTCAAACATTCAATCAAAACCGTATACCAAATTCTATTGGGCCTAACCAACAAATAAGGCCAAACTTCCCCTCAAACAATCCCCCGGTTCAACAAGAACAACAGTTTCGTCCACACAACTTCCAAAGACCCCCTTTTAGGTCTCAAATGAACCCAAATTATTCTCGTCTATCTGTTATACAGAATAACCCAAATAACCGTCCAGAACGGACACATCATTTCAATCAACATCAAAATGATGTTTACTAACAATATTCGGATTACTATACCGCTAACAACAACACTTACGACTATGAGTATGATAGACAAAATTATTCAGGCTTCGAAAAAACTTTTGACGATACCCCTTTCGAGCCTTTTAATTGTCACGATTATCAGGATTTTCTAGCGCTTCCGAGCCTAGACCAACCTCCCGATTCGACAACAACTTTGTGCGAAGTAGAAACCCAAATTCAAAATCTGAATCTGGACGATTTGAACCCCGTCTTGAACTTCCCGGAGCAACTATTTCTTTAAGCCCCCTTCTTAATGTGAACTCTAAAAATCTTATTACATTCTTGATGCTTCTTCTAAATTCAAATTACTTATTGATACCGGAGCTGGTATCTCTATCTTCAAAGAAAATACCGTAAAGAATTTCACCCAAAGATCTCCTGAAAGGGTAACGATTCAACGTATTAACCCATGAAAATATTCCTATTTCACAATCTACCCTAATTCCATTCGCTCCACATAACCCACAAAAGTTTTCATATACGATTTGGACATTGAGTTTGACGGCATACTAGGTTTAGATTTTCTTGAACACTATGAGTACATAGTTGACTTAAAATCTAAACAGCTAATAACAAATTTTAATACAATCCCTTTACATAAAGTTCCCGATAACGAACAACCCTTGACTGATGTACCCGACACACCCAATGTTAAGCCAAATATTACTTCACAAACACCTACACAAAACAAAATAACCATTGAGGCACGCACAGAAAAGATCTTTAAACTTAAATGCGATTTTTCTAACATCGATGCCATCTTACCAACTCAAGAAATTGACAGAGTACGACTTCCAAACGCACTCGTACACATTAACTCAAAAGGTGAATTTCTAACTTCTATCATCAATGCTAACGCGATGCCCAAAACAGTAAACTTTTCTGATTTAAAACTGGAACCACTTGACAAAACTCACCCTCTTCTGGATTTAAACACCGATGACTATCATGATTCCCAATACAGAGACAGAAACTCGACCATTAGACAACAAATTAGAACTGAACATCTCAATGACGAAGAACGCGAACAAATCACTAATCTTTGTATGGAATTTCAAGACATTTTCTATCTTGAAGGTGACGTCTTGACTTTCACTAACGAGGTTAAACATTCGATTGATACGAATAACGCAAAGCCCGTTTTCACTAAATCATATACATATCCTCAAGTTCATAAAGAGGAAGTGAAAACCCAAATTGGAAAAATGCTTGAAAAAGGTATCATTAGGCACTCCTCATCTCCTTGGTCTTCCCCTGTATGGGTCATGGGTCGTCCCCAAGAAGCTCGATGCTTCTGGTAAACAAAAGTGGCGAGTTGTTATCGATTACAGGAAATTAAATGAATTGACTGTAGACGATAAATATCATCTGCCAAATATCTCCGATCTTCTCGACCAACTTGGAAAGTGTCAATATTTTCGCTTCCGGGTTCCACCAGTTGGAAATCCAAGAGGAAGATATTCCTAAGACTGGCTTCTCGAAAATGGTCATTACGAATTCGTTCGTATGCCATTTGGTTTAAAAAATGCACCTTCTACTTTTCTGGGTATACAGAATGAACGTTGTCTCGTCTACATGGATGATATCATCATCTACTCTCCGACCATCCAAGAACATATTTCCCGGTTGACAGAAGTTTTTAAACGACTTCGGAAGTCCAACCTAAAAATTCAACCTGATAAGTGCGAATTTCTTCGTAAAGAAGTGGCTTATCTTGGCCATCTTATCACACAAGAAGGTGTAAAGCAAACCCTTCAAAGGTTGAATGTATTCAGAACTTTCCGCAACCCCAAACTCCGAAAGACATCAAATCTTTTCTTGGTCTCGCTGGGTATTACAGACGCTTCATACCAAATTTTGCGTGTAAAGCAAACCCTTCAAAGGTTGAATGTATTCAGAACTTTCCGCAACCCCAAACTCCGAAAGACATCAAATCTTTTCTTGGTCTCGCTGGGTATTACAGACGCTTCATACCAAATTTTGCGAAGATCTCTAAATCTCTAACTAAACTACTCCAAAAAGACGTCAAATTCATCTCTGATTGACTGAAACTGTCGTCTCACTTCTTTTCAAAATTATTTATAACAACCAAGATCAATTCAACGACTCCGAAACATAGTGCATAGAAAATAACGTAGAACTTCCCATTCTCGAAATTTTATCCTTCATTCTCTCCGACAAAGAAATCAAACTCAAAATCGGCCAAAACATTGTTACAACTCCTACTGAAGACGAAATTCCTATAATAATACAATACCACTGTGGTAAAAACAACATCCATCGTGGCATTAACGAAACCATCAGACGTATTAGGGAAAAATACAATTGCCCGGCTTAAGTGCACCTTTTGTTATTACGGAAACACCCAAGACTCCTTTTGAACGTATTAACATTGACATCTTCGAATATCCATCTAGAAATCATGGACTGACTATTAGGGACGAACTCACGAAATTTATGCAAGCCTACCCCATAAACGACAAAACAGCTTCAACTGTCGTAAACACCCTTCTGATTTTCTTTCAACATTACGGAACTCCACTTCGCATCCATTGTGACTATGGACGTGATGAATTCGATAACACCTTAATGCGGGATTTATGCCTACTATACGACATAAAACTGACATTCTCCAGCGTTCAACATCCCGAGTCAAACGGTTCTATTGAAAGATTTCACGCGACCTTAGCAGAAATGATAAGGGCAAATACAGCGGAACATCCAGACGAACATCTATTTAACGTCCTCCCTTATGCCATCATCTGTTACAATAACACAAAAAAACAAAACCACCGGTTTCACGCCCTATGAATTCATATTTGGGCACACTTCTAGTAGGCCTCCAGAAATCCTTAAGAATCAGGAAAAACTATATTTCCAAATACGTGAGAGACCTTAACAGAATGGAGTATTATTACAGACTCGCCCGTGCTAAAACCGAACGACAGAAAGAAAAATCTAAAGTGCGATTTGACCAACACGTTTCTACTAAACAATCTGACTACAAAGTAGGCAACAAAGCCTACGTTAAAGAGTCCCAAATCAAAAACAAAGCTGACAACAAATTCAACGGCCCCTTCGAAATTACCGCAATACGAAAGAACTCTGCCAGTCATAAATTTGCAAACAAACCAAATAACTAAAGTTAACTTTGACAGACTAAAACCTTATTTTGAATAAATCCCTTCTTTTCAGATTCTGTGGACAGTTTTCAGTCGGGAACCTCCAACAGTACTCCATTACGCCTGTTAACAATACCAGAGGAGATTTCTTTCATGAAGAAGGAACCCTTAAAATTTCTAATGACAAATGGACACTCTTTGTTTACAAAGATCTAAACCCCATTCGAGACGCTATTTCTAACAACAACAATATACTGAAAAGACTTTTAGAAACCATTAACGACAACAAAACTAACATAAAAATCTTCAAATCAAAACATCAAATATTCAGACATTTTCGCTGACACTAAGACTTACAGTACCAACAGAAAGAAACGCGGACTCATTAACGGACTGGGATCAATTTGGAAATCTATTTCCGGTAATTTAGATGCAACAGACGGAGAATACTTTAGTGACTCTATAAACAAAATTACTAAAGACCAACAACAAATTGAAAACATAATGAATCGACAATTATCAGTAACAACTTCGGTCATTAACAACCTTAACACCACAAATATAAATAGTCACTTCATGAAAATAACTTACCACTTCCAACCTATAGTTGCTAATGTTGCGCGATACATCGATCTAATAGAATTGGAAGCCTTTCAGATCAATAATAAAATTGTTTTAGTACTAAAAATCCCCTTAGTCAATCCTGAAACTTGTATACTGTACCGCTTGTATCCTATCCCAGTTTTGGATTATCGAAGAGCATTTCACCATATTCTTCCAACAAAATTAAAATATATCGCGAGAGATGACGATTCGCTATTGTACGCATCTTTCGAAGACCTGAGTGACTGTAAGCCGTTATCTAAAGAACATAAGATCTGTTCCAAAGTTATTCCACACACCATAGACAAAGAACCATCTGCGAAGGACAGCTTTTTAGACAGCCAGTAGCCCTTCCATCAATTTGCAAGCCTTTAATATTATATGCCGAATAATATAATATTCACGAGATTGATCTGAACCTTTGGTTAATCTCGATTTCCGAACACTTACCCATCAACATCAAGTGCAAAGGAGAAGATGTCGTTACCCAATCCATATCGACAAATTCTCTATTGACAATCGAACCCAATTGCAATGCCTTCATCGGAAATACCTGGGTCCATGCCAGAAGGACCACCAACAACGTTGACATCACACTTAAGAGTCACCCAGTCAACATCCCCTACACCTGTTGCGACAACCTGCCAATCATCAGTCAACTTCCAAAGATGAAACCCCTTAGACTAAAGGAATTGGATGCCAGAGACCTGAATATCCAATTCCAAAAATCCAATATCGCCAACCATAAGCTTAGCCAATACTCCAGGGAATTGAAAAAGCTCATAGACCAACCATTCTTGGACAAACACACCTCCTGGTTTACGATCATCACAATAGCAACAACCGCAATTGTGGTTGCCCTCCTTTCCATCAGCATTATCAGAAAGAAATTCCAGTACCCCCAAGGATCAGCCCTTCTACCGATCCAGCTCCACCACCAGCTCCATCAACCATCAAGCAAAGGGTAAAATTCCATAGCCTCCTTAGTCCTGTCGAGGATATTGAATTGCAGAACCTCCCTTAAAAGTCGATGCTGTAGCATCAACTTTTTTATATGGATGGGAGTTGTTATATAAGTTATTCCATCTGCTTATATGAAACCATGTAGCAACAGTTCCCAAACTGAGTCAGCATCCACATGTTGTCTCAGGTTACCTTTCGATGACGTACATCCGTGAGAACTGCAAGCGCGGCGACAGCTTCGTCAGCGTTCTTAGGTTATAAATTATACATTTGCCTTGAATCATCATTCATTATTACTTACAGTTCTGTCTAGTTTAGTTTACCACTCATTTTTGTCTTCCTAATTGTTATAAAGTTTTATTGCTATTTTAATTATTTTCAAGTTTGTATTAAAAGTTATATTATTTGTGCAAGTATAAATAAAATCTTTTTTAAAAGATAAATTCTGAAAGTGTGATATATAACATATATATTATATATTAATTTCGGTAATAGAACTGATCAGTATGAATAAAAAAGAGTCATATAACATATGTCAAAAAGTTTATGGTTTTCGAGAAAAAAATATTCAAAGTTGTCAACCAAAGTAAGCACTTACATGTGGATTTACCCATTTATTTGTACACTGCAACAAATTTTGCAAGTGAATAGTAAAAAATAAATAAAATCCTCTACTATTCTTATCTAATGAAAGTTATTTAAAACAAAAATACTTTATTTTTTCAACACAATTAATGAAACAGAAATCATGGCAACACCGGATTAAATTTGCTTTCATTTTTTAGGGGTTCAAGGTTTAAATAGTGTATGAACGAGTGTTTTTGATCATTAAATTTGGCATGACCTAATTTGTGTGGAATTATGCCAGTTCTACTTTTTAAACTATTTATCGTTATTTTGTGGATTGTCAATTATTGTGGAACTATGGTCAGGAAGGTCAGGTGTGACCTGTAAAAGAATGTTAGTTTGAAGCTGGTAGACAATGTAACTCGTTCCTCGAAGTTTCCTTGGACTTCCATCGTCGTGAAATTGATTGACTGATCTCACAATGTTTCAATAGCTTTGGACATGCTATCGTCATCAGATGAAAAATAGGAGCTTATACCGTATTTTATACCCTTAACCGGTCATGCTCATTGGGTCGTTTAATCCCCTGTCAGGGATCCAGAGGTCTCCAAACGTTTTTAATTTGAGCGCTGGTCTCGCTGATTATACTCTCATTAGAGATTATTTATGCCGTCTCGATGAATTTTCTCTTATACCAGTGCTCCTCCTTGTGAACTACCCTTGCCTGGTCCCAGTTGATGGTGCTCGCTCCATGCGTGATTAGCTATACCAGACTTTGTTAACTCTCCCCTTTGAGTATCTATGTGGTGCTCCTTAACTCTGGTGTCCAGTGGTCGCTTAGTCTCCCCAATGTAGAGATTGTTACATTCACAGGGTATGCTGTATATACAGTTCTTTGGTACTGCAGGATTATCAGGCTTCGTTTTTGTGATCATGCTCCTCAAGGTGTTGTTGCTCTTGAAAACCATTTTGATTCCGTATCAATGTCCAATACGTCTAAGTTTTTCCGACAAGCCTTTAGTGTATGGTAGTAATACGGTTGCTATCGTGGTTTCCTCTTCCGGCCTAGGTGGTTTCTCCAGTTGTTCAAATGCCTTGTTAATGATCGTTTCCGGATATCTATTCGTCAAAAGGTCTTCTCTAAGTTTCAGTTGTTCTTCTTTGAGGGCCTCTGGTGTGCTGCAAATATTTTTTGCTCTGTGGACTAATGTTTTGATGATGCCAGTTTTCGTTGATGATGGGTGATTAGAGTTATAGTTGAGGTACAACCCTATATGTCCTTTGGCACTTCATATCAAGGAATTGTAGGCACCCACTCTCTTCCTTCTCCATGGTGAATCTGATGGAAGGTTGTGATCGGTTTAGATGCTCCAGAAATGCCTCTAGTTCTCTCTCTCTCCATGTAGCCAAATAATGAAGGTGCCATCGATATACCTTAAACAGAGTTTTGGTTGCTTCTCGTACCCCTTCAGTGTATTATCTTCGAACCATTCCATGTATATGTTAGCGATGGTTGGCGATAACGAGGAGACCATACGAAATCCATCTTCTTGCATGAAGAAACGGTCATTCTCCTGAAAGTAGCAGTTCTTGAGGCAACACTGTAGTAAGTCCATGAATGAATCTATTGGCAGGTCCGTGCTGTACATCAGGGTTTCCTCCTCCGTAAGTTTCTTTCTCACTATGTCCAGAGATTCGTCTAATGGTACGTTCGTGAAGAGGTTTTCAACGTCGAGACTTACTAAGCGATGTTCTGGCCCAAGTTTCAAGGATGCGATGATGTTTTGCCCCCAAAGGTTGGAGGAGGAATTTTGATAATTCTGCTGTTGGTGAGTTACGTGAGCTTGTAATCGGTCTCAGCGGTACTCCAGCCTTGTGTATCTTGGGTAGTTCATAAAGAAGTGGTGGTTTGCTGTGATGTGGCGTCAATTTTCTCCTTGTATCAGGTGGAATGTATTCAGCATGATCTTTGAGAGTGTTGTAAGTTTTCCGTTCTATTTTGTCTTTTGGATCAGTTGGCGATAGCTTGTATTTCCCCTTCGAGAGTACGTCGTCGATCTTCTTGTTATATTCCGTTCTGTCCATCAAAATGGTGGCATTTTCTTTGACAGCTGGTAGAATGATGATAGATTTGTCGTACTTAAGCGTTTTTATGATCCTCCTTTCGGACTCATTGATGTTTTGTTTGATGTGTCTTGTTTTCTCAACTGCGGTTCTGACTTTCCATCAAAATTCCTCAAGTTGCGGTGTCTCCTTGTTGCTTATTGCTGACTCCACTGAAGTGATGATGTCTAGTACTGGCATCTTTTTGGGAGCTACCGCGTAGTCTAGGCCCTCAGAGAGCAGTGTTTCCTCAACTGCGGTGAGAGTTCTGGGTGACAGGTACACTACTGTTTTCTTGTTGGTTGTATCCTTTGGCAACATGGAGATAGAGAGAACTAGAGGCATTTCTGGAGCATCTTAACCGATCACAACCTTCCATCAGATTCACCATGGAGAAGGAACAGAGTGGGTGCCTACCATTCCTTGATGTGAAGTGCCAAAGGACTAGGACCGGAATCGAAACAACAGAGTACAAGAATACTACACATACAGGGTTGTACCTACACTACAACTCTAATCACCCATTAACAACGAAAACTGGCATCATCAAAACTTCAGCAGACTTAAAAACAAGAACAGTTTAGAAACCGTGTGTAATCAATCACTATTTTCAGACATATCTTCTTTTTTATGTGATTTAATTAAGGTACAATTCAATTGAAAATTTTAGCGTATTCTCTCTCTCTCTTTTTCTCCCTCTCTAATTTTTATTCTTTGTCAATAGTTTCCAAATATATATCAAATTTTTTATTTGTTTTATTATTTGGACTACTTTCTATATATCATCATCATCATCATCATATGCAGCTATATTCAACCAATTTTTCATGGTGTAGCCTCCCTGAAGAATTGAAAGATTGCAGAGGAACTTGAAGAGCTGACTTTCTATATATATATATATATATATATATTTGTTTTTAAGTTTTCGCGGGCACTAAATGTATTAGATGGTTTCCGGGAATTCATCCGCGTAGTTGATAATTGATCCCTGCCGGGATCGATGGTAAAATGACGACGTTTCGGCAGAGTCACATCTGCTCTCTTCAGGTCAGTTCGCATAATTCTCGTAGCCTTCTGCTTTCGCTTCTAGTTACTCGAATACTGAGATTTTCAGGAGTGCGCACGGTTTTATATAGTCGCGGCTCGGCGCCTATCGGTTGGCACCGTGAACAGCTGCGTGTGATTGGCCCTTGGCGCTCAGTGGCCACGCCTCCCGCTTGGTGATTAGTTACGTCCGGTTGTGTTGTTATAGGACGGGACCCGGCCGGTACGGTGTTTAATAGAATTTTCCAACAATTCGATAAGTTCTGGATTTCATTGCGTGCGTTTAGACTGTGAGGCCTCTTCGCTATTTCAATTGCCTCTCTTAAGAGTCTTGATTTCGGGTGTTCTATATTTGCCAGTACTCTGATGTTCTCAAAGTCTATTCGGTGTGACGTCGTGGTGGCGTGTTCCGCAATGGATGTTGTTTTTTTCTGCTTTCTTATAGCATTCTGGTGTTCATCACGTCTAGCTTGAATTCTTCTGTTAATTTGCCCCACATAGGTTTTATGACAGTCTGCACATGGAATCTCGTACACTCCCTGTTGTTCTATAGGGATCCTCGTCTTCGGAGTCCTCAACACCATGCTTATTTTTCTGTCTGTATTGAAAACAGTATCGATATTGTGTCTCCGTAGAATTCTTGCAATACTGTCCGTGGTACCCTTGACATACGGTAAATAAGCCTTGGTTATTGGTGTTTCATGCTCATCGTCTGTTCGTCTCGGTTTTGAATATTTCGGTCTGTAAATCCGTTTTGTCTCAAAGCTGTTTTTAAACTGTCCATTTCCTGTTTGATGTTGTCCTGGTCAGCTAGTCTTTGTGATCTGGTTACTAAAGTTTTGACGACGGCTTGTAGTTGGCTGGGTGGTAATGAGAACTAACATGAAGGTATCTGTTGGTGTGAGTTGCTTTCCTATATACTGTATGGCCAAGGATTCCATCTTCCTTCCTATTTATGAGAACATCAAGGAATGCCAGTTGATTATTGGCTTCAACCTCCATGGTGAATTTTATTTTGTGATTGATGCCATTAAGGTGGTCTAAAAATGTGTTGAGGTGTTCCCTCCCATGAGGCCAAATCACAAAAGTATCATCCACATATCGCAACCATAAACTGGGTTTAAGAGTTGCTGTTCTTAGTGCCAACTCCTCAACGCTCTCCATAAAAAGGTTCGCTATAACTGGTGAGAGTGGCGATCCCATTGGAGCTCCTTTCACCTGTTTGTATCGTTGGTTCTCGTAAACAAAATAGGTGTGTATCAGACAGTGCCTTGTTAAGTCTACAAGGTGTTGAGGTGGTTTGTATTTTTCTATTATGATATCCAAGGCTTTGTCGATAGGGATGTTGGTGAAAAGGGACACTATGTCAAAACTGACAAGAAGACACTCAGGTTGTAAAACCGTTTTTCCAAGTATTTCGAAGAAATGTGTCGAATTTTTGACATATGAGTCTGCCCCCTCTGCAAACGGATGAAGTTGTTGGGCTACGTATTTGGCTAGCTGTTGTGTTGGGGATCCAATTGAACTTACTATTGGCCTCAAAGGTGCACCTTCTTTATGTACTTTTGGCAACCCATAGAAATATATTCAAACAGAGACGAACAGACGAAGAGCATGAGACACCAATAACCAAGGCTAATTTACCGTATGTCAAGGGTACCACGGACAGTATTGCAAGAATTCCACGGAGACACAATATCGATACTACTTTCAATACAGACAGAAAAATAAGCACGGTGTTGAGGACTCCGAAGACGAGGATCCCTTTAGAACAACAGGGAGTGTACGAGATTCCATGTGTAGACTGTCATAAAACCTATGTGGGGCAAACTAACAGAAGAGTTCAAGCTAGACGTGATGAACACCAGAATGCTATAAGAAAGCAGGAAAAAACAATATCCATTGCGGAACACGCCACCACGACGTCACACCGAATAGACTTTGAGAACACCAGAGTACTGGCAAATATAGAACATCCGAAATCAAGACTCGTAAGAGAGGCAATTGAAATAGCGAAGAGGCCTCACAGTCTAAACGCACGCAATGAAATCCAGAACTTATCGAATTGTTGGAAAATTCTATTAAAT
This sequence comes from Octodonta nipae, assembly GCA_034190945.1. Taxonomy (NCBI): domain Eukaryota; kingdom Metazoa; phylum Arthropoda; class Insecta; order Coleoptera; family Chrysomelidae; genus Octodonta; species Octodonta nipae. Next base: position 52,624,839 of record CM067222.1, on the reverse strand, counting down.
ACCGTACCGGCCCGGACCCGTCCTATAACAACACAACCGGACATAACTAATCACCAAGCGGGAGGCGTGGCCACTGAGCGCCAAGGGCCAATCACACGCAGCCGTTCACGGTGCCAACCGATAGCCGCGACTCTATAACATCGTGCGCGTTCCTGAAAATCTTAGTATTCGAGTAACTAGAAGCGAAAGCAGAAGGCTACGAGAAATATGCGAACCGACCTGAAGAGGGCAGATGTGACTCTACCGAAACGTCGTTATTTTACCATCGATCTCGACAGGGATCAGTTATCAACTACGCGGATGAATTCCCGGAAACCATCTAATACATTTAGTGCCCGCGAAAACTTAAAAACAACTATATATATATATATATATATATATATATATATATATATATATATATAACTAATTCCCTCTATATTGCATCCACACTCTATATGCTTCTGTGAACTGGGGACTTCTATATAACTGTAAAACTTATAGGTCTATTATTTTCTGAATCACCCTGTACAAATATAATTCACCTCAACACAATATTATAACGATCGTGATATCTTTAAAACCACCCTATATAAGTAAAAAACCTTTCCACACTATTGACTTTTTCTATTTTTATATTGTTTAAATTATTCCTGTATACCAATGATTTTACTTCGCCCCATATGTCTAGTATTCCATTTATGCATTTGCTCATGGTCTACCCTATATAAAAAAATTCACCTTTTTGAACCACATTTTATGACTATAAATTTACTCTACCATTTATTTCAATCACCCGGTATATGCAACTGCTTATAAAAATTTTTAAACCTATGTCTATAATTATACTCCATCCTACGTCCTATAATTCAAATATCCTAACTGCTTAGCTTAAATAACAAATTTTTGATACACCCTCAATAACAATAATTTTTCCCCACCCTTACTTCAAACACCTTGTCTAAGCAACTACTTATATTCCAAACTATATAACTTGTTTAAACCGCCCTGTATAACTGTAATTATACTCCACCTTATATTTCAACCATCGTGTATACTCAACTGGCAAACGCAAAGATCCACTCTGCATAACTATAGTTTTGCTCCACTCTTATTTCAACCACCTTGTATACGCAACGAATTATGCGCTACTCAATACAATATTTTTAGAACCACCCTGTATAACTAATTCAATTCCAACTTATATTTCAACCATCCTATGTATACAACTGCTTATGTACCACCTAATGTTACATGCACGCACACACACACCTTCAACAGTATTCCACACAGAAGAGATCGCCGGAATAACAAATTTTCGTTTTAATAAGCTAATGAAAAATTTTCTACAATTTCACGAGACTGTAACTTAAGTTCGTCTCTAAACTAAACTGAATTCAAAATTATCAAAATGAAAATCATTACAAACACCCTGTACGAAATACTTTCATGGCATGTCTTGACATTTAAACTAGATATTAATGATGAAAATTTGACATTTACCATGAAGTTTACATTTTTTTGCATATATTTTTCCGATTTTAAGAAAAATGGTATGTTTTACGTTATAGAAAAATGTACGGAATCAAGCTGTAACATATCTTTGTATAATAAAATTCATAATATTCAAATTGCGTGAGCAGTTTTAGAGTCTAATCCCTTATTTACTTTTTTTCTGATTTTCTAGAAAACCGTAAACCTCATGTTATATACAAATATAAGGGACCTTTCTGTAATGTTCCTTAAAATAATGTAGTTCAAATCATCAAAATTGCCCTAGCCTCGTCATACATAAAAAAAAGTTGTAGACGAATTGATAACCTCCTCCTTTTTGGTAGGCGGTTATAAACAAATGGAGAAACCACCAAGGCAGGAAGAGGAAACCACGATAGCAACCGTATTATTACCATACACTAAGAAAAAACTTAGACTTATTGAACATGGATACGGAATAAAAATGGTTTTCAAGAGCAACAACACCTTGAAGAGTATGATCACGATAACGAAGTTCGATAATCCTGCAGTACCAAAGAACTGCATATACAGCATACCCTGTGAATGTGGCCTTTTGACCAACAGATATCCGGAAACCCTTATTAACAAGACATTTGAAGAACTGGATAAAGCACCTAGGCAGGAATAAAAAACTATGATAGCAACTGTATTACTACCATACTCTAAAGGCTTGTCGGAAAAATTTAGACGTATTGGACATGGATATGGAATTAAAATTACCTTCAAGAACAACACCTTGTGGAGCATGATCACAAAAACAAAGCCGGATACTCCTGCAATAGCAAAAAACTGTATATACAGCATACCCTATGAATGTGGCAATCTCTACTTTGGGGAGGGAGACAAAGCGACCACTGGACACTAACCAGGGTTAAGGAGCACCGCATAGCCATTCAAAGGGGAGAGCTAACAAAGTCTGGGTTAGCTAATCACGCATGGACCGAGCACCATAACATCAACTGGGACCAGGCAAGGGTAGTTCACAAGGAGGAGCACTGGTATAAGAGAAAATTCATCGAGACGGCATACATAATCTCTAATGAGAATATAATCAGCGAGCCCAGAGTCCAAATTAAAAACGTTTGGAGACCTCTTCTGCCACTGTCGCTACGCATCGTCGGCAACCAAACGAGAGGTACGACCACAATGCTTGGACGAGACAAGGGATTAAACACCCAATGAGCATGACCGGTTAAGGGTATAAAATAAGGTATAAGCTGATGATGATAGCAGATCCAAAGCTATTGAAACATTGTGAGATCAATCAATCAATTTCAAGACGATGGAAGTCCAAGGAAACTTCGAGTAACAAGTTACATTGTCTACCAGCTTCAGACTAACATTTTTTTACAGGTCACACCTGACCTTCCTGATATAATTCCACAATAATTGACAATCCACAAAATAACGATAAATAGTTTAAAAAGTAGAACTGGCATAATACCACACAAATTAGGTCATGCCAAATTTAATGATCAAAAACACTCGTTCATACACTATTTAAACCTTGAACGCCTAAAAAATGAAAGCAAATTTAATCCGGTGTTGCCATGATTTCTGTTTCATTAATTGTGTTGAAAAAATAAAGTATTTTTGTTTTAAATAACTTTTCATTAGATAAACATAATAGAGGATTTTATTTATTTTTTACTATTCAGTTGCAAAATTTATTGCAGTTTGCAAATAAATGGGTAAATCCACACGTAAGAGCTTACTTTGGTTGACAACTTTGAACAATTTTTTCTCGAAAACCATAAACTTTTTGACATATGTTATATGACTTTTATATTCATACTGATCAGTTCTATTATCTAAATTACTATATATATTTATATATATTGAATAATACACTTTGAAATTAATTTGTTGATAAAAAGATTAAAAAATAATGTGGTTTAGAATCATCGAATGCAGTGTTCCTTAACCCTGGTGTCCACATCCAAAGGTTATGCTGTATATACAGATTTTGCTATTGCAGGAGTATCAGCCTTTTTTTTGTGAGCATGTTCCTCAAGGTGTCGTTGCTCTTGAAAATCATTTTGATTCCATATCTTACTGAGGACGAAACCCTGATGAAGAGGACGGAGCTGCAAGTAGATTCAATCATGGACTTACTACAATGTTGCTTCAAGAAGTGAGAGAAGAAGTGAGAGAGAGAGAGAGAGAGAGAGAGAGAGAGAGAGAGAGAGAGAGAGAGAGAGAGAGAGAGAGAGAGAGAGAGAGAGAGAGAGAGAGAGAGAGAGAGAGAGAGAGAGAGAGAGAGAGAGAGAGAGAGAGAGAGAGAGAGAGAGAGAGAGAGAGAGAGAGAGTGAGAGAGAGAGAGAGAGAGGAGAGAGAGAGAGAGAGAGAGAGAGAGAGAGAGAGAGAGAGAGAGAGAGAGAGAGAGAGAGAGAGAGAGAGAGAGAGAGAGTGAGAGAGAGAGAGAGAGAGAGAGAGAGAGAGAGAGAGAGAGAGAGAGAGAGAGAGAGAGAGAGAGAGAGAGAGAGAGAGAGAGAGAGAGAGAGAGAGAGAGAGAGAGAGAGAGAGAGAGAGAGAGAGAGAGAGAGAGAGAGAGAGAGAGAGAGAGAGAGAGAGAGAGAGAGAGAGAGAGAGAGAGAGAGAGAGAGAGAGAGAGAGAGAGAGAGAGAGAGAGAGAGAGAGAGAGAGAGAGAGAGAGAGAGAGAGAGAGAGAGAGAGAGAGAGAGAGAGAGAGAGAGAGAGAGAGAGAGAGAGAGAGAGAGAGAGAGAGAGAGAGAGAGAGAGAGAGAGAGAGAGAGAGAGAGAGAGAGAGAGAGAGAGAGAGAGAGAGAGAGAGAGAGAGAGAGAGAGAGAGAGAGAGAGAGAGAGAGAGAGAGAGAGAGAGAGAGAGAGAGAGAGAGAGAGAGAGAGAGAGAGAGAGAGAGAGAGAGAGAGAGAGAGAGAGAGAGAGAGAGAGAGAGAGAGAGAGAGAGAGAGAGAGAGAGAGAGAGAGAGAGAGAGAGAGAGAGAGAGAGAGAGAGAGAGAGAGAGAGAGAGAGAGAGAGAGAGAGAGAGAGAGAGAGAGAGAGAGAGAGAGAGAGAGAGAGAGAGAGAGAGAGGAGAGAGAGAGAGAGAGAGAGAGAGAGAGAGAGAGAGAGAGAGAGAGAGAGAGAGAGAGAGAGAGAGGAGAGAGAGAGAGAGAGAGAGAGAGAGAGAGAGAGAGAGAGAGAGAGAGAGAGAGAGAGAGAGAGAGAGAGAGAGAGAGAGAGAGAGAGAGAGAGAGAGAGAGAGAGAGAGAGAGAGAGAGAGAGAGAGAGAGAGAGAGAGAGAGAGAGAGAGAGAGAGAGAGAGAGAGAGAGAGAGAGAGAGAGAGAGAGAGAGAGAGAGAGAGAGAGAGAGAGAGAGAGAGAGAGAGAGAGAGGGGAGAGAACTACAGGCATTTATGGAGTATTTAAACCGATCACAACCATCCATTAGATTCACCGAAGGACTAGGGCCGGAATTGAAACACCATTCTACAGGAAGGCTACACTGACCTAATATCGAAATATCTGCAGCACACCAGAGGCCCTCAAAGAAGAACAAGTGAAATTTAGAGACTTTTGACCAACAGATATCCGGAAACCCTTATTAACAAGACATTTGAAGAACTGGATAAGGCACCTAGGCAGGAATAGAAAACTACGATAGCAACTGTATTACTACCATACTCAAAAGGCTTAATTATTAATTAAAATTACCTTCAAGAACAACACCTTGTGGAGCATGATCACAAAAACAAAGCCGGATACTCCTGCAATAGCAAAAAACTGTATATGCAGCATACCATGTGAATGCGGCAATCTCTACTTTGGGGAGGGAGACAAAGCGACTACTGGACACTAAGCAGGGTTAAGGAGCACCGCATAGCCATTCAAAGGGGGAGCTAACAAAATCTGGGTTAGCTAATCAGGCACGGATCGAACACCATAACATCAACTGTCTACCAGCTTCAGACTAATATCGTATTAACTGTTCCATTATATCTCTGTTCTTTTTCCGCTAATAAGGTTTCTTCAGAGTCGGAAATCTTAACTAAATGCATGAAATGAAATCTGATTCGTCGAAATTTCTTGAAATTCTCTTACATTACCCATTAATGATTCGTTGTCCATACCTTCTGCTTGTTTCTTTGTTCTGGATTTTTTTAATTGCTTATTAAATTAAATTAATTTCTACACGTGAGACTACATTGGCATTTGTATTACTTTTACCTTTTTTATATTAAATCTCATACTCAAATTCTTCTAGTATTTGACGCCAACGTATAAGTTTGGAATTTGGACGTGACCCGTTTTAGAGGCATGTGATCAAAAATAACTGTGAATTTTCTACCATAAAGATAACATCGTAATTTTGTAATTGACTATAATATTGCTAATAATTCTCTTTCGATTGTGTCTTCTTCAGATTCGTTAAGGGTTTTGGAAATATAAGCTATAGGTTTATCGGTACCTACTGGGGCTTCTGATAAAATTCCTGCGATGCTAACATTACTTGCATCTGTAGTTAAGTTTTTTTTTGAAAAATCGGGATACTGTAAAATTGGTTCATTTGTTAATATTCGTTTTTCAAAACAGTTTATGAATTATGAATGATTTTTGAATGTTTCTTTAAACATGAAGTTAATAGTTTTCTTAATTTAGCAAAGTCTATTATAAATTTCCTATCGGAGTGACAATATGATGTAGGTATGCCACTTCTTTTTAAGATTGCTGACTTTTCTAGCTGGATTTTAAATCTTGTCACGCGAAGTTTCTGAAAAAAATTAGTTAAATGACCTAAGTGTTTTTGCATTGAGGCTGATATTATCATTATGTCATCAAGATAACATAAGCAAATTCATTCTGGATTCCTCTTAACAAGTCATCCAGGACTCTCTGAAAAGTTGCCGGGGAATTTTCCAGTCCAAAGGCCATTCTGATACACTCGGAATGTCCATTTTCAACGTGAAATGCAGATATTGGAATGTCGTGTAGATCCATTTTAATTTGGTGAAATCCACTAGCCAAATCGAGTGTTGTGAAGTAATTACAACGTCCTAAAAGTTTGTCTAAAACATCAGTGGTATTGGGTAGATGGTTTCAATCATTAGTGTTTTTTTTTATTTAATATCCTCAAATCAACCACTATGCGTCATTTTTATTTTCCTGATGCGTCTGCTCTTTTGGAACAATCCAAATTGGTGAGGACAATGGTGATATTCGCTATTCCCTGATCTAACAATGATTTTACTTGTTATTGAACTTCCTGTTAAAGGTTAATCTTCTTTGTAAAACATTTTCTGCATATTTTGAGTATTTCATGTTTTTCTTCTTCGTTCATGTGAGAAGTTCGTATTAGTTTACCAACATTGGGTTTTTGAATATTTTTGGTCAGCTTTATTTAATATTGCCTATATTGTTACGAGAATTCATCCGACCGCTGGTGCAATCGGCTATCAACCAATTCATGGAAGGGACATTATTCCGATAAATTCTGGGAACCCGAACTGTTTGTCTCACAACCGGCGGACCGCTGCCGTTACTGGGAATTCCCTTAAAGCTTCCAGAACATGATGGAATTTCCCGATGGTTCGTGGACGTACCAGACAATTCCAAGATAAATATATATAAATGGACAGCTGCGAGAGGAGGGATTCAGTTTTTCGTCGGTCGTTTGTACAGTTAAGATAAAATGTAAATAGTAGTTTCTGTGAATATAAATTTGTGTAAAAGTAGTGGAAATGAATTAGAGTGAGTTAGACTGTGTTTTTAAATAAATCCAAGAACTGAACTGAACCCGAGTGTGAAAATAAAAACATTACAGTGGTGACAGGTGTGCGGTGTATTTGTGGAACTTTGGAAGTGAAAAATAAATAGACGGGCAGGCAATGTTTAAAACAGCGAATTTGGACCATTTGAAAGTGACGGACTTAAAAAAAGAACTCGAGAAAAGGGATTTAGAAATTAGTGGGAAGAAAAGTGAATTAATACAACGACTACGAGATGCCCTAATAAATGAAGGTAACGATCCCGATACTTATTTGTTTGAAGTTTCTGGTAATGGAGATATGAGTATGCTATTAAAAAAAATAGAAGATAAATTACTAGAAAATTCAAAAACCCTAGAAACCTTACAAGAAAATACTAAAACCTTGGAAGACAAATTACTAGAAAATTCTAAAAACTTGAAAGAGACGTTAGAAGATAAATTAGCAAAAAATTCTAAATCCCTAGAAGAAAATTTGAAAAGCATGGTACAGAAAAACTCAGAAATGCTGGAAGAGAAAATATTCGAGAATGAGGCTCGGATGGAAGAGCTAAGGCAAACAATGGTCGAAGACTCACTCAAAAGTGAAACGCGGATAGAAGAGCTAAAGCTGACAATGTTCGAAGAGTCAGACAAAAATGAAACCCGGATAGAAGAGCTAAAGCATATAATGGAGGGTGAGATCAGCAAAATAAAAGAACAAGTAGTCTAGATACAAAGGAAAGAAACTCCACCAAAGGTCGAAAGCAGAAACAGTTCGGAAGTAGTGGATTCGAAAACTGGACTCGAGGGAACAAGACACAAAATGAAACCTCCCCAATTTGATGGAAAATCGTCATGGACTAACTATAGGCGCCAATTCGAAGCTGCAGCAAAGTTAATCGGATGGTCGGCAGAGGAGAAGGCAATAGCACTAACACTCGCCTTAAGAGGGGACGCTACAGATATTTTGAATGCCTCTGAGCAAGAAGACTACGAACAACTGGTCAAACAGTTGGAACTGAGGTATAGACAAACGCATTTGGAGCACGTTTATCACTCCCAATTGAAAAATCGCTACCAGAAATCGAATGAATCCCTTCAAGAGTTTTAAGCTGATATTGCCCGTCTGGTTCGCCTTGCCTATCCAGCCACACCGGAAAATGTGATAGAAAGGTTAGTAGTGCAAGCATTTTTGGATGGACTTCGGGACCACGAAGCCAGACAAGCATTGACCCTAGCTCGACCGACTCAGTTAGTGGATGCACTGGCTCGAGCTCTAGAATTCGAGGCTGCGAAAAATACCTGCAGAGGTCAAGCCAGAGTCCGAATCGTTGACGGAGAATCCGAAGATGGGGGAAACGATGAAGCCTCAGTAAGAAAGATAATAGAAGAAGTCCTTACCGAAAAAAGACTAGTGAGATGTCGGAAGTGTCGTAAGGTAGGACAAGTGTCAACTACCAACGCATATGTCGCTTCGCTACGCAACCACGTTAACAGTGTCTTCGTAGATGGCCTTATAAATAGGAGGCAATTTGCAATGCTGCTGGATACTGGTGCGACGAAAACAGTAATAAGGCCCAACATTGTTTTAGAGACAATGATAAAACCAACAAAATGGCAACTGCGAACAGCGACAGGAGAAGCAGCGAAAATCCATGGTGAAATAGAGGTTGAAATGACCTTGGGAAACACAACCTTCCTACATCGGGCATTAGTGGCAGACATCGAAGACGAAGTAATCATTGGAATGGATGTCATGAGCTCCAAGGGATTCCAGTTAAACTTCAAAGATGGAATTCTGCGAGTGAATGACGAAGAAGTGGTGCTTCATGGAAAAGATGATATAATGCTTCGAGCGATTTAAGCAGAGGATGTCAATGTTCCGGAAAGAGCTGAAATCATTATAGATGCTTGCTTAGATGGGAAAGCTCAAGCTGGAACCGGATGTTTGATCCCGAACTTAATGACGGAAATGTAGGCAGAGGAGTCGCACTGGGGAAGACTCTGTTTCGTGCCAGGGAGATTGTTCCAGTAAGAGTAATGAACCTGAATCATTACTCGGTTGTGCTAAAGAAAGGAACAACTTTGGGTCATTGTTCAAAAGTTTCCTCTGTAGTCAGAAGCACACAGCATGCAGAAATACCAGCAGGTAAACTATCTGAGGAACTGGAAAGACTCATCACCGATTCATCTAAGAATTTGAAACCAAACCAGAAAGCAAAATTGAGGGACATCGTTAGAAACTACCAGGATATCTTCGATGTAGGGAATGGCAAAAGAGAACGAAGTGATCTGGTGAAACATAAAATTAATACTGGGGACGCTCAACCTATTTTTATTCGACAGTCGGCTAGAAGACTACCTCTAGCTAAAAGAGAAGAAGCCGACAAGATAGTCCGCGAAATGGAGGAAGGTGTTATTGAACCATAAAATAGCCCTTGGGCTTCTCCAGTTGTCTTGGTTAAAAAGAAAGATGGTTCGACCCGATTTTGCGTGGACTATCGGCAATTAAACCACGCTTCAAAGAAAGACAGCTATCCACTTCCAAGAATAGACGATACCCTAGATACGTTGGCTGGATCGAAGATATTTTCCACCCTGGACTCGAAGGGCGGTTATTGGCAGGTGGAACTTGCTAAAGAAGACCGAGAAAAGATTGCTTTTACCATCGGCTCAGGACTTTATTAATTCACGGTGATGCAGTTTGGACTGTGTAATGCTCCAGCAACGTTTGAAAGATTGATGGAATCAGTGTTAAAAGGGCTTTCATGGAAAACGTACCTGGTGTATCTTGACGATATTATCGTGGTTGGAAAATCTTTTGAAGACCACATGAGGAACCTGGAGGAGGCATTTCGGCGAATTCGAAGTTCCGGACTAAAGTTAAGCCCGAAGAAGTGTCAGCTGTTCCAAGAAGAGGTGCAATATCTTGGACATGTGGTTTCCGCAGAAGGAGTAGCTGTTGATAAACAGAAAGTCAAAGCTGTCCAGGAATGGCCGATACCTAAAGATATCCACCAGTTAAGAAGTTTCCTGGGGTTATACACGTACTGTAGTCGGTACGTAGCCGGATTTGCCAACATCGCCAAGCCACTTACTAGACTCACAGAAGGGAAGGTGCAGTACCAGTCGGACGAGGAGTGCCAACGATCATTCGAAGCACTAAAAAGAGCATTGACAAGTGCCCCCGTCTTAAGTTATCCTTTGCCAGATGGGAACTTCGTTTTGGATATCGACGCAAGCAATGTCGGAATTGGTGCGGTGCTTGAGCAAGCCTGAACGTAATTACTGCGTTACTCGCAGGGAACTCTTGGCTGTGGTAAAAGGGGTAGAACATTTCTACAAGTACCTTTATGGTAAAAGATTTCTCCTGAGGACTGATCATGCAGCACTGAAGTGGCTCTTGCAGTTTAAAAACCCTGAAGGACAAGTGACCAGGTGGATTGAGCGATTGCAAGAATTCGACTTCGAGACTGGAACAAGCCATAAGAATGCTGATGCCCTATCGAGGAGACCATGCCCTGATGATTGCAAACATTGTCAGCGAGCAGAAGAAAAGAAGAAAAAGGGACTGTTCTCTGCAGAACTACTGCCATCGATGACCATTGGCAATCTGCGGAGATCCAAAAAGACCAGAAATTAGATTCAGATTTGAAAGAGGTTATCCGGTGGAAGGAAGAGGACCGCAAACCTACGTGGCAAGAGATTTCCGCATATTCACCAATCATAAAGTCGTACTGGGCTCAGTGGAACTCTCTCATCCTGGAGAATGGACTTCTGAAGCGCGTCCTAGAAACCCCAAAGAAAGGAAACGACAGAAAACAGATTGTAGTTCCCAGAAATAGGAGACAAGAGGTTTTGCGAGAGCTGCATGATGGTACAACTGGGGGACACCTGGGAGTGACGAAAACCCTGGGGAAGTTAAGAGAACGGTTCTATTGGGTGAACGGCCAAGCAGATGTTAAGGATTGGTGCCGGAAATGTACAGTTTGTGCAGCAAGTAATGGGCCTTAGAAGCGAGCAAAAGCTCCCATGAAGCAATGTAACGTGGGCAGTCCATTCGAAAGAGTAGCCATTGATGTTGCCGGTCCATTTCCTGAATCCGACTCTGGAAATAATTAAGTACATTGTAGTGGTGATGGACTATTTCAGTAAATGGGCAGAAGCGTATATGCCTTGCCGAATCCAGAAGCTTTGACCGTTGCTGATGTCCTTGTCAAGGAATGGATCAGTCGTTTTGGTGTTCCCTTGGAGTTGCACTCAGACCAAGATAGGAACTTCGAGTCTACTCTTTTCCAAGACGTCTGCAAGCTCTTGAAGATCAATAAAACACGGACGACAGCATTAAACCCGCAATCCGATGGAATGGTAGAAAGATGAATAGAACCATTCACCGCCATTTGTCAAAGGTAGTCTCTGACCACCAAAGAGACTGGGACCAGTATCTGCACTTGTTTCTAATGGCATATCGTTCGTCTGTGCACGAGTCCACGGGTCAGACCCCGGCCAGTATTATCATGGGACGAGAATTATGACTACCATGTGATTTGAAGTTTGGATGTCCCCCAGGAGAAGAGGCTGCAGGTGAAGACTATGTCAGCCAGTTACGTCGAAAGATGGACCACATAAACCAACGGGTCCGGTCAAATATCGAGAATGCCAGTGCCCGAATGAAGGAAGCCTACGACATCAAAGCTGAGAGCGGAGAATTCCAAGTTGATGATTTTGTTGGTTGTATAATTGCAACTCGTCGTGGATATTCGCCTAAGCTACAGAGATCTTGGGAGGGGCCATACCAAATCGTGAAGAAAATCAACGATGTTGTCTAAAGAATTAGGAAGCTGCCTCGAGGAAAGCCAAAGGTGGTACATTTCAACAGGTTAGCCCCTTATGCCGGAAGTCATGACGGCGAAGTTGACCAAGCCCAAGTCCGCAGCATCCAACCACCCGATGACGAGATGACCTTCGAACAGTTTAGGGCACTGTACTCTAATGGGCAGAAAGTGAAGCACGACGTGACCACAGAGGAACCCCGAGACCTGTTTGAGGTGCCCATAGAATATACCCTGGCTCATTGTGTGGCTCGAGATCTCCGAATGTCCAGAGGAATAGTCAAGGTGTTTGTCAAAAAGTACGGCCAGTTCCAGAAGCTGCGGGAGCAAGATCCAGCGGTAGGGAAGGTCCTTCATCTCGAAGATAAACAACCAGTGGGTACCAGAGACATCTTTTATTTGGTAACGAAAACATTCTCGCAGGACAAGCCAACATACAGCGATCTTTGGAAGACTCTGGGAGAATTGAGGAATGTAATGATGGAGAAGAATCTGATGAAATTGGCGGTCCTAAAGATAGCCTGCGGGTTGGATGGACTGAATTGGAGGGTGGTGAGAAGTATGATGGAAACAATCTTTCGATTCAGTGGCGTCGACATCCTGGTATGCTGTCTCAATACTCGCAGCCCAGATTCGAAGACCGTTGATTGTTACTTCCACCAAACTTCCGGTTGTCGAAATGGAGAGTCCTGCAAATATCGTCACACCAGGAAGGATTCTGGGACATTCCGGGACGAAATGGTCTTAAGGAGGGGGCAATGTTACGAGAATTCATCCGAGATTATTCCGATAAATTCTGGGAACCCGAAATGTTTGTCTCTCAACCGGCGGACCGCTGCCGTTACTGGGAATTCCCTTAAAGCTTCCAGAACATGATGGAATTTCCCGATGGTTCGTGGACGTACCAGACAATTCCAAGATAAATATATATAAATGAACAGCTGCGAGAGGAGGCATTCAGTTTTTCGTCGGTCGTTTGTACAGTTAAGATAAAATGTAAATAGTAGTTTCTGTGAATATAAATTTGTGTAAAAGTAGTGGAAATAAATTAGAGTGAGTTAGATTGTGTTTTTAAATAAATCCAAGAACTGAACTGAACCCGAGTTTGAAAATAAAAACATTACAATATTTTACTGTCGGAAGTGTTTCATGCATTTCTATATTTTGTCAATTTTGTTTACAGATTACTAAGTCTCCATTTTCCAATTGTCAACAGTTATTTTGACAATTTGAATAGTGTGAGGTGAAATGTCATTCGAAAGAGTAGTTTTTGTTTCCAAGGTTGGTATTGTATTATCAGTATTATGGTGGCAGAAATTATTAAATACGAATTTTCAAAATCTAGTTTAGCTTTTAATAATTTTAAATTATCTAGGCCAATTAAGTCATCAAAATATTGGTGAAATTTAATATGTTGTTGATCCTGTGCCGATTAGTACCTTCATTGGTAGATTTTGGATATATTTAAGTATGGTAGTTCTTTATTATCAGTTAGTATGGAAACCCTATTAAATTTGGTCTTTTATAAATCGTTTCTTGAACATTTTCATATTTCTTTTGAGAAGTAAAGGGTTGTGATTAATCATATCTTTCATCCACATAATCATCAAATAAAGTCGTTCTGTGATTGATCATATTGATCATCTAGTTCTGCATTAAACTTAAATACTCCATTTTTCTGCAAAAACTATTTTTTTGAGCCTAGAATCACATCTGCGGAGATCCAAAAAGACCAGAAATTAGATTCAGATTTGAAAGAGGTTATCCGGTGGAAGGAAGAGGACCGCAAACCTACGTGGCAAGAGATTTCCGCATATTCACCAATCATAAAGTCGTACTGGGCTCAGTGGAACTCTCTCATCCTGGAGAATGGACTTCTGAAGCGCGTCCTAGAAACCCCAAAGAAAGGAAACGACAGAAAACAGATTGTAGTTCCCAGAAATAGGAGACAAGAGGTTTTGCGAGAGCTGCATGATGGTACAACTGGGGGACACCTGGGAGTGACGAAAACCCTGGGGAAGTTAAGAGAACGGTTCTATTGGGTGAACGGCCAAGCAGATGTTAAGGATTGGTGCCGGAAATGTACAGTTTGTGCAGCAAGTAATGGGCCTTAGAAGCGAGCAAAAGCTCCCATGAAGCAATGTAACGTGGGCAGTCCATTCGAAAGAGTAGCCATTGATGTTGCCGGTCCATTTCCTGAATCCGACTCTGGAAATAATTAAGTACATTGTAGTGGTGATGGACTATTTCAGTAAATGGGCAGAAGCGTATATGCCTTGCCGAATCCAGAAGCTTTGACCGTTGCTGATGTCCTTGTCAAGGAATGGATCAGTCGTTTTGGTGTTCCCTTGGAGTTGCACTCAGACCAAGATAGGAACTTCGAGTCTACTCTTTTCCAAGACGTCTGCAAGCTCTTGAAGATCAATAAAACACGGACGACAGCATTAAACCCGCAATCCGATGGAATGGTAGAAAGATGAATAGAACCATTCACCGCCATTTGTCAAAGGTAGTCTCTGACCACCAAAGAGACTGGGACCAGTATCTGCACTTGTTTCTAATGGCATATCGTTCGTCTGTGCACGAGTCCACGGGTCAGACCCCGGCCAGTATTATCATGGGACGAGAATTATGACTACCATGTGATTTGAAGTTTGGATGTCCCCCAGGAGAAGAGGCTGCAGGTGAAGACTATGTCAGCCAGTTACGTCGAAAGATGGACCACATAAACCAACGGGTCCGGTCAAATATCGAGAATGCCAGTGCCCGAATGAAGGAAGCCTACGACATCAAAGCTGAGAGCGGAGAATTCCAAGTTGATGATTTTGTTTGGTTGTATAATTGCAACTTCGTCGTGGATATTCGCCTAAGCTACAGAGATCTTGGGAGGGGCCATACCAAATCGTGAAGAAAATCAACGATGTTGTCTAAAGAATTAGGAAGCTGCCTCGAGGAAAGCCAAAGGTGGTACATTTCAACAGGTTAGCCCCTTATGCCGGAAGTCATGACGGCGAAGTTGACCAAGCCCAAGTCCGCAGCATCCAACCACCCGATGACGAGATGACCTTCGAACAGTTTAGGGCACTGTACTCTAATGGGCAGAAAGTGAAGCACGACGTGACCACAGAGGAACCCCGAGACCTGTTTGAGGTGCCCATAGAATATACCCTGGCTCATTGTGTGGCTCGAGATCTCCGAATGTCCAGAGGAATAGTCAAGGTGTTTGTCAAAAAGTACGGCCAGTTCCAGAAGCTGCGGGAGCAAGATCCAGCGGTAGGGAAGGTCCTTCATCTCGAAGATAAACAACCAGTGGGTACCAGAGACATCTTTTATTTGGTAACGAAAACATTCTCGCAGGACAAGCCAACATACAGCGATCTTTGGAAGACTCTGGGAGAATTGAGGAATGTAATGATGGAGAAGAATCTGATGAAATTGGCGGTCCTAAAGATAGCCTGCGGTTGGATGGACTGAATTGGAGGGTGGTGAGAAGTATGATGGAAACAATCTTTCGATTCAGTGGCGTCGACATCCTGGTATGCTGTCTCAATACTCGCAGCCCAGATTCGAAGACCGTTGATTGTTACTTCCACCAAACTTCCGGTTGTCGAAATGGAGAGTCCTGCAAATATCGTCACACCAGGAAGGATTCTGGGACATTCCGGGACGAAATGGTCTTAAGGAGGGGGCAATGTTACGAGAATTCATCCGAGATTATTCCGATAAATTCTGGGAACCCGAAATGTTTGTCTCTCAACCGGCGGACCGCTGCCGTTACTGGGAATTCCCTTAAAGCTTCCAGAACATGATGGAATTTCCCGATGGTTCGTGGACGTACCAGACAATTCCAAGATAAATATATATAAATGAACAGCTGCGAGAGGAGGCATTCAGTTTTTCGTCGGTCGTTTGTACAGTTAAGATAAAATGTAAATAGTAGTTTCTGTGAATATAAATTTGTGTAAAAGTAGTGGAAATAAATTAGAGTGAGTTAGATTGTGTTTTTAAATAAATCCAAGAACTGAACTGAACCCGAGTTTGAAAATAAAAACATTACAATATTTTACTGTCGGAAGTGTTTCATGCATTTCTATATTTTGTCAATTTTGTTTACAGATTACTAAGTCTCCATTTTCCAATTGTCAACAGTTATTTTGACAATTTGAATAGTGTGAGGTGAAATGTCATTCGAAAGAGTAGTTTTTGTTTCCAAGGTTGGTATTGTATTATCAGTATTATGGTGGCAGAAATTATTAAATACGAATTTTCAAAATCTAGTTTAGCTTTTAATAATTTTAAATTATCTAGGCCAATTAAGTCATCAAAATATTGGTGAAATTTAATATGTTGTTGATCCTGTGCCGATTAGTACCTTCATTGGTAGATTTTGGATATATTTAAGTATGGTAGTTCTTTATTATCAGTTAGTATGGAAACCCTATTAAATTTGGTCTTTTATAAATCGTTTCTTGAACATTTTCATATTTCTTTTGAGAAGTAAAGGGTTGTGATTAATCATATCTTTCATCCACATAATCATCAAATAAAGTCGTTCTGTGATTGATCATATTGATCATCTAGTTCTGCATTAAACTTAAATACTCCATTTTTCTGCAAAAACTATTTTTTTGAGCCTAGAATCACATCTAGGATTTTTACATTCCCAGTCCCCGAACTAATATTTTATTAAATATTTCATAAAATGTGTTCGAAGTGCAATGACGTTAATTACCAGCTTGACATCTTTAATTGTACTGTTCCAGCCATAAAGATCTACTTTTTAGATAACTGAAATAGTCTATTTATCTCATTATGTAAGTGTCTAAGTGTTTATTGGGAAATAACACCACACTTTAAAGGAAATTGCTGTATATTCCAAACGTTTCGGGGTCTAGATCAGACCCCGTTGTCAATGGCTAAGAAACTACGGATTAAAAAGGTACAATTCCAAGATGTAAATTTAAATATTTGACAATATTTATTATTTGATTTTTGACGTAACTAAGAGAATTTTATTTGTAATATACAGGGTAGCACAGAAATTTCTAAAGATCATATAATCATAAAGTTCCTTTCAAATTGGAAGAATTTGAAAGGGAGATCTTCAGAACTTTATGTGGCGCTCCTAGGTGCGACTTTCTTATAAGATAGTGCATTCGCCAAAAATGCGACCAAAGAACTTTGTTGATTCAGTGATCCCATTAAAATCATAAGGGAAAACCTAGGAAAAACCTTATGAACTATCCCGATATTGGGTTGTTCATAAGGACATGACCATTAGCAATTTCTTCCTTAATCATCGGCAACCAGGAACGACTGAATTCTGAACAGTCTGTTTTCTCAGTTCTTAGATACAAACTTTACTTTTAGCCTGTGTACATGTTCTGGAATTATTCAATTTCGTTAATATTTGTTGTAAATTTAGGTTATAAACGTTATTGTAAATCTACTTATTGTTAATCTTAATTTGCTTTTTTTCCTGTTCTGTAGTTAGGTGTAAACCTGTTTGAACAGTAAATAAATAAATAAATTACTTCCGTTATTCCATTATTTTTTGGTTTAAATTTATTTTTTGTGGAAAGTTACTAGGATTATTCTTTGAGCTAAAAGTGCTTTCATAAATGCTCAAGGGAGTGGGCTTAAGTTAGGGAATATTCGGACTGGGTTTCCGTACATTTACGGATTTCCAAAAACTTGTTCAATTTGTAAAGAAAAGAACTGTTTGTTTTGCGGGTTGTGATGAGGTCTTATATTTATGGGTCCTCTTAGAAATTGATTTGTTGGAAATTGGTAAGGTTTGGGGTTAAAATTATTTTGATTAACTTGAGGAGGTCTACATTTATTTCGACTAAATTGTGATGGTTTGAATTGATTAGTTTGATTTTATTGAACATGTTTCATTGCGGTTAGGGATTAAAATTACCTGAATTTTGGTAATATTACTTTCTTCAGAAATGATTTGAAGAGCTTGGGTTAGACTATTCGGACACATTGCTCTTATGAGGGGCTAGATGTTCCCTAAGTCGTGTCTAAAATGATTTTTCGTTCATCATTAGTATTTGAATGTATTTCAACATAAGTAATTACAAATGGTGTTTAAAATATGAATAATTCTCTCAAACTCTAAATTTACACAATTCTCATCTCTCTGATTTCCAAAATTTTGAATTAAAGTATTTTTTACTTCATTCCAAGTGGATGAACCGTAAATACTTACAGTTCTTTCTACTTTTTCTTTTAATTTATTTACGATACTATTTTAAAGTATAACATTTTGAAAATTATTGGGAATTTGCTTATAAAAATAATGTACTAAAATCCACTCAGCAGCCTTTATGAAACCTATTAGTTTGTTTGGATTACCATAAAAGGTAGGAAGTATGCTCAAACATTTAATGTCTAATATTGGTAATTGACTTGTATCTGAATTAATCATTGTTATTTTTTTATTTGAACTTAGATTTTTGTTAATTAAAAGATTATTGAATCAGTTACAAAGTTCTAATTATTTCCATGTTGTGGTCAGTGATTGATTCAATTGGAAAATGAGACGATTCTGATATGAAATCAAAGACTCATCAACACATCAATTCCCTGCTCATTTGGTGCTGTTGCTCGGGTACTGCTTAAAGACACTGTACATTTTAAGCCTTTTCCTAATGATGTGAAAACTCAGTGGAAATTATTTTATCTAGTCCATGATAAAAGCAATAAATAATTTAAAAATGAAAGCACTCAATTATTAATTCAAATAAAAGCAGAAAGAAGAAATAAAAGAAATGATAAAAAATACCACATCTCAGGCTCAAACTTATGAACTTTAGTTTCACAGTCTGAAATGCTATTTATAACATTCCATTACACATTTACTTATTCCACATTTAAAAACTGCTAAATTACATTTTTTAAATGCCATGTAATTTATAAAAAACTAACTTATTCTCAAATATTTGGTTTTACCTCTTGAAGTTATTTTTTTTTCTTCAAAATACACAAAATTGTATAAAGGCAAATTGCTCTAGTACTCTGTTACTATTTAACATTTTGTTACAGAATTTACTACATCATTTTAAATAACTGAAAATACAATGCCTTATTCAAATTTTGATTAAAAAAATCCCTATCCTACTTTTTAAAATGTTGGTTATAGAAAATATGTTTTCTATTAACTTTAGACATATTTGAGCTAATTTCAATACTTATTGCTCCTCCTGCACTTTCAATAACAGCTTGAAGTCTTATTAGCATAAATTCAACTAACATATGGATAGTTATAGAGTAACCATCCACAAAACTTATATGTAGTCTGTTTGGGATCATTGTTATGGCAGAAACGAAAAGTCTCATTTCCTGCACCAACAGATATATTCTGCCTCAAAATATTCAAGTACATGTACTGGTCCTTGTTACCTTCGATAACATGTAAGTTACCTACACCAGCATATGCTATACAACCCCACAATATTACTCCACCACTGCCATCTTTCACTATTGTTTTAATATTTTTTCTGTCAGTTCATTATTTGGTTTTCTACAAACTGTTATTTTTCCATCAGATCCAAATAACTTACTTTTTTTGGTTTCAGGTGTAAATATTACTGACTTCCAGAAGTTCAAATTTTTATTAACCAACCATTACTGAATTGATTCGGCCGATATTTCGTGGAAATTCATTATAATAGTTAACTGAAACACTGCAATCGCAATTTCCATAATTTACGTTTTTTAAAAAACTGTCCGACCCGTTTCATCTAATGTCTAGTTCCTTGACAAAGACATTAGTCGAAACGCGTCGGACAGTTTTTAAAAAACGTAAATTGTGGAAATTGTGATTGTAGTATTTCAGTTAATTATTAACCAATATGTTCTCTAGAAAATTGTAATATCAATATATATTATTCTGTTGGCTGGTAAATGGTTTATTCTTCCGCAGAAGTTGTAAATTTTATTTAGAACTGTTCTTGACTAATTCTAGATTCTTTTTCATGTTGGTAAAGCTGTTTAATATTAGTGTAGGGAACTTTGCCTAATTTTAATACCATTTTTGCAAAAAAATTCCACAGGTGTTTGAATGGTTTTTCTTGAAGAATGTACGCCGCGTAACACAAAAAAAGTTTTGTTAACAAATTTTTACTTCTTAGTTAATTATACTAGGTGTTTAAAATACCAAAAACCCTATTTTTGGCAGTTTTTGTGACTTCTCAGCAACAGGGTGGGTAAAAATTTAAAGAATCAAAGGTAAGTGTGTTGTATGCGCATTTTTAGAATTTACTAAATGAGATGTTGATCGATAGGATTGGTTAATTAATAAATGAGTTATTCGCGAAAAATGTGAAAAAAGGCGCAATTTTCATTCACTTGTAACTCTTATCTAAAAAAATCAAGCAGTTTCATTTATCTATCTAAAATAACTGTTCAAAATTTTAACTTGATGGCTTTGAAGGTTTTCTCACAAATGTAATTTTTTATCGAGAGCTCTTTATTTTTGCATCAAATTACTTTTTGATAAATCTGAATTGAACATGTTAATTATCAAATCTTTCGGTACAACTCATCATATATTAATTTTCTTTTAGGTTTGTTCTATTATCTCTAAATTTAATTTGAAATTTTGCATTTTGGTATTCGCCAACGCATACATATTAGTAGAGGGAGATCCTAATTTCCCCTCACGGTAGAATAAAAATAGTATGTCATCGAATTGACATGACGTTTAAAATGCTTTTTCCAAGCAAATTAAGTTACATACGAGGGCAAATCAAATATAAACGGTAATTTTGCTATTCTGCTTAGAATGCAGTTTCGAGCTAGATTATGTTGTTTGGAGTAGATGTTTGGTTTATAGACACTGGGGAACCAGCCGGGTATGCGCGTATGCTTGGCTTTGTCCTTAATACCTATTGTATGATGTGTGGTCAGTACAGAATACAGCAATGACTAAGCAAGAGTTACATTCGTCTCTTATGCAACAGATTATCATAAAGTTTTAAACCAGTAAAATGCAACAGATTATCATAAAGTTTTAAACAAGTAAAAGCGTTAAAGCCTCAGAAATTCTAACTCATTTGAAGGCACACTTTGGGTATAGTATACTGTCTCAGAATCGTGTGTATAGGTGGGTGAGAAAATTTAAGGGTGTACGACAATGATAACCATGATCGACGCACCAGAACAAGCCTTACAGCTAACAATGCCAATAGTGTTCGACAGCTTTTTGAACGTGAGCGCCGATTACCGAGGAGGAATTTCCTCAGAATTGGGTGCTATCGAAGTGTTCAATCAATTATCATTGATCAACTTGTTTTCAGAAAAATTTGTGCTCGATGGGTTCCGAGGTTTTTGACAGTAAACTAAAGTTCGTTGAAAGACTTCTAAATAGATTTCAGCGAGAAGGGAAGGCCTTTTTGAAGGGCATCGTCTAAAGTAGCGAATAAAGAATAAAATTCAAAACTCGCCTCTCATCTGGAAAAGTCCTTGCCACGATTTTATGTGACTCTAAGGAAATATATTGATTGATTTTCTACGTGCCCAACGTACAGTGAATGTGGATTACTACTGCCAGTTGTTACGGTTGGCAAAAGCCACGTATTTGAAACAAAAAACAAGGAATACTGCAAGAAATGGGTTAAGAAGCCACCCACCCTCCGTATAGCCCTGACTTGCCTCTGAGAGAATCACCGGGAGGAAAACGATTTGGAATATATGAAGAAGTTGAGGAGCACATGCGCAGTTGGCTTGCAACTTGCCCTCAAACATTCTATGAACAGAGAATACTGAAACTCCCAACTCTCGGTGGAAAAAGTGTGTAGATCACGCAGGAGGGTATATTGAAAAATGCTAAATCAATCATTTCTGTATAATGGCTGATTCTGCTTTTTCCGGATTTTGGACCGCGTCATTTTTTCGAATTAATTTATTTATATACCTAAACCGGAATATAAACAAAGTTTTCCGACGTTTCGCCCACACTTATAAGGGGCTTTTTCAAGGATGAGACAAAAAACAAAACAAATGTTACTTCACTTTTTATTCAACTTGTCACAATGATGCACAAATTTGTTTATATCCCGGTTTCGGTATATAAATAAATTAATTCGAAAAAATGACGCGGTAAAATCCGGAAAAAGCAGAATCAGCTGACTCTGGCCGCGAAAACCTCCGTTCTCATTTCTGTATAATGTTATTCAACACAACTTTGTTTATATCCCGGTTTAGGTATATAAATAAATTAATTCGAAAAAATGACGCGGTCCAAATTCGGAAAAAGCAGAATCAGCTGACTCTGGCCGCGAAAACCTCCGTTCTCATTTCTGTATAATGTTATTCAATAAATGTATGAAAAAATTTCGGTTGATATATGATTAACCTCGTAATTGTTTTGCTGACTTTAATTCTCAGAGTTTTGAATCAAAGTCGATGGCAGTATCACAATTAATTTATTCGACAATTTTTAAAGGAAAAAACTTTAGAAAAGAAATAATGAGTCATTAAATAGAAAATCAATGAATAAATTTAAAAAGTTTATAATGAAAATTATTCCTTAAAACACCATCTATAAAAATGGTATGATGTCTTTTTTTTGTTAAAAAAAAGTTATATCAACAAATAGAAATGAACATTTCAATGAACAAATTTAGACCAATCAATAGAGCAAAAATTAACTGATAATGTGTAAAAAATACGATCATGATACCGACTGTGCCATCACATTAACAAAGATTCCTAGCGATATTTTGCTATGTTTTCCACTCGCAACTATGGTTGTTTACTTTGTTATAAACCATTGAAGCAAGAAAATTACGTTTTTTTTCCTAGCATGTTTATAAAATCAAAAATAATAAACTAATCTCAATGGTGTCAACAGGTCAATTGTAAATCATGAAAAAACATATGAAATGAGCCCAGGCTCGATCCGATTGAATCATTAGTAACAGGGAAAAACAAAAAATACTGAAAAATGTAGCATTTTTAAAAAAAATCGTATCTTCGTCACTTTAGAAGCTGTAGAACTGGGCTTGTAGGAACTGATAGTAATTTGCATCTATTTTATGTATGCCAAACCAGGCGCTACCGGTTTATTAGTTTTTGAACAATTGTGATATAAAGTTTTCGGTTCACTATTTTTGCATTGTGCCCCCATGCGTCATAGATAATCAAATTTCAATTTTGAAAAAAGTTGTTGAAAGTAGAGGCGTCATTCTACAAAGCCTCTATTCTCATTTTTCACTAAATGTCTGTGAAATATCGGAAAAATGCTAGCAAACATGACAAAAAATGGGCGAGCGTAAGAATGTATCCAAGGAGTGGGGGAAACACGGTTGTTGAGGGGAAGCGTATAGTAATATATATTAGAGGCACATAAATAGATCGTTTTAATATATAAAATCCTCACAAGTAAGAATTTTTCTAATGACCGCTTTCTTTCGATGTTCCCAAAATCCACAAATTAAAGCAAAAACGTTTCCGAGAAACCATACATATAAATATATTAATAAACAAATAGTTCTCATTTGATATAATAAAATCGAACAAATCACTCTGTATAGAAGTTTTTTTAGCGATTAGATTCTTTCACCATCTGTCAGAGTGACAGTTACTATCGATAATAATTATTGTTAGCAGTTCCCCTCAACAACCGTGTTGCCCCCACTACACTACTCGAACACATTCATACGCTCACCAAAATTTGGTAATTTTTGCTAACATTTTTCGTATATTTCACAGTTCACAGATATTTAATGAAAAACGAATATAGAGGCGTTGTAGAATGATACCTCTACTTTCAACATCTCTATTCTGAATTGATATTTGACGTTCCATGTCGCATGGAGACACTGCAAGAATAGTGGACTAAAAACTTCAGATCGCAATTATTCAAAAACTAATAAACCGATAGCGCCTGGTTTAGTCACGCATAAGGTATATATCAATTACTATCAGTTCCCACCAGCCCAGTTCTACAACTTCGATAGTGACGGAGTTCTGATAATGTAAAGAAAACCGCTAAATTTTCCAGAATTTTTTGTTTTTCCCTGTTACTAAAGATCTTATCGGCTCGATTCTGGGCTCATTTCATTGGTATTTCTATGCTTTACAATTCACCTGTTGACACCATTGAGATTAGTTTATTATTTTTCATTTTATAAACATGCAACGAAAAAAAAAAAGCAATTTTCTTGATTCAATTGTTTATAATAAAGTAAAAAACCATAGTTGCGAGTGGAAAAGGTAGCACAATATCACTACAAATCATTCATAATGTAGTGGCACAAGCAGTATCCTGATAGTATTTTTTGCACGAAAAAATCTCTATTGATTGGTCTAATTATGATATGCCACCGTTTCTCGTCCCTGGGCTATCAGCAAACAGTTTGACAGTTGGCATGGCATTTGTATTAGGGAAAGAATAAAAGCGATTTAAAATGAATGTCAGTTCGAACGAAGTGGTAAAATGAGGGGAAGGTGCTTCTCCCACCAGTACATTTTATTTAATTCCGAATACCAAAATGCAAGCTTTCAAACTGAATTTACATACAATAAAATAAAACTAAAAGAAAATTAATTTATGAGGGATGGTACTCAAAGAACTAATAATTAATATGTTCCTTTCAGATGGTGAAAATATTAATTTAGCTCAAAATGGGAGCATTGTAAACTTCACGTAAAATCAAAAGCCCTGGAAAAAAATTCAGATTTGCAAGAAAACCGTCTGAGCTGTAAATTTGAGATTCTCGTCAGTTATTTACCTCGTAGAAATAAAAAATTCTGGCGAGTTTCAAAATGTCAACGCATCTTATACAATAACTATGGACGAATGAAAATTGCGTATGTTTCACAGTTGTTTCCAAATAACTCAATAACTAATTATCCAATCGGCTATATGAACCTATCATTTAGTCGCTATTGAAATCACGTATAAAACAAACTTAGTTTCGACCCTAGAACTTTTCATTCAGTTGCTGAAAAGTTAAAAAACTACCAAAATTGCGATTTTCGCAACTTTAAACACTCCGTATAATTAATTAAGGAATAAAAATTTGTTAACAACAGTTTTTATGTGTTATGCTAAATACATTCTTCAAGAAAATCCAATCAAAAAAATTTTTTTTGCAATTGAAAATACTAACTTCCCTAGAGTATATGTAGTAGTAAAGTAGAAGTATGATTTACCATTTTGGCTATATTATTTATAACAATTTATATAATGATTAATTATAAGATTTCTTTCTTCAATTGTAGTTTGTCAAAACAATTTTGTTTACAATAATTATAATTATGCAACCTGCACTTATGCTGGGATGTGAAATTATGCAAACTTAGGTTAATCTATATACTATTATAAAATTGTAGTTGTCTGTTTGTTTGTTTACCTCATCACGTAATCTGGTATACATTTTATCTCCCTATATTGAGCTATTATTATAGTTATGAAATGGGTTGAAAAAATGTTAGAAGCAGTTGTTTATACAGGGTGGTTGAAATATAAGATGGAGTGGAATTATAGTTTATAGGGTAGTTAAAAATTTGTTGCTGTATCTACAGGTGGGTTTAAAAAATATTTAAAATTTTATGATTAACAACCTGTTTCATATACCGGATAGTTGAAATATAGGGTGGACTAGAATTCTAAGTATACAGGGTGGTGAAAAAATGTTATATAGGGTGCCCATAAGTAGTTGCATATACAAGGTTGTTGAAAAATAGCGTGGAGTAGAACAATAATTATACAGTGTGGGTAAAAAATAGACAAATTTTTGAGTACCTGAATTATGGGTCAAACTGAAGTTATCGTTTCACAGTGTGATTCAAACAAGGTTAGAAAAAGTTGCAAATGAAGGATGGTTTAAATGAAGTGTGGAGAAAAATTATATTTCATACTTTGCTTCAAAAATAATGAGATAATAGCATAGCTCATAATTAGTTTGACAGATAGGATATTTGAAAAATTGTTACATAGGGTGCTCCATAAGTAGTTGAACTTTTGGTGAAATTTATTGGGAATTGATGGATTTATATTTATACAGGGTGGTACATTGACAGGAAAGGTAGATATAAGGAAAAAAACTACTACCATGTTCGATAACACACAATTAGTCAACTGGTTCCACCGCATGCACCAAATATTAGATACTTATGTCAGTTTAGCTTTTATTCAAAATTTGGAATAAGCCAATGTAACATGTTTCAATTTAAAAAAAAAATCAACTGATACATCAAGTGCAATTTTACAGGGTGTTCTATATATAGGATATGTGAAACTTAGAGCGGAGGAGAATTACATGGACTTAAAAAATCTTGAAAAAAGGGTATATGAGGTGGTCCGTAAGCAGCTGCATATATACAATTTGGCTGAAATATTGAGCAAGGTATCTGGTTCAAAAAAGGTATATTGTGTAGATCATAAATAGTTGCATATATCAGGTGGAGATGAATTATATTTATACAGGGGGATAAAAACATGTGTTATGTAAGCAGTTATGATAATTGAATTTTCTTGAGCTATTATTATAATTTTAAAATGGGTTGAAAAAATATTAAAAGTAGTTGTTTATACAGGCTGGTTGAAATATAAGATGGAATGGAATTATAGTTTATAGGGTGGTTAAAAAAATGTTTTATATCCACAAGTAGTTCACAAGTAGCACATAAAGGATGGTTGAAATATGTAGCAGAGTAAAATTATAGGTAAACAGGTGAGTTTAAAAAATATTATCATGGAATGTTATGATCTGCAAGCTGTTCCATATACTGGATAGATGAAATATAGGGTGGACTAGAATTCTACAGGGTGGTGCAAAAATGTCATATGGCCCATAAATACTTGCATGTACAAGGTTGTTGGAGTATAGGGTGGAGTAGAATAATAATTATACAGTGTGGGTAAAAAAAATGTTATATAGGTTAGAGACATGGAGTACCTGAAATATGAGGCGAAGTCAAGTTATAGTTACACAGTGTGATTCAAACAAGGTTAGAAAAAGTTGCAAATGAAGGATGATTTAAATGAAGTGTGGAGAGAAATTATACTTTATACTGTGGTTCAAAAAATATGAGGAAATATTGTGAAATAGCGTAGCTCATAATCAGTTGCACAGATAGAATAATTGAAATATAGGCAGGATTAGAGTTAAGTATTTAAAAAATTGTTACATACAGTACCCAATAAGCAGTTGCAGTTTTGGTGAAATTTATTGGGAAGTGATGGAATTACATTTATACAGGGTAGTACAAAAAATCTTACACTGGGTGGCCGATAAGTAGTTGTACATACAAGGTGGTCTAAATACAGGGTGAAGTAGAAGTATAGTTTAACAGTGTGGATAAAAAATTGTATGAAAAATTTTCTAGAATAGAACATGAGCTGTGTTGCATATATGCAATATCTGAAATATAGGGTGAAGTAAAATTATAGTTATACAGTGTGATTAAAACAATGTTAAAAGAAGCTGCATGTAATGGGTGGTTGACATATAAGGTGGAGACAAATTATATTTTCCAGGGTGGTTAAAAAATGTCAGAAAAATGTTTTTTTAGCGTAGTCCTTAAGCAGTAGCATAGATAAGATAGTTGAAATATAGAGGGGACCAGAGTTGTAGTTAAGTGTTTAAAAAATGTTATAGGTATATGGTAACCCCTAAGCAAGATGCATATCTAGCATGGTTGAAATATTTTGTAGAATAAAATTATGGTTATACAAGATGGTTTAAAAAATGATAGCAGCAGTATATACCTACAAGATGATTTAAATAAAGGTGGAAGTAGAATTATAGCTATAAAAGGCATTTAAAAAAATATTGAATAAAATTGTTACATAGGGTGACCATATAAAATTGCGGTTTGGGTAAAATATGTTGGGGATTAGTGGATTTATAGTGGTACAAGGAAAGTAATATTGGGTGGCCTATAAGTATAAAGTAGACCATGAACAGTTGCATCCTGATATGTGGAATACCTGACATATAGGGCGAAGCAAAATTATAGTTATATATTGTGTTTAACACAATGTCAGAAAAAGGACCATATAAAGGATGGTTAAAACATAGGGCGGAGGGAAATAATTGTTATATAGCATATAGGTTGGAGTAGAATTATAGTTAGGTAATTTAAAAATGTTATATTGGTTGACAAATAAACAGCAGCTTATACAGGATGGCTGCACTATAAGGTGAAGTAGAGTTACAGTTACAAGGTGGTTCCAAAAAATGTTAAATAGAATTATTATATACGGTGCCCCATAACTCCTTGCAGTTTCGGTGACATATATTCAGGATCGGTAGATTTATAGTTATGTAAGGTGGTTCAACAAAGTTAGAAAAAAATGTTATATTGGATTCATAAGTTTTTTTTTCAAAGAATTCTACATTCCATACGCGAGTGAAACTGCGGGTAACAGCTAGTATATCATATTTTTGTTATTTAATATCATTATTGCTCAATAAAACAAATGAATACTTTTATGTTTTTTTGGGCAATAACACCACAATCAAAATAAAACAACGTATATAGAATGAAAACCAAACATTTCAAAATCTATTCTGACTTCATTGTCAATGGCTTTATATTTATTGATGTAAATTGCAAAATGAAAATTTCATTTATGACATTTAAATTGGCATTAGAAAATTTGTTGTTTTTAGATAAACAGGTAGCACAAAAAATTCTAAAGATCCAATATATTTTCTTATTATTTTTCATTTTGTCTATTGAAAATTGCTCTAAAGCAAGAATCAAAATCAAATTTCATAAATTTAGACAGCCTACTCACCCAGTTCATAAGTATTGTTCATAAATTTAACATGTATCACACTGATTTCACCTACTTATTAGCCAACAAACTTCTTGAACAATCACTATATGTCTATAAACTTAATTCTATTTACACTATAAACTTACCGGTTTGTCATCCAGCATTTCAGATGGAAGATTAGCAATGTGATTTTGGTTATTAACCTTTAACTGATTTTCCAAATAAAAGTTTTTTAGATAATATCTAACTTCTGCCGATGTTTTTGAGCCTATAAACTGAGATAATCTTATATTGCTTTTACCAAAAATTTCAATTCCTCTTTCTAGTAAATTCTTTTCCTTTAAAGTCCACCCACTTTCATCATTTATACAATTTTCAGTGGACAAATGACCCGAAGTTTGAATATCTGTTTGTGGCTTATCAATTATTTCAGGATTGGTATTAGTAGTATACCAATTATCAGGGTTTGCACTTGGTTTATCCAAGAACCATTGTGGGTGAATTGTGTACTCACAATTTAGTAAGTCGTTATTTTCAGAAAGTAATGATGTTTCATCATATCTAAAATTAGCTAGATAAGACAGAAAATAATTCTTTACTGCTAGAGTAGGTACCTAACACTTTTTGAATTTAAAATGTTCGAACCGCAGTCTCCCAAAACATCAATTTCGTCTCCATCTAGTCCATCTGCCATTGTTTTATTTTTAATAAACAGTGAACAGTGAAATGTCAAAAACAATTTATTGGGTGAGTTCAGCAGATACAAACTGTTGTGAACGTTTGCTAACGTTTCATGTTTTGTGCTGCACGTTTCATGTTTTGTGCAGCACAAAACATGAAACGTAAGCAAACGTTGACAACAGTTTGTATCTGCTGAACGCACCCATTGGCATTTAATTGAATAATTATGTTCTAAGATTATACCAGAGTGTGACCAGAGTTCAGTGACAGAGCATGACTAGATTATTTATCATAGATATTCTCATCAGCCATTTTAGGTCCATCTGTCATTATCAGTGTTGCCACCGTTATTTCTCCAAAAGTTACATCGGCTAGTTTCAAAAGTTACATATTTTGACTTAAAGTTACATCAATGAATATAGAACCTTAAGAAGGGCACGCCTTAAGTAAAATATGTCCATGTTTACATGTTAGTATGTTACCCACGCGATAGGGGCGCTGGTATTTCAGTTAATGTGTCATATATATACAATATTATTGAAATACCACATAGTTGAAGCTGTAGCCGAGCGCTTAAAGCGCTGGCCACCAGACTAATGTCCCCGGGTTCAAAACCCAAGAATAGATTTTTTTTTGTTTTAAATATATGTCCTTATTAATTAATTTGATGAATCAATTTTATGTACCATATTATGAAGTATTTAATAGTTGCAAGTTGGTAGTCTTTTAATGCGAAAAGAAAAACCGCGCCAAACCATTAGTTTTTATTGGCAGGTAAAAAAACTGCATATTATTACAGTTTATATATTGTAAAATCTTATAATAGAGATTTAAAATTTATTTAATTCAAGTATAGATATTGAATAAGTGTTTGTTCATCTAAATAAATATTAGAAGAATGTTGAAGAAATCTATCTACATTGATTAGAGCATATTTTGGAGTATTAATACTTTATTATGATTATTTAAGTTCCTAATAATTTATTTTTGTAGAGTGCAGGATGCGTTTATTGCCGAGATCTTCCATCAGTACTAGTTAATTGTGAATATCATAAATCAATAGTTTTGTTATGATTCTTAAAATTCGTGAATTATCCTAATAATTCAGACTCATTTCGTGAACTATCCATGGTAGTCATTAATAAAAGTAGAGGCAAAACCATTTCAAAAGTTACATGAAAATGCTTACAAACTTTTTTTACATACAAGTTACATGTAATCATGAAAACTTACGAAAAATGTAAAAATGTAACCTTGTGCCAACACTGGTCATTTTTGCCCTATCATCACAATGCATTGTGACTCCACTTAAAAGGTTCGTTCCAACAGAACGAATTAACGATACAAAAAAAAAAAATCTTGGTGGACGGTGACGAGTTACCGTTTACAATGATGTCACGGGCAATATGATTACCGGTTGTTTATCGGTTTTACTTCGTGTTGAAACACTACTCAAGTATGGATTAATCACTCGTTAATAAATATTGAAGTTTCAAAGATATTAAGTAAGCTTCTAAAATGGCTTTGCTTTGAGTTCTTCAGTAAGCAGAAAGGCTTGTATCAGGTCGTTTATTATTACAACAACACTTATGATTATGAGCAATTTGCTGCAGAACTGTTTCTCGACCTCTAAAGTTGCACTACATTTTAATTACGAATTATTTGTATTTTAAATTAACTTCTCACATTGAAAATAGATTATTTAATTTACAAAGTTGAGGATTAAATTTTTATTTTTAAAACTGAACTTCAATTCTCCAATATAGAATTTTGTAAAACAACTTATGGAAAATAATATATTAATATTACGATATTTTGAGTTCATTCCGGAATTGAAGTCCATACACTTTAGCGTACCAGAGGTGACAAACGAAGCATCTCGAACTGGCGACAAGATATAAACGTGATTGCCTTATGGGAGAGGTTCATGTTTAGTGGATGGCAACGTAGAAAAGATATGTGCGGTACTAGTCATCCTTGTAATTTTCAATTGTCATTTATTTTGGTTAAATAAAGACGTTGATGGTGAGCGTAAAAATGTTGTAATTGAAACCAAAGGAAGAATCTACAACAATTGATTTATGGCTACAACAAGAAGTATACCAGGAAAGGACGAGTCTAGCAAAGATATATTCTAACAAATTACTGATAAACTGGACGAGAAAATAAGTCAGATCCTTAAAAAATGTGCCAAAAATGAGAAACAAATTCGAGAAGAAACCTATCAAAGTGAGTACAATTTTTTGATGGGAAATGTAAAATTTAATTAGAAAGAAGATGAACAGCAAAACCTTGTCATTGCCATGAAAGATTAACCGAAAAATTGACGTTATTTGAGAAATATGAACTTAAAATATTTGAATAAAAATAAGAATAAAATGAATTACGGAGACCGACAGTTAAATTAAAATGTTAACAGCAATCTGAATAACTAATGCAAGTAGTAACGTAAGTTAACGAAGTAGTTAATCAGAAAATGAAAATAGTGAAATCTTATATATAAGCAATTAATGTCGAGATTGAGGTTATAAAAAGTTCAATGTATAGTCTCGAAAATAAGATCAAATATCACATCAATTCAATTCAAAGGGAATTTAGTATTATCCAAAATCGAGTGGAAACTATGATTAATGACATTTAACAAAGCTTACAGCGAGAAGAATATCAGAACATTATTAAGTACCAAAGGTTCCTTTATAAAAGCACTTATGAGTGTAGGTCATCTTAGCCCATGTAAAAACGACCGTGGCTACAATTTACCCCTGTGATAGCCAAGAAAAATCTATATTTCTCCAGGTTTATAACTTCTGCAGTGTCTTCATGTGTATCCACACATCCGGATTGAGGACACTCGGACCACGCTAGCAGGGTGCCGTTGGTTCTCCACATTAACCCTAAAGATTGGATATTGGCAGGTTGGACTACAAGAAAGCGACAGAGATGGACAGCGTGTTTCACAAGTAAAGGGTCTTTCAATTCAGGGTCATGCAGTTTGGGTTATGCAACGTTCGAAAGAATAACGGAGTATGTATTAAGTAGCTTGAAATGGAGGATATATTTAGTATACCTTGACGACATTCCGGTTAAAGGTCACACCCTCAGCGAAGTATTTTCCAAAATTAAGAATATAAACTTGAGACTCTACCTTAAGAAGTGTTCCGAAAAGACAAGGTATACATCATTCGTGATTGGCCTGTTGTGAAGCTTGTTCATTATTTTGGTTTAGGATTACCATTTATATATTATGAATGTCGCACATTTATTACAACTAATCACTATGTTACATTAAGCTAGTTACGTCTATTCATTACAATACTATATTTCGAACATATCGACTGATGTTTGCCATTGACATCAATTATCTATCAGGTCGATTGTTTTGCAATTACAAATATTTGGTATATGGGATAAACTAAGCCGACGTGCTGTATGTAATGAGGTTACCTATAAATGATTCATGATGATTTGTATGTTATACTATAATTGTTTATTAATATTACACATGTGTGTTATGGGGAATTTCCATCATAAATATGAACTACGAAGTTTTTTGAGGCCCTGCTCTTACTGCAGGCGATTAGTTGAGGGATTTGCTACCATTGTCACATCTCTACATCGGCAGACCACTGAGGAAGAGACCTTTCGTTGAAATCAAGATTGTGAAACATCAGTCAGACGACTGAAGGCGGCACTATGTTCCAGCCCAAAAGATGATCGTGTACTACAACCACGGATTCTCGAAATAAAGGAATTTTTGTTGTTACCAGAAGAAAACTTCTTGCAATAATTAAGGCCATTTCCACATATATCTTTATGGTCGTCAATTCTTAATCAGTACCGATCATGTCGCCCTCAAATGGCTGTTGGACATGAAGGCACCGAAGGGACAATTAATTGGAAAGATGGATGCAGAAATCACAGCAATACGATTTCAAGGTTGAAAATCATGCCGGCCTTTTGCATAATAGTACTGTAGCGTTTTTATTTACACTTCGGGTTCAGTTCAGTTCTTGGATTTATATAAAAACACAGTCCACCTCACTATACTTTATTTCCACTACTTTAGCACCATTTATTTTGAACAACTGATCTTTACTATACGGCAATCGAATACTGAATGAATACTATCGCCAGCTGTCCGTAATTATATATTTCTTCTCCGAATTCTTCAGAAGGTCAAGGAGCCGTCAGGATATTTCCTTCATATGTTCTCGACGATTCGAAGAAATTCGACGAATTTGTAATTGCGCCAGCCGCCGGCCTCGGGTCGACAGACCAACATTTCGGACTCCCTGAAATATTGGATGAATGCCGATTCCAGGAATTATCGGATGAACTCCCGTCACAATACCGATACCCTGTCAATAAGAGCCTGAGGAGCAGAATGCGGACATTTCCTGAAGGCAGAACAGCGAGAGAGTATATCCGTCCGACAGATTCGTGTGCAGACGAAAGAAGACTGGACAACGGAACTATGTATCCAGGGCCAAATGGACGATCCAGACATTGAACCAATCTTATCATCAAGAACAGAAGGGTACCCAGGCCATGATGGGACGAGGTAGCTAGATACTCGGGCGTCTTGAAGTCATTGTGGCTCCAATATAACTCTTTCAGAGTAGAGAATGAAAATGTTAAAGATAATTTGGGAAAGCAATGACGGCAAAGAAACCAAGTCTCCACTCGTAGTCTCAATGAAAAAGGTACCCGCCGTCCTGACCGAAGTACATAATATGATTACCGGAGGTCATTTGGGCATTAATAAAACTTTGGATAAAATTAGCCACCGGTATTACTGGGTAAATTACTTCGAAGACGGAAGCCTGGTACTGGAAATGTGACACCTGCTGGAACAGCTGTTCCGTAGGTTTAGTGTCCTGTTGGAGTTTTGAGTCCAACTTAATCCAGAAAGTCTGGACGTTGCTGGGCATCAAGAAAACAAGGACCACACCTTTGCATCTACAATCGGACGGAATAGTGGAAAGATTTAACAGGACCTTGGAACAATATCGACAGCCACAACCAGCTTGATTGAGATGATCATATTCCCCTATTCTTGTTCGCCTATACCTCAGCCGTATACAACAGCAGGAATACTGTTCGTAAAGGAGCTAAGATTACCACCTCATTAGGTCTTTGACTCACTAGAAGAAACGCCCCAAGAAGTTATCGATTATGCCGACCAACGGCGACAGTGCATGCTGGCCATACACGAACTAGCCCGAAAGCAGTTTTTGGCAACCAGCGATCTCAATGCAAATTTAGTTAAGTTCCAAGAGAGAAACAATGTCTGGCTATACAACCCCCAGGAGAGCAGAGTCAAGTCTTTAAAGCTCACACCAGTCTGGGATGGTCCATACGAGATGGTGAAGAGAATCAATGAGAGCTAAGATGATCGGCTGGCTCCCTATGATGAAGAGGATTATTCCGATCGGCACGATAAGATTTAAAGGAATGACAAAGTTACAACATTCATTTTACACTGCCAAAAATTAAGAAACCTTCGATAAATTAATCATCACAAACAAAAACTAAACACGCGCATAACGATAAAACCACTCAAGTAAAGAATGCTGTTAAGAAAAGGACTCCCAAAGAATTCGATTGATGATAAAAACACCATTTCGATTCTGCAATTGGAGAACATACACGTTACTCGAATATTCGAAGTAACTAGAAGCGAAAGCAGAAGGCTACAAGAATTATACTGCCGAAACGTCGTCATTTTACCATGGATCCCGGTAGGGATCAGTTACCAACTACGCGGATGAATTCCCGGAAACCACCAAATGTATCTAGTGCTCGCGAAACCTTAAAAAAACAATATATTATATATATATATATATATATATATATTACAATATATATATATATATCCATATTTGAAAACAAAGTGGCACGGACGGAACTATGTTGTAGCTCTTGATGGTCCGGGTGTTCCGTTCCGTTGAAAGATTTGTACCTGTAAAGGAACGGTCGTCTGACGTTTCGCCAAAATCTCACTTGGCATTTTCATAAGGCTTTTCCTCTTCTTCCAACACGAAGGGTGGCTGCAGGTTGGGACCTTTCCGGCTACTTCGTATCCGAGATCGTCGGCTAGGTCGTTCTCCGCTTGGTCTGCTCTCCGTGGCGTCTGAAGTGGAAGTGAGCTCCGATATGTGCTCGCCGCTATTTATGCTATCTCCCAAGCCCCCTCCTATTTCTTTGCCCCGCCCCCGATTGTGTTGAGGGGGAGGTGCCGTTTGTTTTGATTGGGTGACACCATTGCGTTGTCGCAAATTGGACCGATGACGTGGTTCTGTTTGTACCGATGGCGGCCGCAGATGTTCGTTAGAAGGGTGGGCGTCCTGATTGTTAGCTTGAGTGACGGAATGCAACGTTGTGGTATTGTTGCGCTCTCTTTTAATTTGTTTTTCTTTTCCCGTAAGATGGTTTTCCAGGCTTGATGCAGGTGTAGAGCTTCGTTACGGTTATTGATTTCTCCTTCCTTTTCAATTTCTATAGCTTCCCTAATTGTTCTTCTTTTGAAGTTGTTTTCTGTTGCCAGAAGAAACCCAACAAAAAACCCCCCAAAGGCAGCGACCACCCTTCCGTACATACAAGGAGTGACAGATCGGATAGGAAGAATCCTTAGGACAAGCAACATCAAAACTTCCTACAAACCTCATAAGACGATAAAAAGACCAACGTCCACTAGAGAGTCACGGAGTCTACAAGATACCTTGCGGCGGATGCGAGCAAGCATATGTAGGTCAAACAAACCGTAGGATCGAAGCCCGAATCGAAGAACACAAGCTCAGCATACGAAACGGTGTTTAATAGAATTTTCCAACAATTCGATAAGTTCTGAATTTCATTGCGTGCGTTTAGACTGTGAGGCCTCTTCGCTATTTCAATTGCCTCTCTTACGAGTCTTGATTTCGGGTGTTCTATATTTGCCAGTACTCTGGTGTTCTCAAAGTCTATTCGATGTGACATCGTGGTGGCGTGTTCCGCAATGGATGTTGTTTTTTCCTGCTTTCTTACAGCGTTCTGGTGTTCATCACGTCTAGTTTGAATTCTTCTATTAGTTTGCCCCACATAGGTTTTATGACAGTCTGCACATGGAATCTCGTACACTCCCTGTTGTTCTAAAGGGATCCTCGTCTTCGGAGTCCTCAACACAGTACTTATTTTTCTGTGCGTATTGAAAATAGTATCGATTCTCGCAATACTGTCAGTGGTCCCCTTGACATACGGTAAATAAGCCTTGGTTATTGGTGTCTCATCCTCCTCGTCTGTTTGTCTCGGTTTTGACTTTAGGGCTCTTTATACATATATTTCGGTCTGTAAATCCGTTTTGTCTCAGAGCTGTTTTTAAACTGTCTATTTTTTGTTTGATGTTATCCTGGTCAGCTAGTCTTTGTGATCTGGTTACTAAAGTCTTGACGACGGCTGGGGGTGATGAGAATTAGCATGAAGGTATCTGTTGGTGTGAGGTGCTTTCCTATATACTGTATGGCCAAGGGTTCCATCTTCCTTCCTATTTATGAGAACATCAAGGAATGGCAGTTGATTGTTGGCAACCTCCATGGTAAATTTTATTGTGCGATGGATGCCATTAAGGTGGTCTAAAAATGTATTGTGGTGTTCCCTCCCTTGAGGCCAAATCACAAATGTATCATCCACATATCGCAACCATAAACTGGGTTTAAGAGTTGTTGTTCTTAGTGCCAACTCCTCAAAGTTCTCCATAAAAAGGTTCGCTATAACTGGTGAGAGTGGCGATCTCATTGGAGCTCCTTCCACTTGTTTGTATCGTTGGTTCTCGTAAACAAAATAGGTGTTCATCAGACAGTGCCTTGTGAAGTCTACAAGGTGTTGAGGTGGTTTGTATTTTTCTGTTACGATATCCAAGGCTTCGTCGATAGGGATGTTGGTGAAAAGGGACACTACGTCAAAACTTACTAGAAGACACTCTGGTTGTAAGACCGTTTTTCTAAGTATTTCGATGAAATGTGTCGAATTTTTCACATATGAATCTGCCTCCTCTGCAAACGGTTGAAGTTGTTGGGCTAGGTATTTGGCTAGGTGTTGTGTTAGGGATCCAATTGAGCTCACTATTGGCCTCAAAGGTGGCAACCCATAGAATTTCGGACATCTCGATGACTTTTCACGCGGAAGGAGTTGCAGTTGGAGATTTTTGTCGATCCTCCATGTTTGGATTTTGGCCTTGGTTGTTTTCTCCAGATAAGTTGTTGGGTTAGTAGTAATTTGTTTATATGCTGGATCTTGTAGCAATGTTTGAATTTTGTTTGAATAATCCGCTATATCTAAAATTACAGTCGCATTTCCTTTATCAGCAGGTAGAATGACAATGTCCTTGTTGAGGCGAAGTTGTTTCAAGGTCTCATTTTCTTCTATAGATATGTTCCTTTTGGGTGGTTTAGACTTTCTTAGAACATGTGACACATCTTGTCTAATTATTTCAGCGGTGTTCGCATCTAATTTTGAAACTGCTGTTTCCACGCCACATATTATGCTCTCTGTTGGTATGTGAGAGGGAGCAATAGCGTAATTGAATCCCTTAGCCAACACGCCTATCGAGGAAGAGTGCAATTGGACCGATGATAAGTTATAAACGGTTTTATTCGTTTCCAATAGCCGTGAGGTTAGACTGTGACCGTTATTTTCCGAGAAAAATTCGTTTTTGGCTTCTGTTGGAACTTCAATTTGTTAAATTTTGCCTGTTGTTGCATTGTTGTCAACTCTACATTCGTTTCGGCCCTAAATTCACTAATCTCATCGAATTTATTTTATTATTGGGTGGAGTGTATTGCTTACCTGTAGGTGGGAAAAACAATACAAACCACCTCAACACCTTGTAGACTTAACAAGGCACTGTCTGATGAACACCTATTTTGTTTACGAGAACCAACGATACAAACAAGTGGAAGGAGCTCCAATGGGATCGCCACTCTCACCAGTTATAGCGAACCTTTTTATGGAGAACTTTGAGGAGTTGGCACTAAGAACAACAACTCTTAAACCCAGTTTATGGTTGCGATATGTGGATGATACATTTGTGATTTGGCCTCATGGGAGGGAACACCTCAATACTTTTTTAGACCACCTTAATGGCATCCATCACAAAATAAAATTTACCATGGAGGTTGAAGCCAACAATCAACTGCCATTCCTTGACGTTCTCATAAATAGGAAGGAACATGGAACCCTTAGCCATACAGTATATAGGAAAGCAACTCACACCAACAGATACCTTCATGCTAATTCTCATCACCACCCAGCCCAACTACAAGCCGTCGTCAAGACTTTAGTAACCAGATCACAAAGACTAGCTGACCAGGATAACATCAAACAAGAAATGGACAGTTTAAAAACAGCTCTGAGACAAAACGGATTTACAGACCGAAATATACAAAGAGCCCTAAAGTCAAAACCGAGATAATCAGACGAGGAGCATGAGACACCAATAACCAAGACTTATTTACCGTCTGTCAAGGGGACCACGGACAGTATTGCAAGAATTCTACGGTGGCACAATATCGCTACTATTTTCAATACAAACAGAAAAATAAGCACGGTGTTGATGACTCCGAAGACGAGGATCACTTTAGAACAACAGGGAGTGTACAAGATTCCATGTGCCGACTGTCATAAAACCTATGTGGGGCAAACTAATAGAAGAATGCAAGCTAGACGTGATGAACAACAGAACGCTGTAAGGAAGCAGGAAAAAACAACATCCATTGCGGAACACGCCACCACGATGTCACACCGAATAGACTTTGAGAACACCATAGTACTGGCAAATATAGAACACCCGAAATCAAGACTCGTAAGAGAGGCAATTGAAAGAGCGAAGAGGCCTCACAGTCTAAACGCACGCAATGAAATTCAGATCGAATTGTTGGAAAATTCTATTAAACACCGTACCGGCCCAGACCCGTCCAATAACAACTCAACCGGAAATAACAAATCAGCAGGCGGGAGGCGTGCCCACTGAGCGCTCAGGGCCAATCACATGCAGTCGTTCACGGTGCCAGCCAATAGGCGCCGAGCCGCGACTATATAATAGTGCGAGCGCTTCTGAAAATCTTAGTATTCGAGTAACTAGAAGCGAAAGCAGAAGGCTATGAGAATTATGAGAACCGACCTGAAGAGGGCAGATGTGACTCTGCCGAAACGTCGTCATTTTACCATCCCGCAGGATATATATATATATATATATAGGGTGTAAACGGTTTGAGTGCAAAGATTTTGAGGATCAATACTTCAGGTCGAAACAAATCAAAAAGCTTTATAACATTTTCAGAAATAAACTATAGTTTTGCCAAAAAAAAATTAAAAAGTTAGAAGTTCTGTAGCCTTTATTACAGTGTATAATAGATTATTTCCGGCTTCAAAATGATTGTAAAGCTAAATATGTAAATACTCAAGGGCGTATACACCTTTAATAACTGTATTAACAAAGAAAATTATTATTTAAACTCTAAATATTCTGTTATAATTTGCCCTACGTTTCTCCGATCTGATGTGGCAACATAGCATATACTCAGTACTGCAGCTGGCCGCTGCCATGAATGCTTTTTTGCTGCCCGGTTCTTTTAAGAAAGTGAAAGTGATTTTTGCGTGACATTCGACATGGCGTAAGTTATTTGATTTTCATTTTAAAATATAAATTGGAAAAATAAATAAAATCTGTTGTGAATTGTGATTTCAAGTGTATTATTTTGTGACAAACAGTGACAATTATACAATTAGGTAAAGACCTGACATGCTATTAATTTGTGGGGAAAGCAAATGTAATAACAAGAATTTTGAATTTTGAATATTTACTATAAATAATCCGTTTGCTCGCCAGAGCTCTATCATAATGACATCCTGCAGGTCAAAGGTTTTTATTTGTCTAAGGTAAGTAGTATTAATTTCTTAGTAACAATTATTTCTCGAAAATTTAACACATAAAAGAACTACATATAAGAAATGTTTTGTTTAATATAATTTGTATCGCATTATTTTTGTATCATAATGTAAATAACTTTGTATCCTCCCTTCTTCAACTTGATGCATAAAATAAATCGCCAAATATAAATATTCATTTCAATACATAGATATTAAAAGGGTACATTTTTGAAAATAATTTTTCATAAAATTTTATGTACCTAAATAAATCTACCGGCACTGGAAACTATGAAATTATTTAATACAAAAAAAAATAACAGGTGTTCATTTTTTTGTGGTGACTTATTATTCACGCTACAAGCAAATCTGAGTTTTAGCGCGACGTTGCCACATTGACAATAATTTACTTAACATGTATTTCAAATTTTCTTGCTTATTAAGGCCTTTAGACCATAGTGTTATAAGAGTTTTTTTTTTTTGTTTGGTGGGTACTATCTGCACCTAAAATATATGCAGTCAAACTATTTACACCCTGTATATATATTGTTATGGAATCAAAATAGCCATAAACCAAAATAAAATGAAATTTATCAAATATATTCAAAGATAGAGTATATACTAAAAGCATGTTAGAAGTGAACATGTTGGTTGCATAACCATCAGGTGCATTTTAAAAAAATAAGAAAATTGAACACTAATAAAGCAATTTTTCTTGAAATATATGAGAAAGGTTGAAAAGAATCAGCTGAGATTCAGGTGTTATGATATAAAAGGTTTAGCAAAACCATTTACTGAATAAAGGGCCAGCACAACTTTTAAATTTCAATTTCGACAAACAAGCAATTCCAACGAGCCAGTAAAAAGGAGCAATAAATTGTATAAGCTCTATCTGGAGTTTGAAAAGGGAAAATATATGTAATATATAGTATAGTTAAGATAATTTTAGTAATAATTAAAGATGTAAATACTCACAAGTAATTATAAAAGGTAATTAGAAATGTTGATGTGTCATCATGTAACGAGGATGCATATCTTGAGATATAAATCCAAAAATACCAATGTAAGTTTTCAGAAAAACATAAAAATCCATGCTAGACACCTAAAACAATATTAATTAATAAAAATACATGCAATTAAGACAGTATAAAATAAATTAGGAAGCAAAGCATCATGTAAACAACAATCAGAAAAAATTAAAATGTAAATAATTTTGAAATTAATGAATAGAAAATTGTTCAATGAATATTAGAAATAATAGGGAAAAGAATTTTATTACTTAAATTTCAATCAATCAACAATTTGCGGTAAAGTTGTTCAAATCACAATAAAAGTTGAATGACCTTGAAAAAGTCATG
Source organism: Octodonta nipae (assembly GCA_034190945.1). NCBI lineage: Eukaryota > Metazoa > Arthropoda > Insecta > Coleoptera > Chrysomelidae > Octodonta > Octodonta nipae. Next base: position 52,583,116 of record CM067222.1, on the reverse strand, counting down.
ACAAATAAAAAGTAAACAAAGCATTTAAACGAAAATTGACAAGAATAAAAAAGTTCTTTAAATAAAATAAGCAATCGGAAAAACATCATTTAATAAGGGAAAAAGAAAATTTTGGTTTCTTATGGGGATTTACACGGGCTAAGAATTTTGAGTGAATGGGCAAGACAGAATTTTATAACGCAAAAACAAATGAAAATGTTCCATTTAGGGTTACGGTCCAGACAAAACGCAACCTAGCAGGCAGTTGTTTTTAAAATACTATAAAAGCTTACGTTTGCACAGCATCGGTCTCTTTCGTTCCTGATTTTTGTGTAAAACAAGTCCCAGAGCATGAAGTGTTTTCTTTGCAATAACTTAAAAACTTGTTAGTAGAGGTTAAGCAGTGAAAAGTGGTTAGACATTGTCAAAAACAATTCCAATGACATTTAAGTTGGCAGTGTCTAAAGATTCTTAAGTACGGTAAAATTAAAGTGTAGTGGCTATCTGACCGGCATGAAATGACAGTTAGGTTGGAATTTCCAAATAAAAATTTGAAAACATTAAACAAAGATGGTATTTGGTGATTAATAATAAACAAGAAGAAAATGGTAAATGAGAATTTAATTTAATTAGTATGGAAATGAATTAAACAAGATGGTGAACAAGCAATATTGGTAAACAAACATGGAATGGAAACCAATAATAAAAATTTGTTTATAAAGTAAAAGTTCTAATGGACAATGAACAGATTTGGAACTTATGAACTGCAATCACAACAAGGAATAAAAGGTTAGTGAAACAATAGTTGTTTGAGAATGTAAATAAAGTGACAATTGATTGATCTATTTATGCTAGTTAAGGATATTAAAATAACAAATTGTAATTTTAAAATGATAGGATGATAAGAGAAATTTCTCATAAGTATTTAGTAGGTAGGAATGATTTCGTTTGTTGATTTATTTATTTATTTGGTTAATTTATTTATATTGTGTTTAATAAAGGATGTTGTTGAACTTTGAAATGGAAAGTTGTGTTGAATTTATTATGAGCCAAGAATAACATTGAACACTTAGAGTATCATCCAAATTCTTTTCAATAAAAATAAATTTTAAATTCAATTCAGTAATATTTAAAAGTTAAAGAGTTTTGAATTAATAAAAATGAGTAATAGTGTTGAATAAGTGAAATAACATAGAAGCAGAGAAGTTATAAGGAAGATAAAAATGTAAGTATTCGATTTTAAATATTAGAACCTGTTGAACCACCTTGAGATAAGAGTATGAATGCTATATGTAAAATTAAAACCCTGATAATTTAAAATTAAATCAAATAAATGTCTAAGTGTTTATTGGGAAATAACACCGCACTTTAAAGGAAATTGCTGTATATTCCAAACGTTTCGGGGTCTAGATCAGACCCCATTGTCAATGGCTAAGAAACTACGGATTAAAAAGGTACAATTCCAAGATGTAAATTTAAATATTTGACAATGTTTATTTATTTGATTTTTGACGTAACTAAGAGAATTTTATTTGTAATATACAGGGTAGCACAGAAATTTCTAAAGATCATATAATCATAAAGTTCCTTTCAAATTGGAAGAATTTGAAAGGGAGATCTTCAGAACTTTATGTATCGCTCCTAGGTGCGACTTTCTTATAAGATGGTGCATTCGCCAAAAATGCGACCATTAAAATCATAAGGGAAAACCTAGGAAAAACCTTATGAACTATCCTGATATTGGGTTGTTCACAAGGACATTACCATTAGCAATTTCTTCCTTAATCATCGGCAACCTGGAACGACTGAATTCTACGGAGGTAGTAGCGATACAATCGTTTTCATTTAACAAAATTAAAGCAGACTCTTTTAGTTTTCTTTTGGTGTTGTGTTCTTCTTTGTGTAATATAACTGAATTTTGAAACTGTATTTTATGACCAAGGTCCCAAGCATGTTCACAAATTTTGGATTTTTCAAATTATCGTTTTTTATGTAATTTTTGTATTCGTTTGTTCGAACATTCAGAGGTCTAGAGGTTTCTCTAATATAGAATTTATTACATTCACACGGGATTTTATAAATGCAATTTTTTGTATTTTGAGTTGTGTTATTTGGTTTGGTTTTTGTAATAATTGATTTTAGTGTATTTCTTGTTTTAAATGATGTTTTGATATTATATCTGTTTCCCACTCTTTTTAGTCTTTCTAATAGACCCTGTATGTATGGTATATTTATTGTATTAATGTGATTATCTTGGGAGTCAGTGTTGCTTGGTGAAGTTTGATGTTGGTTGTTAGGGATTGTTTGGTATTCCATTTTGTTTAACTCGTTATTAATAAATTTATTTGGGTAATGATTGGCAGAAAGTATATTTTTTATAAACTTTTTTCTTCATTGAATTTATTGATATTAGAACAGTTGGTTTTTGCTCTGTCATATAGAGATTTAATGATACCTCTTTTTACTGAACTTGGGTGATTAGACTTAAAGTTGAGATACCTGTTAGTATGAGCTGGTTTTCTGTAAACTTCTGTTTCAAATGTCGATTGTGTTTTGGTTATTAAAATGTCTAAGAATGGTAATTTGTTATTCTGTTCAAGCTCGAGTGTAAACTGAATAGTTGGTTCTGTGTTGTTTATGTCGTTAAGTAATGCATGTAAATCCTCAAGATTATGTTCCCAAATAACGAATATGTCATCAACATATCGCCACCAAACCAAAGGTTTAATCTGTTTTGAGAAAATTGTTTGTTCTTCAAATTTTTCCATAAAAATGTGGCTTAAAGCGGGAGACATAAGGTTTTTTCTAGGTTTTCCCTTATGATTTTAATGGGATCACTGAATCAACAAAGTTCTTGGGTCGCATTTTTGGCGAATGCACTATCTTATAAGAAAGTCGCACCTAGAAGCGCCACATAAAGTTCTGAAGATCTCCCTTTCAAATTCTTCCAATTTGAAAGGAACTTTATGATTATATGATCTTTAGAAATTTCTGTGCTACCCTGTATATTACAAATAAAATTCTCTTAGTTACGTCAAAAATCAAATAATAAACATTGTCAAATATTTAAATTTACATCTTGGAATTGTACCTTTTTAATCCGTAGTTTCTTAGCCATTGACAACGGGGTCTGATCTAGACCCCGAAACGTTTGGAATATACAGCAATTTCCTTTAAAGTGCGGTGTTATTTCTCAATAAACACTTAGACATTGAAAAAGATGCCACAAGTATCCTTCAGAAAACAACTAGAAATCAGCCATGGGACTGCAGTAACCAAAGCGTTTAGGGACTTAGAGGACTTGTATAAGAAGCTTGCACGAACCAAGAATAGCTTGACATTCTTGTGCAGATGTCGGGAGATGAGAATTATTCCCAAAGGATTAAGATTTCGTCAACCGTACGTAGGCAGAAGAATTCATAGCATATTGGAACGAGCAAGCTTCGCTGCTATTAGAGACCGCATTCAATTTCATCGTTACAATAAGTTTAAATTAAAAAAAGATATTGGGTATGTACAGAATTTTCTTGCTTATCGAATACCAGTGAATGAATTTAACAGAATTAAAAATAGTACTCTTATAAGTTACAACAGTGAATTCAGGTCTCAAAAACAAACACATTTACGTAAATTTAATCAACTTCTTTCCGATAAAAATATGCCGAAATATTATGTAAAAACCAACATTTTGATCTGTCACACTGTCAATTTTTCAGACAAACAGTTAAACGCTTCTGAAACCTCAATTCTACAAAAGGGCCTTAATTTTGCAATTTCCCCAAAAACTATTCCAACATTTGATATCATCAGTGCTATAGAACAAACTGCAAACAAATTAAACAATAGTGAAGCTCAAGAGTATCGAATAAGAGCAAAAATTGAACTAGAAAAACCTATGCATACAATAAATAACCTTTCGAAAAATGAATTACATTCAATTAAAGTTTTAAAAAATGACAGCACTATTAAGATTTTACCTGCAGATAAAGGCAATGCTACGGTTATTTTAAATAAAATTGACTACGAATCCAAAATTCAAAACATAATAAACCAAGGACAATATACAAAATTAAACAAAGATCCAACAACTTCTATAGAAAACAAAATATACCGCTTACTTTACAATCACAAACATGAATTTACAGAACAACAACGTAAACATCTTACTCCACACTATTCTAAACCGCCCCATTTATACGGGTTACCTAAAATTCATAAACCCAACATTCCATTAAGACCAATTGTCAGCTCCAGAAATTCTCCATGCAGTGAGCTCTCAAAATTCCTTTTAACAATTATTTCACCACTTACTGGTAAGTATAATTCTCATCTTAAAAACAGCGCACATTTCTTAGAAAAATTATCACATGTACAATATAAAAATACTTTCACACTAGCAAGTTTTGACATTGTGAATCTATACAATAATGTTCTGGTCATCAAAACACTTCCCATAGTAAAAGAACGATTAGAACAAGATTCTTTACTAAATCAACGTACTCAATTGTCCATTAATACAATAATGGAACTACTAACATTTTGTACAAAGACAACATATTTTCAACTTAATGATGACTTCTACCAACAAGATTTTTGGCATGGCAATGGGTTCCTGTTTGTCTCCAGCTTTAAGCAACATTTTTATGGAAAAATTTGAAGAACAAACAATTTTCTCAAAACAGATTAAACCTTTGGTTTGGTGGCGTTATGTTGATGACATATTCGTTATTTGGGAACATAATCTTGAGGATTTACATGCATTACTTAACGACATAAACAACACAGAACCAACTATTCAGTTTACACTCGAGCTTGAACAGAATAACAAATTACCATTCTTAGACATTTTAATAACCAAAACACAATCGACATTTGAAACAGAAGTTTACAGAAAACCAACTCATACTAACAGGTATCTCAACTTTAAGTCTAATCATCCAAGTTCAGTAAAAAGAGGTATCATTAAATCTCTATATGACAGAGCAAAAACCAACTATTCTAATATCAATAAATTCAATGAAGAAAAAACGTTTATAAAAAATATACTTTCTGCCAATCATTACCCAAATAAATTTATTAATAACGAGTTAAACAAAATGGAATACCAAACAATCCCTAACAACCAACATCAATCTTCACCAAGCAACACTGACTCCCAAGATAATCACATTAGTACAATAATTATACCATACATACGGGTCTATCAGAAAGACTAAAAAGAGTGGGAAACAGATATAATATCAAAACATCATTTAAAACAAGAAATTATTATCATTAATTATCAAATTATATCAAAAACCAAACCAAATAACACAATTCAAAATACAAAAAATTGCATTTATAAAATCCCGTGTGAATGTAATAAATTCTATATTGGAGAAACCTCTAGACCTCTGAATGTTCGAATAAACGAATACAAAAATTACATAAAAAAACGACAATTTGAAAAATCCAAAATTTGTGAACATGTTTGAGACCTTGGTCATAAAATACAGTTTCAAAATTCAGTTATATTACACAAAGAAGAACACAACACCAAAAGAAAACTAAAAGAGTCTGCTTTAATTTTGTTAAATGAAAACGATTGTATCGCTACTACCTCCGTAGAATTCAGTCGTTCCTGGTTGCCGATGATTAAGGAAGAAATTGCTAATGGTCAATGTCCTTGTGAACAACCCAATATCGGGATAGTTCATAAGGTTTTTCCTAGGTTTTCCCTTATGATTTTAATGGGATCACTGAATCAACAAAGTTCTTTGGTCGCATTTTAGGCGAATGCACTATCTTATAAGAAAGTCGCACCTAGGAGCGCCACATAAAGTTCTGAAGATCTCCCTTTCAAATTCTTCCAATTTGAAAGGAACTTTATGATTATATGATCTTTAGAAATTTCTGTGCTACCCTGTATATTACAAATAAAATTCTCTTAGTTACGTCAAAAATCAAATAATAAACATTGTCAAATATTTAAATTTACATCTTGGAATTATACCTTTTTAATCCGTAGTTTCTTAGCCATTGACAACGGGGTCTGATCTAGACCCCGAAACGTTTGGAATATACAGCAATTTTCCCAATAAACACTTAGACATTGAAAAAGATGCCACAAGTATCCTTCAGAAAACAACTAAATCAAATAAAGTTTAAAATAAATTTATATAAAAATATCACTATAAATGAATAATAAAAAAGAATAATAAATAATTAAAAATAAAAAAAATCACAATAATAATATATATATATATATATATATATATATATATATATATATATATATGCGCGAGAGCTGAAGTCGGATCTTTTTTACGAACTGACAGAGAGTGTTCATATACTCCGTTTTTGTCGAAGAATTTGTTGAAGATTATTAAGTTAGTTTTGTCTATTGTCAACATCTGTTAAGCGAACAGATGTAAGAGCCAAAGATTTCATTACAGAACTCAATTGGGCAGGATGCTGGTGTGATTGGGCATTTAAATATCGATTGGTACCTATGGGTTGGTTTCCTATAGACGGTATGTGAGAATCTATCATTGTCGGATTTTGTTATAAGGACATCAAGAAATGGGAGAGAAGAATCGGAATCGATTTCCATTGTAAATTGAATGTTTGAATGTATCCCACTGAGGTGTTGTAGAAAGAAGTCTAATGAATCTCTGCTATGAGGCCAAATGAAACTTATCATCAACATATCTGAGTCAACAAGTAGGTTTTTAAATAGACGAGTTTAGAGCCTGGGTTTCGATTTGTTCCATGAAAATGTTAGCAAGCCCTGGAGAAAGTTGTGAACCCATCGGAGCCCCACGGATTTGTTTGAACAGAGAGTCATGAAATGAAAAATAAGTGTTAGAACAGTGTTGTGCAAGTTTGATGATGTCAGAAGAGATATTGGGTTTTGTTTTTAGAATATCTAACGTTTCCGAAATGGGGACATTGGTGAAAAGAGATACAACATCGAAGCTAACTAGGATATCATTTTCTGAAATTCTATAAGCGCCTAACATATCTAGGAAGGACGAGGAGTTCTTTACGTACGAGGATGCTTGCTCAGTTCAGGGGCGCATCTATGAGTTTCTTGAGGAGGGGGCGCAAGATAAATATTCTGATAATAAAGTATGTTACCTTGTTTTTATTTAAAACTAAGGTCCTGAGATTTATTAAGTTTTTGCTTTCCTGCCTAACTGTTGAACAATATCTCTCGGTTCAGTAGGCGACTTGTCTAATGTTTACTGCCTATGCTTATTTTTCCCAATATTACTAAGCTTTAGGGAGGGGCCCCCCGCGCCTCCTGGCTGGAGCCGCCACTGACTCAGTTAGAGGTTGAAGGGTTTTGACTAAGTACCGGGCTAATTCTTGGGTCGGGTACCGAACTGACAATGGGCCTAAGAGGAATGTCTGGCTTATGAATCTTGGGTAGTCCGTAAATTTTTGGAATTTTAGAAGACTTTTAAGTAAGTAGTAGGACTATTGTTAATTATTTCGTAATCTGGAGCGTGGAGTAGATAATTCATCTTGTGAACATAGCCGTTAGTACTCTCTTCGAGGTGTCATTCTTTTGTAAGCAAGACAATATACATAATATATATTGTTTCCTAGATGTCGGTCTTTACAACTCGCGTCTTCAAATAGTCCTTAGTGTTGAGAAGAACAGTCGCGTTACCTTTGTCGGCAGGAAGAATAGTTATGTCATCATTGTCACGTAGTTGTTTTAATGCATGTCTTTCGTTCGAAGTTAGGTTTGATTTTGGTGGCTTTGATGTGCGGAGTACTCTAGCAATGTCTTGACAAGCATCTTCAGCCTCAATAAATGATAGTTCAACCATAGCTACCTCAACTTGAGAAATGATTCTTTCGGTTGGGATAGTTTTTGATGCCATTGCGAAATTGAAACAAATTACACGCACACATCTCTCTGTGTGTAGACAACACTCTTTTACGTATAGGGGATAATATCAGTGCGGTTAGTGTTAACCGTGGTTTATTACTGTTTAATTACCAGCCATGGCTGATAGTAGAAAATATCCAAAACAGTTTTTAACAGAGTTTATTGAGCTTTATAAATCTCACCCCTGTTTTTGGAAAACTAAATCCAAAGACTACATGAATATGAATAAAAAAAACGATGCGGATGAACATTGGTGAAAAAGTAAAAAGAAGTAGAAAAGACGGCAATCTTCATCCATACGGAGATAATTGCGAAAATCATCTGTATCTAATCGGAGTTCTTCCAGTAGATTTACATGTGAAAATCGATTTCACTGCAACAACCAGTTTTTTACCCATTTACTTCGTGGCTTTCGTTTATGCAATAATCGGTTTTGTTTCTTCTTTATTATGAATACACACGCCACTGCTAATAAATTTAAATCACTGTTACTTACTGTCCCCATGTTGATTAGCAAATTGAATATAAAAATCATCTATCGTGTGTAGGCAATTCGAACAAACGTTCATGTACAGGCGTCCTTGTACGCGCGTACACATCTGAAGAAATGTTTGTTTGTCTGTAGGCGCCTTAAAGAAACGATAGAGTGGAGTCTACAGCTCATCGATTTATATCGAGAATATGAGTGCCTTTGGAATCCTGTTCACAATGATTATAAAAAAAGTAAAAAAGTTAGATGTCCGGCAGCGGATAAGTGAAGTTATGAATTTTGAAAATGACCGTATTTCATTTCAGCTGTTAAGTCCATTTATAAGTGTGTCCCACTATAACAACTTCTACTTTTAAACAAAGAAGTAATCCACCACCGTTTCTTCCTTTTTTGCCTTGAAGCTTTAGATGTTTCACTATTATAATATAAGCGGCACTTGCAACAATTATTAAGTCTTCCTTCATCGATTTTTTAACAAAATACTCATGCAGAAAGCTTTGTGGCTGTGTACGATTAGGTACAAATGTATAGACCCGCGAAAACAAACGAACACCTCAGAAAGTATTCGTTCAATGGCATATGAACATGGATCAATATTATAACGAATGCCGAAAGATTTGAACGAATTCTGACGAACCCATTCGCACGAATTCTTTCGCCTTCATTCGCTGTATGAATAAGCGCCTTTTCAATATTGTTTGATAAAAATGTTACAATTTTATAATATTAGAACTTTAAAGTGCCTTTTAAGTACCTATATAACAACTCCATTTATCCCGAAAAAGTTGATGTTATGCTTTAACTTTTCAGACCATTGATTTGAGTTCAGCTTCTTTTATAGGTTCTTAGAGTTGGAGACTTGGGCGTCGTCTGGGGAAGAATCTGAAGCGTCTGGTTTCGCTTCGACTTCGCATTGGTGGAGGCGATGGTGGATCATCAGTTATTGTGGCTATGGCTAGTAGTCTGTGTTTTCTTCTGCTTTTGTACTTGTAGAAAACGTTCAAAAGAATTAATGCGATGGTAGAAGTAATGGTTAGAATTGTGAACCAAGATGTGTGTTTTTAAATAAACGGTTGGTTTATTAATTTGTCTAATTCTTCGGAATATTGGTTGAGCTTATGTTGGGCTATGTTGAGATCGTCGACGTCGATCTTATTTAATCTGAGGGGTTTCAGATCTGGAACATACTTTTTCGGTTGGATGAATTTACAGCAGTTGTAAGGTATTTGTACTGAATGGCTCTTGTATATTTTGGGAATCTTCAATCAACTTTTTTTGAATGAATTCGAGTATTGCCGATGAATGAGAGATCGAATTGGTTGCAATGGTTTTATTTACAACGTTGTTGCCGCTACACTTTATGGTGATTGGTAGAAGATCGGAAATAGGAATTAGCCATACATTTGAACTGATCTCGTACACATTATAGTCTTTGGCGTACAGTATCGATGTTTGGCAAACTTTTGGAAGGAATGTGGAGTGCTTCAACAGCTGAGCCTCACAAATTGAATTGCTATCTATAGGATACGGGAGAACGTCTGAACATATCCATTGCACTCGGCTTAAGGGCTTACAGCTGTCCAAGTTCCGAAATGTGGAATGCAACAACGAATCATCATTCTTCGCGATATATTTAGTTATGGTTGGTAAAATGTGACGGAATCCTGTTCGGTGGTCCAGAATGAGGATTGGATGTAGACGATAAAGGATAAAAGGGATTTTCAAAACGAAAATTATTTTTGATTCTAACTGAAGTGCTTCTAACTCTATAATGTCAATATATTGGACAATATTATGGGCATAAATTGATAAAGGTAAGTTATTTTTGTGCAAAGATTGAGAAACAAGTTGAAGTGATTCGACTAAATCGACGGGTGTTATTACTGAATTGTGTGAACATTTTAATGCCAGCGAAATATACTGCTGACAATACATCATTAAAGTCATCCTGAATAAAGACATAGCTTTCCATTAATGATTCGCATAGATCTAAGGTTTTGACTAGTGCTTCGAAACCGGTCCAGTTATACTTCTCTTTTATTCACCTTACAGTTTCATTAATTCCGCAACGCAAATGGTTTTTGCCTTGATGGTAGTGTTCTAAAATCTGAGGTATTTCATCCTCTGACGGTGTTGTTATGACGTTTTGGCATATTTTTAATTTAATGTCTTTGTCTGCAAAGACATAAGACAAAGTTTCAAGGATTGGGAGTTCTAAATTGTTTTCGACATAGTATGTGGTTTCAGAATCGAATTTATCTTGTGATATGCAAATAATGTAGAACAGAAATTGCACGACTATTTCAGGGTGGAATGGCAAGGGGATTATTAAATATTTACGGTCTTTAACTGATTTACTTGCAAAGGATTCGTACATGTAGATCAGTTGACTTGTTTTGCCAGAAAAATGAAATAATAAAGAAGTTGGGAATTAGTAGTTTCGATCTTTGAATAGTCAATTATTGATCAGGTTTTATACAAGTCAACAAATTTATTAAATTCATTAGTAAGGTGTTCGTCAGTAAGTTAGGGTTCTGGTTCGGATTCGTCTTCTGAGTCGATGTCATTGAAGGCATGGATGTTTGACTGAAAATTGGCGATTTGTTGGAAGTGGTTGACTTTAATTCGCGAGAGAGCATCTGTGTTTCTGTTTATCTTGCCTGGTTTATGTTCAATTTGATAATTCTACTCTTCCAGCTTCAGTCACCATCTGGCAAGTCAACTGCCTGGATCTTTGACCGAGAAAAACCACGTAAGCGGGCGGTGGTCGGTGATTAAAGTAAACTTAGGGTTAAATAAATACGGACGGTAGGCTTTGACTGCCCATACAATGGCAAGCAATTCCCTTTCAATGGTGGAATATCGGGTTTCGGCGGCACACAAGGTGCGGGCGCCATAAGCAATCTGAAGGTCTTTTCCAACAGGGCCTCGTGAAAGGACTGCACCAATCGCAAAAGCGCTGGCGTCTGTGGTGAGCAGAAAAGGTTCTTCAAAATTTGGGTAGATAAGGATGGGGTCTGAGTTGAGAGCTTTTTTTAAATCATTGAATGCTGCCTTACAATAGGAATCAAAGGAGAATTTAGTGTCCTTTTGAAGCAGTTTTGTTAAAGGTTTGGATACTTGGGTTTGGAAATTGGGAATAAATCTTCTATAGTATCCGGCCAATCCTAAGAAAGATTTGATATCTTTCTGGTTCTTTGGAAGTTTTGGATACAACTGATTTTTTCGAGGTTCGCTTTTACACCTTGTTCCGTAATTAGATGACCAAGATACGTTACCTCTTTTCTCAAGAGTTCACATTTGTCGGGTTGAATCTTAAGATTTGATTTGCGAAGACGTTTGAAAAGACTTCGGTCAACCGAGAAATATGTTCGTCAATTGTTGGGGAGTATACAATGATATCGTCCATGTATACTAGACAACGTTCATTTTGAATTCCAAGGAGGATGTTGTCCATGACACGTTGGAATGTGTTCTTTAAACCGAACGGCATATGAACAAACTCGTAATGACCGTTTTCGAGTGAAAATGTCTTTGGGATATCTTTATAATCGATCTCTATCTGATGAAAACCGGAGGCAAGATCTAATGTGGAAAAATATTCATCCCTTGCCAAGTTGATCTAAAAGATCATAGATGTTAGGCAATGGATATTTGTTGCCGACTGTGACTTCATTTAGTTTCCTATAGTCAATGACGACACGCCATTTTTGTTTGCCTAAGGCGTGTAATTTTTTGGGAACAACCCAAACTGGAGAAGACCAAGGGGAAATGGGATAACGAATAATGCCTTGATCAAGCATTTTACTGACTTGTTCTTTAACCTCTTCTTTGTGGACCGATAAGATTTGATATAGATGGGCCTGGAGTTATTAGTCTCGATCGAATATTTAATTTCGTTCGTAAAAGGTAATGCGTCGCCTTCTAAGTAAAATATGCCTTGAAAGTCTAGACAAAGGCTCGTAGCCATGTCGTCTGCTTCAGCGTTAAAATGTTCAGTTCTGAGTTGTTGTCGAATTAATAAGTTTCTGACAATTGGTTGAGAGTCATAAGAGTTGTTAAAATTGAAGCAGGGTTGTGTTTCAGTAAGGGGTTCTATAGTGAAGTTGTCGAAATTAATTGTTTTTGGGATGGCCTTGGCGTCTATAACATATACTAAAGAATTGGGTAATCTGACTTTTTCTTTTTCGATAGTATGTAAAACAGCGTCGATGTTAGAAAGGTGACACGTAGTTTACATACTTTTTCCGTACGCGGTTTTATCGAAATATGGTTCGGAAAATTTTTGTTTTTTTGTGCGTTGGGAATTGTTGGAGATGCGATATCCGAAGGAGGCAAGGTTGCTTAGATTTTAAGTCTATTACGCATGCGTAATGTTCTAAAAAATCTAAACCTAAGATGCCATCAAAATCGATGTCGAGATTACAAATAAAGAACTTGTGGGGGTTATCAGGAGCAATGGTACAAGGGTTGACTGCGAAATGGGAATTTTTTGATCAGTGATTTAGTGAATAATTACATGTTTTTGGCATCGTTGAGGCAAATTTTTGACAGTTTGCTCTTTGAGATTCCCGCGCCTGTATCTATAAGTAGTTTGTATTGACCAGTAGACTCGTTTATGTAGTATAAGTTTTTGGGGTTGACAGTGTGAAGGGTAGTTACAGGAACGTTTGTTCCGAGAAGTTTACGTTCGGATTCAGGTCGTCTAAATCCATTGTTTGTATTTGAGATGTGATGTTGGTTGTTATGTCCGGTGGATGGTCTGAATTTGTGAGAGAAAGAAAATCCTAGTAGTTTTGATTTTCTTGTGGGTCCAAATCAGCAGCTTGTTCGCCGAAGTTACCAGCAATATGATAACTAGTATTTCCTATGTCGTATGAATAACTATTATCTGTATAATAGTCGTATTCTCTTTGATTATCAGCTGTATGATAATCCTCATATGGGTGATTATTAGCTGTATAATAATCGTTGTCATTATCGAAAGAATTTGTGCAACTTAAATGATGTGTCCTGTTTGAATTCTGGTGGAAATTAAGGTTCCTTTGAATCACTGACTGATGGGGTTGTTGCATATTTTGTTGAAATTGTCTTGGCTGATTAGGATATTGATTTTATCTAAAAGGTGGCTTTTGCCTGAAGGGTGGCTGATTCTGCCGAAATTGTGGGGGTTGATTTTGCCGAAATTGTGAACGCTGATTTGGGGAAGTATTGTTAGCGAAAGGGTTGGTCTCATATAGTTGTTACCGTTATTATTATTGTAAACGGGTGCTTGGTCATTTCGGGAACGACATTCGGAAGTGATGTGCCCGAGTCTACCGCAAGATAAGCACCTAATTAAAGAGGGCTTCGGAAAGATTGGTAGGGGCTCGGGGGAATTTGTTTTGGAGTTTTTTGGTTCTCAAAGTATGATAACTGGAGTTCGCGCCTAATTCGTACATAGGCTTCTAAAAGGTATTTGGGTTACCGGCACGGATGATTTGTCTGAGACGCGGTTCTAACCCGGTTAGAAGGGTGTTAAGCGCCTTGGTGTCTATTAGACTCGTTTGCTCTACATTTTGGTCTGCGTTTAAATTCGAAGCCTTTTAAATTTTGGCGTGCATTTTTGCTATTAGGACCTGTACTCGGTAGTAGAAAGTAAGTGGTGATTCGTTGGATAGTGATGGAGGCGTTGTAGGTTGAAAATAGAATAAAGTTAAACTTAACTACATTCAATATAAATCTGCTGAAATTGACAAAATCTAAAAACCCACTAAAAACCTACTGAGGTTGGCTTGAATTAATAATCATTAATAGTTGTGATCGTACAATAGATTTTAGTTACTCTAGACTTCACACTGTTTAAAGCAACTGTTGTGTTTTATTGGAGGTAAAAATATTTATAAGTTTAACGCCCAGTTTCAAGCGATATATATGGTCGACTGCCTTGGAAAACTCAGTGTACACAGCACATACTGATTGACCTTTTCCAATTCAGTTATAAATATAATAAATAAAACATTTTTGAAAATAAATATAACCGACTTCTACCTATAACTAAAAAGCTAAAAATAGTCATAACAAAATACAACTCTAGCAAATAAATAACACATTCAATGTTGTTAGGTACCTAACCAGGAAGTAAAAAATGTAAACATTAAAAGGTGCTCATTCTGTACAAATTAATTACCTACCAATCTAGTATATTTTGAAGCAGGTGCCAAGCAAATCCAAAATCCTTCATTGCGTACTTATCTACTAATTCATCAAACTTGAATCTTGCTTGGCACTGACTTCAAAAATATACTAGATTGGTAGGTAATAAATTTGTACAGAATGAGCACCTTTTAATGTTTACATTTTTTACTTCAAGTAGCACAAAGGTCCATGGAAAGATGCATTATCGGAATAACGAGAAGAGATCGGAAGAGAATAGAGTGGATAAGGAACAAAATCCAGGTAATAGATGTTATCCACAGAGTAAAATCTCTGAAGTGGCAGTGGGCAGGACATTTGGCAAGAAGACAAGATAATAGGTGGTCAACAAAAATCACGCAATGGTATCCTAGGGTGTTAAAAGACCAAGGAAACGTTCCAATGTAAGATGGGACTATGACATCAAGAAAATAGCAGGCATAACCTGGTCCCAAAAAGAGTACAACAGAACAACATGGAGAGAAATGCGAAACGAATATGTAAGAGAGGCTACACCATAAAATAATGGTCGAAATTAGCTGATCATGATGATGATGATGACATATATTGTTACGAAATTTACCCAAAGCCGACCCTGTTTCATTTCAGTACGACAACAATCGCTTTGAGATAAAAAATGGTTCTCGAAAAGACTCGGCACCTGTAGGAGTGATGATGATTTTTGCGAGAATTTTCTATGCTGGTTTTATAAAGGAAGCAGGCCACGATCACGAGTTCAGTTGGTGGAGCGAAGAGCTTATATGTAAATAAAAGTTTCTAGAAAAGTGAAAGTGAATGGTACTTTTATAATTTTAATTTGAACCCACGGACTTTACAACAATTTGGTGTCAGAAGTGGGATGAAGCTCTACTTCGAGCTTTGGAAGTAGAGGCCGTCATGAACATGTCCAAGCCGAGGGTCCGAGCAGTTTCCTTTAACCAGGAAGAGTCAGAGTCACCATTTCAAGCGCTGCTCGCTGGCCTGAACAAAATATTAGAACGGTCACAAAGAACTGGCACCAGAGGGGCATGTTACCGCTGCGGACGGACAGGACACTTCCAACGTGATTGTCGAGTGAGGCTACCTGAACGATCACCGACTAGGTGAACAGCCGCATGTCCAGGGACCGTCCGCAAGTTAGTATAAGGGGGCGAATGCTGACTGACCCTCCACCAGCCCCCAAAACATTATCCATCCGAGGAGATAGCAGCAGCCTGGTCATCAGAGACACGATAAATGGGCGAGCAGTTACCATCACCATCGATACCGGCGCCGCTGTGTCCATGGCCAAGTCCAGGGTTTTGAGAGCATCAGAAATTCGGCAAGTTACCAATAACATCCAGCTCAGAACAGTCACCGGCGAGTACCTACCTAGACGACTACCATTGGAGCAACAACAGGCAGTCGAGGAAAACATCGTGTCCATGTTACAAAATGGAGTTATTGAGCCATCCATCAGCCCATGGTCTGCTCCCGTAGTGCTAGTTAAAAAGATGGAACCACCCGATTTTGCGTGGATTACAGGAAGCTGAATGATATCACGAAGAAAGACAGCTATCCACTACCCCGAATCAATGACACTTTGACCACACTAGCAGGCTCCCGTTGGTTCTCCACACTAGACCTAAAAAGTGGATATTGGCAGGTTGGTGTACACGCAAACGACAGAGAAGACAGCGTTCTCCACCAGTAAGGGGCTGTTTCAGTTCACGGTCATGCCCTTTGGGTTATGTAATGCACCCGCTACATTTGAGAGGCTAATGGAGTATGTACTGAGCGGATTAACATGGAGGACGTGCTTAGTATACCTCGACGACATTCTAGTCATGGGTCAGACATTCGACGACCATCTGAAGAACCTGGGCGAAGTATTCTCCAGAATTAATAACGCCAACCTGAGACTCAATCCGAAGAAGTGTTCCTTGTTCCAAAAAGAAGTAGAGTTTTTGGGCCACGTAGTGTCCGAGTCAGGAATCCGCACCAACGAAGACAAAATAGAAGCCATCCGTCATTGGCCAGTCCCAAGAGACAAGCATGAACTCCGAAGCTTCTTGGGCCTCTGTTCATACTACCGGCGTTTTGTTGAGGGATTTGCCCCCATCCCTCTACATCGGCAGACCACTGAGAAAGAGACCTTCCATTGGAATCAGGATTGCGAAACATCATTCAGGCGACTGAAGGCAGCACTATGTTCCAGCCCAATCCTAGCCTTTCCTACACAGTCCGGCAAGTTCATCTTAGACACCGACGCCAGCAACACAGGTTTGGGGGCCGTCCTATCCCAGGTGCAAGATGGTGAAGAATGGGTGATCGAGTAATACAGTCGTGGATTCTCGAAACCGGAAAGAAATTATTGCGTCACCAGAAAAGAACGTCTTGCAATAATAAGGGCTGTAGACCATTTCCACAAATACCTCTATGGTCGTCATTTCTTAATCCGAACAGATCATGCCGCACTCAAATGGCTGCTGAACATGAAGACACCGGAAGGACAACTGGCCAGATGGATGGAGAAATTACAGCAATACGACTTCAAGGTGGAACACCGTGCCGGCCGTTTGCACAATAATGCCGATGCCCTATCCAGAAGACCCTGTAGAACGGAATGCGGACATTGTTTGAAGACGGAACAGCGAGAGGGTATCTCTATCTGTCAGATCCGAGTGCAGGCCAATGAAGACTGGACAACGGAACAGTGCATCCAGGACCAAATGGCTGATCCAGACATCGAACCAATCTTGTCACTCAAAATGAGAGGGGCACCCAGGCCACGATAGGACGAGGTGGCTAGATACTCAGGAGTGCTGAAATCGTTATGCGCTCAATGGGACTCTCTAAGAGTAGACAACCGAATGCTCAAGCGAGTCTGGGAAAGCGCTGATGGACGAGAAACCAAGTCCCGACTGGTAGTTCCGAAGAGAAAGGTACCAGCCATCCTGACCGAAGTACATGATGGGATTACCGGAGGCCACCTGGCCATGAATAAAACCCTTGACAAAGTTCGCCAGCGGTACTACTGGGTGAATTACTTCGAAGACGTCAGAGCTTGGTGCCGCAAATGTGCCATCTGTGCAGCCAGTAAGGGCCCGAAGACCCGGACCAAGGGCAGAATGCAGCAGTACAATGTGGGCGGTCCATTTGAAAGAATTGCCATCGATGTCGCCGGTCCGTTTCCCGAGTCTTAGAGGGGGAACAAATACATTCTGGTCGCAATGGATTACTTCAGCAAATTGCCTGAGGCATATGCGATACCCAACCAAGAGGCAACCACGGTAGCGACGGTGCTAGTAGAACAACTATTTAGCAGGTTTGGCGTCCCCATGGAACTACATTCAGACCAGGGGCGTAACTTCGAATCGAATGTATTCCAGAAGATCTGGACGATGTTGGGGATCAGGAAAACGAAAACAACACTATTACACCTACAGTCAGACGGAATGGTGAAAAGATTCAACAGGACCTTAGAACAACACCTATCCAGGGTCGTCAGCAATAACCAGCGTGATTGGGATGAGCATATTCCCCTACTCCTGTTGGCATATCGCTCTGCCGTACATAATAGTACAGGCCTGACCCCAGCCAGGGTCCTATTCGGAAAGGAGCTGCGATTACCCTGCGATTTGGCATTTGGCTCCCTCGAAGAACCTCCCCAAGACATCGACGTTTATGCCTACCAGCTCCGACATAACATGCCGGCAATAGACGAATTAGCCCGAACGCAGATGTTGGCCACCAGTGACCGGATGAAGACGCGATACGACCTCAAGGCCAATTCAGTCGGGTTCCAGGAGAGGGACAAAGTCTGACTGTACAACCCCCAACGGAGCAAGGGTAAATCCCCAAAGCTTACACCCGCCTGGGATGGTCCATACGAGGTGGTCAAGAGGCTTAATGACGTCGTCTACCGGATTCGTCGAAACCCCAAGGCTAAATTGAAGGTGGTCCATTTAGATCGACTCGCTCCCTACCATGGAGGGGTTGTTTCTGATCGGGACGATCAGAATTAAAGGAGGGGCAGTGTTACGAAATTTACCCAAAGTCGACCCTGTTTCATTTCAGTACGACAACAATCGCTTTGAGATAAAAAATGGTTCTCGAAAAGACTCGGCACCTGTAGGAGTGATGATGATTTTTGCGAGAATTTTCTATGCTGGTTTTATAAAGGAAGCAGGCCACGATCGCGAGTTCAGTTAGTGGAGCGAAGAGCTTATATGTAAAATTGTTATTGTGATATTTGAATCAGCTGTTGTATATTCGATGTAAATAAAACTTTCTAGAAAAGTGAAAGTGAATGTTGGTTTGATAATTTTAATTTGAACCCACGGACTTTGCAACAATATATAAATTGATAAAATTAATCTTGGTTTTTGGTCATTTGTTTATTTAATTTTAAATAACGTTTCGGTCACATTTTGTCCTTTTTCAAACATGTTAATCTCAATCTAAAAGTTACAGTTATTTTTTTTCTGAGCACATTTAAAAATTTAAAATTATTTAAAATCATGTCACACACAATTGATGTCTACTCCCATCACCTAGTATTTAAATGATTTATTAGTATTACGATGTTTTGTCCTTGAGTTTTTCAATTATTTGAGAACAGCAGCGTAGATTTTTCCGATGTGGTTTACATCTTTATTGTTTTTTATCGAAAATTGTTTTTTTTTTGAAAATACATCTCATGCAATTCACGTTTTTTCGTATGTGGCTCAGATTTGAATACCTTAGTATGTTCGAAAATAAAAGAATGTTTTTTTATTTTTTCATAGTTTGTCAATGCCGTCTTTTTTTTGTCATATTTGTGGGATTTTAGCCTAATTTCAAGGTATTGTATACGTTTGTCCGATGTACACACCCTTGCAGTCTTTACATGGTATTACGTAAACAAGGTTACTTTTTTATTTTTGGGCGTTTTTGTTTTAAGCATACTGAAATTACTTGAAGTTAAATTACATCATTTAGGACAAATGTGGATATTGCGTTATTATATTAGTAGTAGATATATTAGTAATCGTTTGAATTGTGTTGAAAGGCGTTTTACATATGGCAAAGACAAGAATCTATTGTTGTTCTTATTTATTTTTCGTTCTAGTGGCTGGTTTTCTTGTGCTAGACTTCGGAATACTCTTAGCTTGGCGTTAAATATTTGATTTATCATTTTGTTCGGATAGTCAGTTGCTTTGAGTGCATTTTTCGCTTTATTAATTGCATGATTTCTAAACTTATCATCAGATAGTTTCATCGCTCTGTCTGCCAACCCCATTATTACGGCTTTTTTTGGGTAAGTGAGTGATTAGAGTTGAAGGGCAGATATCTCGCTGACCAAGTTTTTTTTTTGTATACCATTCAGTTAAAATATTTTCTTTGTTACGATGTAGTGTAATATCCTAAAGGCCTTTCTACCCAACTCAAACGACTACTAAACAAACACAATATCCACATATGGCCTAAAGGATATAATTTAACTTCAAGTAATTTCAGTATACTCAAAACAAAAACGAGATGTCAGAGATGTGTGAACTAAATGGTGGTCGATTACAAGTAATTCATTATTTGCATAAAGATACATATATTTGTTTATGTGTACATACCTCTGTGTTTTTAAGATAATCACTTGCTAAAAGATAAAACATTAAATGAAACGAGAGTGTTAACCTTTACAAAATCAGTTGTAAATAACGTACTAGTGACCAGACATATGGATGTATATTGAGTTTAATTACATATTTATATACCGAATTTTGTATTGTATTATTAAAATAAAATTTTTGTACAGATTTCGTGAAAATAATCTAAATTATCTTCTCATATCTATCAAAAAATCACTGAGTTTTATAAAAAGTCACAATTGGAGCATACACTTAATAATTCATATCACAATCAACACACCATAAACTCATCACTTACAGAGATTACATAAAGCAGAGACAATTGTTCACAAAGGGAAGTTCACATAACAGATTTTTTTGGTTATATTTACGAAGAATTAAATCATTATTCTCACTTTATCAGCAAACTTCATTTCTAAATGTAGGATTTGTGCATCCTTTGATAATTTCTAACTTGATAACATGCCCTGACGTCACAATTGCGCAATTCTGGCCGTTTCTTGAATCTCTTATTTGAAAGCGTCCGCTGGACACTTTTTCACTTTAATTGCCTTATAAGTTTGCCCTTCTTAGGCTCCGTATTATTCACGCAAAATGTAAGGTTCGTTCCAACAGACCGAATTACCGATACACAATCCATAATATTCGTGCGCGGTGACGAGTTACCGTTTACAATATTGTTACGCGCAATACAATTACCGGTTGCTTATCGGTTTTACGTCGGTTAGGAACACGCCTGCAGTTTCATTTACGTCTTAAATGACAATCTAACCTTTTATTATGTCATACATCGCATGCTTTCTAGGGTAAACTCTGTAAATGTTTTTCCAAATTGTTTCTTCGAAGAAAATTCCGGACAACATTTATTTCACTGTTTATCACGGTTTTATTACAGAAAATTTAGGCGATTTGCAGCGATCTACCGGTTACAATTGGTCTGAACCAAATACATTCTAGCGGTTTTTGTTAATACCAATGACGTCACAAATCAGCCCTTTGTTACGTCATTGTTTCAAATATCTTCAACAGGTAATAACCCAAAGCAGTAGTTGTTTTTGATTGTCTGTCTCTTAATGAGGTTAGGTATTTACTATTTTACAAGTTTTTAAGTATACATTTAACAATAAATTTTGATCAGTTTTGCCAAAATCACTTTTATGTACCACTAAAGAACCGCATAAATAAAAAATTTTAACTAAACAAAAACATAACCATTTAACATATGATTTTGACGTTTTCTGGTTGAACCAAATTGCATTGTAGCGAATGAGTTTTGGTTCTACTTCAGTGTTGAAAAGAGAAATGTCAAAGTACAACCACTGTTAACCAAGTGTAGAACCAAAGTTATCCCTAGCAGCAAAAAAGGCTGGATAGTATACTAATTCTTTTAGTCCTGACTTAGTTTGTCTATGGTTGTATACGTTGTGTTTTGTGTACCACTGTTTTTATTTAGAAATTGTGTGTTCTGACTCTGACAGCAATTCGGGAACGAGTCCTGTGTTTGATCTGTGGGAACGAGTAGCTGTATCACCGGTATTGTAATAAGCTGTTTTGAATAGAGTTTGGCGGTTCTTTTGCAATAAGATTTTCGTTCACTATATTAAATTGTTTAAGGTAAGTGGTACGTTATATTCTTTACAAATTTTACTGTTCACAGAAGTACAGAGAACACAAAAAGATAAAGTAAAAAAGTTCATGTTTTAAATTTTTTCTGCATAAGAAAAAACAAAAAATACGGTTTTTGATAATTTTTATATATAGTAGGTACAAAATAAAATTACTCAGTTAGTAAATAGTAGGTACTTTTACTAGATATCCACCATGGTAACTATGTCTTGTGTAACCTCACATACAAATTTATTTTTCTATGCATTTCTGTTAGGTTTTGGGACAAAGTTATGCCTGCTTTGTTTTTGGATATCATATTCCCATTTTATATCCGGTGCCTCCTTGCCTTTTTAACACCCCTAGATACCACTAATAAGTGATTTGAGTTGTCCATGTTCTGTTGTCTTGCCGAATGTCCTACCTATTTCCATTTCAGGGTTCATGTTTAGTTCTGGTAGTAGTGAACTAAACATAAGTATGAATTGACACAAGTATATCCAGAAGTTTCGCCCCTTGGAGCTGTTATGTCGTTTTTTATAGCGCAAGAAAAATCGAATAGCAGAAATATAATTTTTAATCCAGATATCACAGTATTAAATATTCGAAGAGTTAGCCAAAGTAAGCTGGGCAATTTATATCTTGATGTACACAATTATGATATTAGCTTTTTATGTTTGACAGAAACTGGTTTTAATGATTTCCTGAAAATAGTTTTCACTTTGATAATTTACTTAAATCCAGTTACAATAGGAGAAATAATGGGTGGGGTAGCAATTTATGTCTAAATGTATATTCTTTTGACCTCACAAAGTATTGTGTAGAGCAGGACATTGAAGTATATGGAATTTCTTGTAATACTATGCGGCTATCGTTCTCCATCTGGAAATTTAAGTTTATTTTTAAATAATTTGTATGACATTTTAAATGACATTTTTAAACCAGGCTTAAACATTTTTTTATGTGATTTTAATGCAGATTATTTTGGTAAGTTCAGTTCAGCTTTTAACAAAATATTATCAAACTGTTTTAATCTAAACACATAGTAAAATGGCCTACAAGAATCACAACCTGTAGTGCAACATCAATTGATCAAATATTCACTAATTTTTATGATAAAACAACTGTTTGCATAGTTAATAATGACATGTCTGATCATAGCTTAGTTTTATGTGATATACAATTAAGTGAAAACACAATACTAACTGAACAACGATACATTAGGTGTTTCACAAAAGAAAAAAATAATAAATTTAAAAATGAAATTGGGTAAGACAATTGGGAGAATGTATTAAAACTATCAGATATAAATTTGCATTTTAAGATTTTTGGTCAACATTCTATTATTAATTTCAGAAGAATTTTGGAAAAGTACTCACTCCACTAAAAAACCAAAATAAAAATAGATGGGTCACATCTCAGATTAAACAATCGAGTCAAAACCTAAAAGATCTCTTTAATCTTAAAAATACATTTCCTGGTCTAATAGATGTATATAAAGTCAAAAAGAGAATTCATGACAACTTGGTGACCAAACAAAAAAAATAATAGTATTAAAATAAAATAGACAACTTTGACAATTTCTCTAAGTCTGCATGGCGCGTCGTATTGGAGTTATCAAATAAATTGAAGGCCGATATACCAAGAATATCTATAAATATCAATAACAACATTGTAGACGAACCTGCACTAATAGCGAATCTGTTTAATGATTTTTATATAAACATACCAAAAAAGATATTAAACAATATTACTCCTTGTAAAAAGGACTATCATCTATTTATGAGTAAAATTTCACCACCATCGGAATCCTTTTTTCTTAAGCCATATCATGATCATGAAATATTTTACTTACTTAAAGAAAAACAAATTTTCGTCCGGATCAGATGAAGTACCAACTGCTCTATTAAAACAAAGTTTATTTAAACTTATTCATCCTCTAACATTTCTAGTAAATTTATCATTTTCTACAGGAACGTTTCCAGATATGTTAAAATGCAGTAAAGTTAAACCTATTTGTAAAAAACATTCCCGCCTCTCTATTGAAAATTATAGACCAGTATCAGTACCATCATCTTTTTCTAAAATATTTGAGTATTTTTCTTAAATAGGTTGATGTCATTCGCGCAGAAAACTAATTTATTTTCAAAAAATCAACACGGTTATTTAAACCGCAGATCCACAAATAGTGTTGTATTTTCATATTGCAAGAAAATAATTGAGTATTTGGAAGTAGGTGAGTGTCCTGTTGGGATCTTTTGTAATCTTAGCAGGCCTTTCGACTGTTTCAATCATGACATACTTGTGGAAAAATTGTATACCTATGGAATACGAGGCTATCCACTATCGTGGATACAATCTTTTTTGTTTAAGAGAACACAATTTGTTGACATTAATAATCATTACTCTCAGACAGCTGAATTAGATATAGGAGTTCCTCAAGGGTCAATATTAGGACCAATTTTATTTTTAATCTATATCAACGACCTAGATCTACTTCCGATATCGGCAAGCTTCACGATGTATGCTGATGATACATCATTAGTCGTATCTGATAAATCAGACTTGTTATTACAGGATAAATGTAATGAATCGTTATTTTCTTTAAATGGTTTTCAGCTAATCATTTATAGCTTAACCCTTCAAAAACATAAGCTTTGAGGTTTCATCACAATCAACGAGAATGTAATGTGTTGTCATTTCAAGTTAATAATCTATCTCCTATAATTTCAACTAATTTAGATGGAACTATCTTTCTTGGATCGCATATAGATCACAATCTAAATTGGAAATCACACTGTAAATATTTGATTTTACAGTTAAATTCGATTTCCTATCAGCTAAGAAATCTAAGAGATGTACTAGAGAGTGATCAGTTGCTGAAGCACTATTAAGCACAGGTTGAAAGCAGACTCCGATACGGTGTCAAATTCTGGGGATTATCGTCGTTGGCTAATGATATTTTTATAGCCCAAAAACGAGTTTTAAGATCAATGTAAGGTCTTTCAAAATTTGATTCTTGTAGAGACGTTTTCAAGAAACTAAGTCTCTTAACACTTCCATAATTACTCATATTAGAATTATGTATACAAGTATTTGCAAACAACGATTGCCTGTATGTAAAAAACAAACAGCAATATAGTTTTAATACAAGACGCCAAAATGATTTTTTTATTCCATTTGGAAAACTTCAAGTTACAAAGCGTTTTCCCAGTGACATGGCTCCTAGAATGTATAATGCTCTTCCCGTGGAACTAAAAATGATTCCTACTAGACATTTATTTAAACGCAAGTTGAAATTATTTTTAACGTGTGCTTTTATAAAATAAGTGACTTTATTAACATATGAGTCTGCATTAAAATCATTGTTTCCTGTTTTTTTATTTTTATTTTATTTATATATTTACAATTTTACACAAATGTATGTACTTTTAGTTTCATGTATCCATGTAAAAAACTGACTTTTTCCATATGGTTTATAACTGTCAAAAAGGAAATCAATATATCGTCCCGACTTGACCATACAATGTATGGCATCACACTCCCTCTAAGGCACGCTATGAGTGCCTTTAGGGGAAAATTCACTAAACCCCAGATGTCCTAGATATCAAAAGGGTTTAGCTCTGTGGGAGCCCTTGCCAGGTTCTCAGGCCCGTGGTTGGAGTCGTGGCGGCAGTTCCCCATGAATTTCCTGACCGTCCGGGCTGTTCCTAAAAGGACGGCTTTTTGCATTTGTTTGTAAAGAGTTCGTTTAGACCGAGGTATTTTAGATTGTTTAATAGATGTTTTGGGACTAGTCCTGTCGTTGACATAACAATTGGTACAGTTCGTGTGTTGTTCATGTTCCACTGAGTCTTTATTTGAAATTCCAAATCTCTATATTTGGTTATTTTCTCAGCCTGCTTGATATTTATATTATTGTTGTTAGGAATTGTTATGTCAATTAAAGTTGTTTTCCGAGAGACTTTATCTACCAAAACTATATTTGGTCTATTGTGAGCAACAGACCGATCTGTCAGTATCGTGCGGTCCCAGTACAGCTTGTAGTTGATATTTTCTAACACAGATTCTGGTTTATATTTATAGTATGGTAATCTTACCGACTGTGATAATTCATGTTTCAGTGCTAGTTCCTGGTGAAGTATTTTTTCCACAGCATCGTGTCGTTCTTTGTATTCAGTTGCAGCGAACGCTTGACAACCTCCTTTGATATGCTGGATAGATTCAGATGTTTGGCAACCGTACCTGCATCTATCGTTGTTAATAGAAGGGTCTTTAACGATGTACTTTAGGTAGTTCTTAGTTGGAATTACTTAATCTTGGATTGCCAATATAAAGCCTTCCGTTTCAGGGAAAATATGACCAAAGATCAACCAGTAGTTCGACGCTGCACTGTCGACATAATCTTGGTTGACGTTATTTATATGTCTTCCATGAAGGGGCTTCTCTTTCCATTTCAGCAGTTTCTGATCTGTGGTCTGGTGGTGTAATTGGGCTTGTTGTTGTGTCAGTCGCAGTGGTGTTGAGTCATCAACCTGGCACATGACTCTATGTAGATCAGAAAATTCTGCGAGTTTCTGGAAATGACTACGGAAAATAGAAATTTGTTGATCTAATAGTTTACTCAGATCTGTCAATCCTCTTCCTCCTTCATACCGTGGCAAAGTTGTACGTTCGACAGAGCTCTTTGGATGGTGATTTTGAGCTTTTGTTAGTAAAACTCGAACTTTTCGTTGTAATTGTTCCATGTCAGTCTTGCACCAATTAACTATACCGAAAGAGTAACTGAGCACTGTTTTGGTCTCACTGCGACCCCAATTGTTCTGCAGATGGAAGTTGCAGCACAGTAGATGATTGTGTGTAGCGACTGTAACGTATTAGCACCTAAAACATAGTTTGGCAAGATAAATTTGTTCATAGCCTGCAAGACGATACCCAGTTTCTTAGAAGATCTTAGTTTGGGAAAAGCTGGTCTAGTCAGTGGATCTGTTCCACTATACTCTCTAAGAGCTCCTTCCATTTATGCTTGGATCTTCTCAAGCAGGTCAGCGTTGTTTGGCTGTTCTTGTTGTAGTTCTTTAGTCTCGTCCGCTCTTTGTGCCCAAGGTGTTTCAGGCTCTGGATCGATTGTATTTCGACCAAATAGTTCGCGCTCCACTTCGCTCTTTATTCTATCCAGTTGTTCAGGCGAAATAAGGCCATTTCTCAAGATGACACGATATTGATCTGCGACTGTCTGTTCAGTAACTTGAAGCTCTGGGTACTCACGACAGAACTCTTGATGGAGTATTTGGCGATATCCAGTCTTGTCCTGGCCAAGGTTCGTAATTCTGTAAAACGTGCGCATTATAAATTCATTCATGGCGCCAGTCCATTTCATGCGGTCTTTTCAGTCCCGCTTGAGTGAGCGCTGGCTGTTGATCCTGCGCAACACTTTCTGCGGGTGGAGTTCTCGTTCTCGTTTGACTCCGTTGGCGATGGTCACGATGTTGTTGTGACTGTATTGGTGAGTGTTGTGGTTCTTCTGGGCTGTAGCTCTTTGGACGGCAGGGACCCGCCTCCTCAGCACCCTGCCACCGACGTCCCGCATGCTGTCATGTCCAACGCCGGCTCCAGACATGCCCAGCCGATCCCCAGGCAGCGGCTCTTTTCCGAGGCATCTACTCCTTAGCTCCATTTTCATGGGTGGTGTCACCAATTGACCCTGGTGACCCAGGTAACTCGGACCCGTGGGGTTGTCACTTCCCAGATGAAATGATTTAAACCAGACCATCCCGTGCGGGTTGTGGAGAAGGAAGGAAAGCTAGGTAGTAGGTCAGCGGACAGCTGCCCCTTTAGTCGCCTCATACGACAGGCGGTGGATACCGTGGTGCTATTCTAACCCGGCCACCACACGGGAGATAAATATATTATTATTATTAGTTCCAGGGTTGTGTTATTTATTATAAAGTCATGAGTGTCTGCCTGTTCTACATTTTCTTTGATTTCTTGATATTTATTTTTAGATCTATTTCAATACTTACTCTGTTAGGTTCAGTTATCAAAAGTCTTTATGGGCGCAAATTCTGAAAGTCTCTTGTTTGCGAGATAGAGCCCCCTGATGAGGTATAGTGAAAATCAAACTTTGCCAATTGATAGATTTGAACTTGCAGATTAAGTCTCCATGAGCTCAAACTATGAAAATCTTTTGTTTTCGAGATACAGACCCCCAAAGTTTATTTTATTACCCCTTATGAGGTATAGTTAAAAAGTGACTTCTGGCTAATGATTTTGAAACATTGCCATTAGATAGTTCTGACCTTGTGTATCAAAAGTCTCAAACCCTAAGACTCTTGTTTTATTCACCCCCAAAATTGATTTTTTTACCCTTTAGTAGGTATAGCAGGAAAGTGACTTTTGGTTAAATTGTTTGACACTTTGCCATTTGATAGTTCTGAATTTGTGGATAAAAAGTCTATGGGAAATTATTTTTTGAGAGAGTCCTCCCAAATTTGATTTTATACCCTACCAACTTTGGGGAGCTGTATTTCGAAAACAAAACACTTTGAGTTTGAGCTGATAAAGAGTTTGATCCATATATTCAGAGCTATTAAACGGCAAAGTTTCAAAAAAAATTAGCCGAAAGCCTTTTTCTCGCTATACCTCATAATGGTTAAAAACCAGATAAAAACTTTAACAACCCTTCGAATCGATTGATAAGTTACCAGCAGTTATTTGTCCGATAGTTTTATTCGAGACCTGTGTAACAAAAAGTGGTAGTTTATCTGGCAGATAGGTTGCTCATAGGCTATCAGGCTATCAGCAAGTGGTGAAACCGGCCCTAAGTGTTCGAAACTTCTTTTTTCTTGACAGTGTACTAAGCGATCAATAAATTTTTATTGAACTTTATTAATGCTTTCCTGTGGAATGTTATTTCTATATTGCCTCACTCTATCTGTTAAATTCTTTATTTTGTTGTGTTTACTTGTATATACATTTTAAAAATGACAAAAAGAAATCTGGTGGGCGGTGGCGTGAGATCCCGTGTTGGCCACTAAATCGGTTCTCGTCTACCGGGCCACTTATTTGGGAAAACTTGATTAAAATATTTTCGAACATCCACTAGATACATAATGAGACGGCGCTCTCTCTTGTTGATACCACATAGTTTCAGTATTTCCGAGACTGCACCAAGGAATAAATTCATTGATGTTGAAATCAATAAGTTCATCAAAATTTGTAGACATGTGTGCCCTTCTACAGTATAATTAAAAATGTAGCGTCCAATGATTTTATTTCGAACATTTCCAGTCTAAACATTCTGTATATTGCATGTGATCCTCTCAAATTCA
Organism: Octodonta nipae; assembly: GCA_034190945.1. Taxonomy (NCBI): domain Eukaryota; kingdom Metazoa; phylum Arthropoda; class Insecta; order Coleoptera; family Chrysomelidae; genus Octodonta; species Octodonta nipae. The sequence continues at coordinate 52,554,046 of CM067222.1, read as the reverse complement.
TATATTTAGTACCTTTTGTCCAATATCTACAATTTTGCTTTTTGACTTCATCATTTAATGTAAATGTGCCTTTGCCTGAAAAATATCTTTATTAGTGGATCACAAAGAAATAATATGATTATTATAGTAGAACAGTTAAAAGGGTATTGTAAATTAACTAGTAATTACATATGACATATGCAAAACGCGAGGTCAAACAGAAAGTAACGCGATCGGTACCCAAAAAAATACTAACTACAATATATTTAATTTAAGCAACATCCTCTCTTAAACATAAGCTCATATTGGATGAACAATAAACTAGTTTTGAGTGCGTCCTTGCTTTGGTAAGGGAATCCGCAACCATCATATTAGTACCGAACATCAATACTTCCTCCAAGTACTTTGTCGCGGACAAAATGATGCCACACGTCGATATGCTTCGTCCTTAAATGCCTGAAAGTTTTATAGAACTTTCATAATCACTTAAATGATCATAGCTTCATTCTTCAACTGCGGCCAAAAACATTCTTGAAACTGCTTTAGCTATAAAGCTTCATGTACACATGACGACAAAGACATGTGCTCTGCTTCTGTTGTAGACAGCAATTGTAGGTTGTCGCCTTGAATTCCAGCTAATCGTCCTCCCAGAAACAGGAATGTGTAACCAGTGCAGACACGTCGATCATCCTCAGCTCTAGCCCACTCTGCGTCCCAGTAGTCCTGAACCATTGTTTCTTCTGACTTTTGCTTACAACTCAGTGCTTTTCAAAAAACGCATGAGGCGCTTAATAAGGGCTGCGTGTCGGGCTTGTAATTTTATTTTTGTGAAATATACAATAAGCACCCAATTATCGCATAAGGAATATAAATTAATATATATGCAGGACGCATACTTTGGAGACACTTTTTTAGCTAAGGCATACATTGGGGACATCTGCATTCTTTGAGAACTGGTCCCAAACTATGTTTGTGAAAAGGCATGCTTTGGGGACATTTTGAAATTTATATCTACAGCATATTTTGAGCCCAAAGTGAATTTCTATAGAATCCAATAGATGGTGTTATGGTACACATTTTGGGTATATTGCGATATATAAACTGTCCCCAAATTGTGTTGAAAGGTTTATATATAAATGAGTTTATATATAGGATTTGTGTCTACAGCATAGTTTCAGACAGTCATTTTTTTACATTGCATGAGTTTGAAAACGTGAAATAAGCCATCCAGCAGGCATTTGTTATACATAGAAAATATAAATGAGTTTATATATAGATGTGTGGTGCTCCATAATATTAATATATATGTATATAACATTTTCAGTAAACTTGTATGCGTAAGTCGGAAGAATGTCGTAAAATTTCTGTTAATTTGAACAATTTGAACATTTATCGGCTGACTTGGAAATGTTGAAGTGTTTTTAGTGTAATTTCGAAATTTTGTTGGTCTATTAATTGAATGATTAACATTTGGGTTCACACGTTGATTTAAATATGTTTAGATTTGAAGACGAGAGATGTAATCAGCGACATCTAGGATTTTCGGGGAAACTAGCATATAGAGGTTCCGAATCTGGAGCCGTTCCATGTAATTTCTGTCACCCGTAATTCCTAGGTTAGAATGTCACGATGAAATTTTCAGGTTAACTTCATCTGTTACAGATATTAAATACTTTCTTCGAGGTGTCATTCTTTTGTACGCAAGACAATATATATAATATATATGGTTTCTGGTTAGGGAATCTTCATCAGTTGCGCTTACCACAATTGAATGTCCTCTCGAACACTTCTTCATGCATTTGATACATTTCGTTAAATTTGAAGACGCGAGAAGTAAAGACCGACATCTAGGATTTGTGTGTCCCTATACAAGGATTTGACTCCTATTATACCTACAGCAAAGGTTAAATAGGAATCGGTCAATTGGTTTTGGAAATAACCGGCAAAAACCGAAAATAGCGGATTTCGTTTTTTGCCGGTAAATCTGAAACGGTTAATTTAATCGCTGTCAAGATGTGACATTATTTGAATACATTTTTTTTAATCGAATAAGATGGCATTTGTCACATGTCTCAATAGTCTTTTGTCATTCCGCAAACTTTCCATTTTGCTTATAGCCTCCATATTAGATTTTTTATTTTTTAAAATAGGCGTAAAATTTCCAGTCTAGTAATACACCACAAGTGCATAAAAGATTTGAGTCTCAACAAAATATCACACATCAGGATTAATAAAAAACAGCCGCATTATGCAATAGTTTAAAATCTAATTAAGTTCTTAACTGCTTCGTAACTAGGTATTAATTTAGAGAATTGCAAATTGGCGTCCATTTACATAGGGACAATTTTGACAATTGGTCACTGTTTTTCGTACAACTTCGCAAGTGTATTTCCGGCAATACTATTTATAAATGTATCTGAAATTCTATGTCTCAGGTAAGTTAGATTAAATTACCAACGATCCCACACCAAAAGTTACTTCCACATGTAGTCTATACACATCTCTTTGCCAATTGGTGAGGGTTTTCCATATCACATTGATAAGTACATATTGTGCTCATTATAACCTTCACAATTCGTAAATCAACTCTCATAAGACCACAAGATATAATTTCCATAAATGAGATATTCATTACTCTTTCTAATATACCACTCACAGAAACGCATTCGTCTTGGAAAATCAGTTTCCTTAAATCCTATTTTGAGTTTGTATAGATGGTACTTATTCTTTTTTATCACTTTCTTTACCGTTGATTTTGGCACACGAAATTGCCGTTCAACAGTTCTTATCTAGACATTAGGCTTTCGTTGACAGGTCGTAAAATACTTCTGTTTCGATTTTCTTTTTCAATATTGTTTCGGCTTCTAGATTGTTCATAAGATTAATTAAATTAACTAGGATTTTTTTGAATTGGTCTTTATGAGGCTGTCGTCGTTCAGAATACATCTCTAAATACCTTGCTGAGGTAATTCGGTGTTTGTATTTAATGTAAGAACAGCGCTAAAATGTCGAAACTTTTCTTCATTTGAATAGAGAATACCGGCTATTTTTAACAGGTTTCGATAATTTGTGTTTCATATTTATGATTTTAATCAGAGAAAAATGTATTACTTACTAAAAAACAACTTTCACACTTTGAATTTTTTAACATCAATCAGATTTGTTATAGAAGGCGATACAATATTGAAAATAAAAATGGCGATAGAAACATTTTACAAGTTGTCAACGAAAGCTCTAGTACATTGGTAAGATCTGTTGAAAGGGACTTTCGTGTCACAATAAACAATACAGAGAGTGTTAAGAAAGAATAAGTACCAAAAACACATAATAGATCAACAACGTAAGGAGACTAATTTTCAAGACAAATGCATTTCATTTGCCTTGAAAGTTAGTTTCCTTAAGTAATAAAAATTCGGATTATGTAAATCATATCTTGCAGTACGATGGCAGTAGGTTTACGAATCATAGAATATTAATAAGCACAATACAATAATTGATATGTTGAAAACCCCCACGAAGTGGCAGAGAGATGTTTATAGACCAAAGTTAGAAGTAACGTTTGATGTTGCCTCATTGGTAATTTCATCTTACGTTTTTTTAATTGGGTACCCATTATAAAATTATGAATATTTTCAGGACTTATAAGACCATATTTGTTTGACTACAATTCTTTAATGTTATTTTAATACAAACAAGTCATGGCCTTCTTAAAAAAATAAGGCCTAACTTTATGAAGTGTGATATTTCGATGAAACTAAAATTTTGTATGCACTTGTGAGACATATAAAAAAGACGATTTTGCGGGATAACAAAAGACCTTTGAGATATGTGATATGTCATTTTATTCGTCTTAAAAAAATTTCACATCTTGACAGCTGTCAAATTAACCGGTTCGGATTTACTGACGAAAAACATTTTCGGGTTTTGCCGATTATTTTCAAAACCAAATGATTGATCGTAAATCCGAAGCCGATTTCAAATGCACTAAATTTCCTCTAAAATGTTCCCCATTTGACATTTGCTGTATAGAGAAGGGAATTTAAATATACCTGTCCTCAGAAAAATATAATCAAAATAAAATATGATTTTGTTAACCGTTATTTTAAATAAAACAACACTATAAATCTTATAATATTGGGAAAAATTGGTTAAAATAATGTAAACCTCACATATTTGTATGCACCATAAATTTGAAATAGTTATAAGAAATTACTTTATTATCTAGCCTTACTTTTTAGATGATCTTCTAAAGCTTTATTGTTTCTCATTTGTCTTTTAGTGTTATACCTGATTTTTTAATTTTTTTGAATAGAATTGGTATTTCCATATAGATATATGACGGTAGCTTTCTCATATATCTTTTCAAGAAACATTATATGTCGGTAGTCTGTTGTAGCGTTTCTTAGATATGTTAGTGTTGTCCACTTTGAAAAAAATACATTGAAGATCACATATTTCTGTTAAAATTCAACTCTGTTCTTTGCTAATCATTTCTATAACAATTGCGTTTACTGGTTTACTATTTTTCTTTCCTTCATTGAGTTTTGTTGACTTATTTTGTTAAGCATTTTAAATTTTATTTTACTACACAATAATAAGTTTACCATTCATTTTATTTGTATTTTTGCAATTCCTCTCTTCCTTCTTCAGTTGTTTAATTAGTTTTTTATCTTTACTTCTGAGACATGACTGTTTTTCTTGTTGATTTTCGAAAACTATGATTTCATTTCGTATGGAAGATGTCCTGTAAGAACATTTAAGCGTTTTTCACTTACATTTCTTTCGTTATAGCTGATGTTCTTTACATATTTTAAACATATTTTTTGATTATTAACGTGACGTGGACTTTTGTACTGTGTTACTTTGCTGTATAGCAAGTGCATATATTACACCTTATTACCTGAAGTCCAGTGGTGGTCCATTTTAGCGTATTCAGTGTTTCTTCATCTACATACTGATGGACGTTTCTTATCTGGGTTCGTATATTTACAGTTCCGACAATCATTTATTATTATTTTTCCGTGGATGTTTTCTCCCGTCTGTGATTGTTAGCACTACTTTCCTTCTTAATTTTATGTCTCTCAGTTTTCGTGATTTTCGTTTTCATGGAGGTGATTTAGAAACCACTCACATCACGCGGCTTGTCGAGTTTTCATGTGGGATGAAGAAAGATTAGGAAACAGTCAACAACAAATTTTGATATCGGAATCTTTGAAGCTGGCAATGAAAAAAAAACCTCAAAACAAAAAAGACAACTTAGTATGTATATTACTTTTCCTGAACTAAATTTAAAAATCCTAAATGATTCTGGATTCTCAAGATCCCGTATCGATTACGAGAAGTTTGTTTAAAGATATAACAGTTTCGCACAATACATTAACATGTTTTGTTTTTCAATATCCTAAATCAAAACTTAACCCTTTAAGTTTCATAACATTCTGAATTGTCTTATTGGCTTAGAGATTTTAGGCTATCGTTGACTAAGGCACCGGATATCTTATTACAATATTTTTAAAAAATCATAAAATTCTTTTATTTTACAACTTGATATCCAAATTTTTATATTAGCAGGAAGTTATTTTTAATAATAAACAGACAAATCCACTGACCACATTAAAATTTTATATAGAACATGTACCTAAAAGGACCCTTGAGGAGAAAAGAGTAAGCGAAAACGAAGAAGAAAGAATTCGGATATCATCTGATATTGGTGATAACAACTATGAAAATGTTCCTTCCGCCCAAGAAAATATTTTTCTCAAAAATAAAGACACCTCGGAAGAAGCTAAAATATATTTTAATGCATATCACCATTTTCGAATATATTGCAAGTTATAGACAGTTTAAAATAATATTTCATTCTGTTTTTTACTTTTCAACTCAGCCATAGACTAAGTTTCCAAAAAATATTTTAAATAAGAAATGATCAATTTCGGACAAACTTTGTAAACCCTTACATACAATATTATACCTTTATCCAATATCCTAAAATTTCTAATATTTCTCATTAGTTTATGAGTTATTAGATATTATTGAACCTTAACCACAAAGGTTACTCAAACTTTTACAAATTACTAAAATGCTATAGGGCATATCTCAAAAACTCCATTCGAAATTATTTTCAAGACAGTTGAATATATCAGCAGTCCCAATACGGCACTCTATGAATATGAAAGTTCACAACAGAAAATATTTTCGGAAGGATAGATCTAGATACGTCCACTATCTAAAAACTAGTAAGTACAAATTTTCTAACTATTATTTTAAGCTTTTGTACTAACATGCATTGTAACTTCCCTTACAATTACAGAGATAGCAAATAATTTTGTTTATTATATTTTTTATCGTGGAATACCCAACTCAATTGTGGTACACAGTGGTACATAATTAAACTAAAAAGTTGTTTCAAAATTCGCTCTCTCAATTGAACAACTTCGACTTGTAAATAAAACTTTTACAAATAGCCCTATGACGATTATTGATACAAGACGAAATTTTCGAGATTTTTCAATTCATTGAACGCAAGACAATATATTGTTTCTAATCGAGAACTTTCCTCAGTTGCGCTCCCCTCAACTGATTGAATTTTCAAATACTTATTTATGTATATAGTACATATAACTTTATTTATTTTATCCCTAAATGTATTCCTACCCCCAGGAGTTTTAGGAAAATTGATATCACAGAGTCTCCAAATCGGGAGTCATACTCTGTATAACGCCGATTCCCTGTGATTTTTAGGATATAAATCACACGAAAAAATTTGTAGAGGTTTACTAAAACCTGTCAAAGAAATGACGATACTAACATTCGACATTTTTCATTCTACTGAACGCAAGATATTTTTGTATATAATCACTCAATCCAGTTAGTAAACTGTTAGTGAAAATGGAAAGGCTGTGGAATCTTTACTGTGTCACAAATGTAAAAACACGGTTTTACACCCTAACACCAAACATTTATTTAAACACTCCACGGAGGTTTACTCCTTGATGATGACAGGCAAGCGATCAGTGTTTAAACAAAGGTTTGATGTTAGGGTGCAAATCTGTGTTTTTACATTTGTTAGTGACAATGTTAGGTAATGATTTTAAAGCATCAATATTCTCTACAAGAAACTCAATTTTGACTTAATTACTAACAGTGGACATACTATGCAAAAATTGAGTCAATACTGTATTGAACAGAAAATCCATATGGACAACACAAAGCGCTCTTTAAAAAAAGAGTTTTGATGTGGTTCTGATGCTTACTTCTAAATTTAAAGTATTCCAAGTGTTCCAAGCTCAAAAAAAAGATCCAACATAAACATTAACATAAAAAGTCGTAATATAATAAATGGTGACACAACTTTTTTTATTGACAATTTACTTTAGTCACAATACAAAATTTAATTAGGTACACAATCTTTCAATTCAATTTCAGATTCAATAGCCAATATGGCGGAATTAAATAAACAAATCTTTGCTCATAATCCCCAAGAAGAAAAGATGTCCCATTCAACTGCTTTTAATTAATAATGTAAAATTACAAATATCCTTCAATTTCATTAACACTATGCATAATATATCAACGTTTTGATATTCCCATTTTTAGTTTATTTTCATACAATTTTGAAATGTTCTGTAATTATTTGTATTTTAATTGTAGGACTAAAATAGCAATTAAAAAACACAAAGAAATTCATAATTTGCCATGAATTGTCTAACACAATTCTATTAGAAAGGGACGTATCATATTAATCAAATATTTATTAAATTTCAAACATTCAAATTCAAACATTTACAATACAACTTCATAATATTTAATGTTAAAAATTTCGTATTTATTATGGACTGGAATGCCGAATGCTTTTTTATCACAGTGGCCGTAGAAGATTTTCGAATAATCGCCTTTCACGGAAATGTCGGTATATCAAAGCATAGATCAAATATATGACCGAAATATTGGCCCATTTTTTATATACCAACAGTTTAAAGATTCGGTGAACTAACAAACCAAAACAATTGTTAGAATAGACCAGAAGAATAAATATTATTACGAAGGCGATATGTGTCGTCTTTAATAATAAAGTTGTGTAAAAAAATATACCTAAACTTATCTATACGACAATGAAATTTGTCACTTTGAAGGATAGTTGCTAACTGTGTATGCAGAAGATCAGCTGGGTTTTGACGATTAATACATTTCAGTGATTCGAAGCAGTCATAAAATAATTTTTTTCTACATAAGAAATTACCACTATATATTGTTATATTAAACTATAATAACCAAATAAATGTAATTATTAATAGTATGAATTTATGATGCGGACACCCATTTAGTTTTGTTCAAATATATTTCATAACATAACATAAAATGTTGTGTATTACAAGAAAACAATAATTTATTTAGTTTTCTAAAACAGAGAAAATTAAAATTCTGATTTACGCTAGAGAGCATTTTAATTTAAATACAAAACACAATGTCTTTTTTTAGATTTTATTAAGGAAAAATGAATATCTTCATCTAGAATTTATTAAATTCTCGACGTTTCGATTCCTGCTTTGGAGCCATTATCAAGAGACAAAAGTGAAAAAGTTTTCGAGTCTAGATCGAACTAGGGGCCTCAATCTGCCTACTCCCCAAGAGTCACTAGGTAACTGTTACCTAGCCTAGTTCATATATATATATATATATATATATATATATATATATATATATATAGCTAACAAGTACCTCACAGATGCAAGTCTCACAACCGGTGAAAAAACTTCAATGCAGCCAATTCGTGGTCTCTGTGAACATTCGATCATTACAAACCGTGCCATTTGTATTTGTATGTATAGTATCTGGCATAGTAATAATTTCCAATGTATTATTTTTCAATAAAGAATTGTACTCTTCATCCATCGCTTCTGTCTGTGGTTTAGTATTAGAGCCTGACAATGTTATTGCCGTGCATATTTCTTCTATAAATTTGATCTCAATGTGATATTTCTCAAAATAATCATCATCATCAAATTATCTGCATCAGGATAATATGTTTCATCATTTTTTCTATTCATCCATAACGGTTAATAGAAGTATCATTATCTGATGATGAGCTGACGTCTTGTGAGCTATCATCAAAATTTGTTGATTCTTCGTTCTTCTGTTTGATTCTGTTGGTCCGGTATATCAATCTCTGTGGTAAGTGGGACAGTAACTAGCCGTGGCAGTGATATAGGTCCTGAATGATATTTTCCATATTCTTGGAATTTTTACTTATCTAGTAATTACAATCTTTTTAGATATCGGTTCATAAAGTCATTTCCGGTGTTTTACAATATCATTTCAGACGATTTAAATTATGAACCTGTATCATGACCTTGAAATCAAATATCTTTAAATTTGAAATGTTTGATTTCTTACCAGTCCATTTTTCATATCAGACAGAACTCGTGATGGGGATCTGTTGATGATTCCATTTTTTTTTGCAGTTAAGCATCAAACAGCATATAGAGCAAAATTTAATCATTTTCGCTCATAAAATTCTACAGCAATTCGCTTATACGATCACGTCAGTAACAGCTTGTAGATAATTATTGCTAAGATTTTAACAGCAAACTCGTAGAAGTAAACGATTTAAATAATAAAAACCCGCAAAAATACGAATTTCTTTTGTTTTTTTGCTTATATAATGAAAATTAATGGAGGAATCGTAATGAAGGCTACAGGAGAGTTGCAGAGAATAAGAAATGAGTGTTTATACATCCTAATTGGATCATTTTTTGCCGAGTAAACTTATAAAAAAAACTTTCTGGTAACTAATAATGGAATATTAGCCATCGTCAAAACAATAGTTTATGATATTAGGTTTATATAGGCTCACGATGGATACTATTGAATAAGTAGTTTTTGAACAATTCCAATTTAAATAATTTAGAGAGCTATTTTGCACATTCCATCGTATTAACGAGAATAGTCCGATCGGGATATACTAACGATATTTTGAAAGTTCATAAATTCCACTTCAACTTGTCTATCTTGGGTTTTCACTATAACGCCGAGAAGTTGATTTAAAATAATAGTAAACATTGCCATTTAAATGTACGAATATGCGACAGCCAGCCAGCTGTGCACTGACAATAGCCGTCAAAGCACATGGACGGATCTAGAATTTTCTTAAGGTGCCCTTACCCACGAGATTATGGAGAATTGTATTCTTATGTTTTTTCTCAGCAGTTTATTACGTTTTTATTTACATAACTTCTGCCTGCTCATATTAGTCTATTTTTTCATTGGTTTATTAAGGTAATGTTTACCTGTATACAGTTTACTGATATTAATTAAATGACTTTTTCCACTGAATAGATCCTCCAGTGTCAGAACATCGTAGGGTCCATCGTTTAAGTCAAATTTCAACAGCAGTATTAATACATTTTACGGCATTGTGACAAAAATCCAAGATATACGAAGTGAAGTGCATTATAAGCTTTCAAAATATTTTTTGCATATCACTATCAAACTATCGTGGTTAATACGATACGTCCTGCAAAATATTTCTACAAATTATTGAAATTGTAATTCTGCCATATCTACTTAACGTACAATATCGATCTTCAGCGTTATTAATCTAAACGTTATACTATTACCAGGAGGCAGATTAAAGTTCCAGCTGTTATTCCAACCAAGTTATGAATTTTTTAAAATCACTACTTTACATCTCGGGTTTTCCACCCTATCTTTATAAAAATGCTGCGATCAAAATTTATAAACATTCCTTTTGAAGATTTTCTGATTCTCTACAATTTTTTTATTGGCGGCATTATGAACAGATCATTACTTTTTACACTATAAGCAAAAAACGAAAATACCCCATATTCACTACCATTTTCTAGAACTTTTATGTACATCAAATATACACAACAGCTGATTCGAATATCACAATAATAACACAACATAAGCTCTTGGCCGTCTAACCAACTCCTGCGATGATGGGCCGCTCCTTTTAAAACCAGCATCGAATTCTCTGGCACAATCGAGTGTCAACTTCTCAGCTGCCGAGCGATTTCGAGATTAACTTTTTTGTCAGCATTAGAAAATTCCAGTTCTTGTTTTTAAGCCCAGCAATTGATGACTTATTGGAATAAAGTGTTTTACGCTTCTTTCGCCAGGGACGCATTTACAACACTGCCCTCCTTTTAATTCTGATCATCCCGATCAGAAGCACCCTCTCCATGGTAAGGGGCGAGTCGATCTAAATGGACCACTTTCAACTTAGCCCTGGGGTTTCGACGGATACAGTAGAAGGTGTCATTAATCCTCTTGACCACTTCGTATGGACCATCCCAGGCGGGTGTAAGCTTTGGAAATTTACCCTTGCCCCGTTGGGGATTGTATAGCCAGACTTTGTCCCTCTCTTGGAATCCGACTGAATTGGTCTTGAGGTCATATCGTGTCTTCATGCGGTCACTGGTGGCCAACATCTGCGTTCGGGCTAATTCGTGTATTGCCAGCATGTTATGTCGGAGCTAGTCGGCATAATCGTCGATGTCTTGGGAAGGTTCTTCGGGGGAGCCAAAAGCCAAATCGTAGGGTAATCGTAGCTCTTTTCCGAATAGGACCCTGGCTGGAGTTAGGCCTGTACTATTATGTACGGCTGAGCGATTGCCAACAGGAATAGGGGAATATGCTCATCCCAATCACCTTGGTTATGGTTAACGACCTTGGATAGGTGTTGTTCCAAGGTCCTGTTGAATCTTTCCATCATTTCGTCCGACTGTGGGTGCAATGGTGTTGTTCTCGTTTTCCTGATCCCCAACATCCTGCAGAACTTCTGGAATACATTCGATTCGAAGTTACGCCCCTGGTCTGAATGTAGTTCCAACGGCGCGCCAAACCTGCTAAATAGCTGTACTACCAGCACCGTCGCTACCGTGGTTGCCTCTTGACTGGGTATCGCATATGCCTCAGGCCATTTGCTGAAGTAATCCATTGCGACCAGAATGCATTTGTTCCCCCTCTCAGACTCGGGAAACGGACCGGCAACATCGACGGCAATTCTCTCGAATGGGACGCCCACATTCTACTGCTGCATTCTGCCCTTGGTCCGGGTCTTCGGACCCTTACTGGCTGCACAGGTGTCACATTTCCTACACCAAGCTCTGACGTTTTCGAAGTAATTTACTCAGTAGTACCGCTGGAGAACTTTGTCTAGGGTTTTATTCATGCCCAGATGACCCCCGGTAATCCCATCATGTACTTCGGTCAGGATGGCTGGTACCTTTTTCTTTGGAACTACCAGTTGGGACTTGGTTTCTCGACCGTCAGTGCTTTCCCAAATTCGCTTGAGCATACCATTCTCTACCCTTAGAGAGTCCTATTGGGCCCATAACGATTTCAGGACGCTCGAGTATCTTGCTACCTCGGCCCATAGTAGTCTATGTGCCCCTCTCTTTTTGAGTGACAGGATTGGTTCGATGTCTGGATCATCTATTTAGTTCTGGATGCACTGTTCCTTTGTCCAGTCTTCATTGGCCTGCACTCGGATCTGTCTGATGGAGATACCCTCCGCTATTCCGTCTTCAGACAATGTCCGCATTCTGCTCTACAGGGTCTTCTGGATAGGGCATCGGCGTTATTGTGCAAACGGCCTGCACGGTGTTCCACCTTGAAGTCGTATTGTTTCAATTTCTGCATCCACCTGGCCAGTTGTTCTTCCGGTGTCTTTATGTCCAGCAGCAATTTGAGGGCGGCATGATCTGTTCGAATTAAGAAATGACGACCATAGAGGTATTTGTGGAAATGGTCTACAACCCTTATTATTACAAGAAGTTCTTTTCTGGTGACGTAATAATTTCTTTCCGGTTTCGAGAATCCACGGCTGTAGTACTCGATCACCCTCTCCTCACCATCTTGCACCTGGGAGAGGACGGCCCCCAAGCCTGTGTTGTTGCGTCGGTGTCTAAAATGAACTTGCCGGACTGTGCAGGAAAGGCTAGTATTGGTGCTGCCTTCAGTCGTCTGAATGATGTTTTGCAATCCTGATTCCAACGGAAGGTATCTTTCTCAGTGGTCTGCCGATGTAGAGGCTCGGCAATGGTGGCAAATCCCTCAACATATCGCCTGTAGTATGAACAGAGCCCCAAGAAACTTCGGAGCTCATGCTTGTCTCTTGGGACTGGCCAATCTCGAATGGCTTCTATCTTGTCCTCGTTGGTGCAAATCCCTGACACGGAAACGACGTGGCCCAAAGACTCTACTTCTTTTTGGAACATGGAACACTTCTTAGGGTTGAGTCTCAGGTTGGCGTTTTTAATTCTGGAAAATACTTCGCCCAGGTTCCTCAGGTGGAATGTTTGACCCATCACCAGGATGTCGTCGAAGTATACTAAGCACGTTCTCTATGTCAACCCGCTCAATACATACTCCATTAGCCTCTCAAACGTAGCGGGAGCATTACATAACACAAAGGGCATGACCGTGAACTGAAACAGCCCTTTGCTGATGAAGAACGCTGTCTTCTCTCTTTCGTTTTCGTGGAGACCAACCTGTCCACTCTTCAGGTCTAGTGTGGAGAATCAACGGGAGCCTGCTAGTGTGGTCAGAGTGTCATCAATTCAGGGTAGTGGACCAAGGGCTGATGGATTTCTCAATAATTCCATTTTTTGTTTTCCTCGACTGCCTGTTGCCCCAATGGTAGTCGCCTAGGTGGTATTCTGATGGGTTGAGCCTTCCCGGTATCTATTCGGTGGTGGTTCCATCTTAACTGTTAAAAATTTGCCAGTGCTCTGTGATAAATTGCTTGGCTTTCTTCTGTTCCTCTGGTGTCAGATGTGTCAAATGGTCAGCAAAATGTTGTAAGAACTCTTTACTGGACCCTGTCTCCTTCACCGGCGTCTGGTACCCTTCTTCGCAATCGATGATGGTCTCGACTGGCTCGAAACAAGCTATCTCTTGACCATTGGCAATTCTGATGTCGTTGTTGGACAAATTCAGGACTCTAATTGGTATATCTCGTCCGGTTTTAACTATAGCCCGTCCAACTAAGTAGTCATGAGGTTAGTGTATGGGCTCCACCATTCCAACGCAGCTCCCAGGATTGCTTGCTAGCTGCCCATGAATAATCTGTTCCGTTCGACCGGGAATTCTGGCTGAGGATTTTGCTACAATTTTTATGGAGGTAGCTGAACTGTTGACGGGCCGTGTCAATACAAATTCCTCATTTAGGAACCGAAGAACATCATATCTCGGGTCGAACATAAATCCATGCTGGCTGATTAGGTCCATACTCAATATGAAATCGTCCTCAATATCCGCTATCAGCACCCTATGCCGGATTCTGTTGTCCCCTAGCTGTAGTACTATCTCTGCTTCACCCTGTATTGACACGGATTCGCCGGTGACTGTTTTGAGCTGGATGTTATTGGTAACTGGCCGGATTTCGGATGCCCTCAAAACCCTGGACTTGGCAATGGACACAGCGGCGCCGGTGTCGATGGGGATGGTAATTGCTTGGCTATTGATGGTGCCCCTGATGGTTACTGTCCTGGGAGCTGGTGAAGGGTTAGTCAGCATTCGCCCCCTTATGCTGACTGATTGGAGTTTCCCTGGTTGGTGAGGTTGTTGTTTTGGCTACTTCTGGTTGGGGATCGTTCAGGTAGCCTCACTCTGCAGTCACGTTGGAAATGTCCTGTCCGTCCACATCGGTAACATGCCCCCCTTGCGCCAGTTCTTTGTCACTGTTCTAGTATCTAGTAGTTTGTTCATACCAGCCAACAGCGCTTGAAATGGTGACTCTGGATCTTCCTGGTTGAAGGAAACTGCGCGCACCTTCGGTTTGGACATGTTCATGACTGCCTCTACTTCTAAGGCCCGAAGTAAAGCTTCAGTACTTGACATCACTCAGTCTTATATTTCTTTGTACTTCCACATCTCTGATGCCGTTTATGAAACTCTGTGGTATGACAAGTATACTAACCGTCTAATATTTGCTTCGAATTCTTCGAGGCTTTCACTGGATTTTTGCGTTTTTCTACTGAGTTGGACTTGCTATACCTGGCTCAATGATTGATTGTCGTATTTCTTGTCTAGAATGGCGATGATTTTGTCGAAATTGCCTTGTTCATCGACTGGAATGCTTTGGAGGAGTTCTAAGGTCGGACCTCTTCAGGAAATTACAAGAGACGTAGATTTTTCTTGGTTATCCCATCCATTAGCTGCCATCAAATGTGGGTGGTTTGCTAACGGGACCTTTGGTACTCATGGTGTTCTGGTATTTTCCTTGCGGTAAGTCCTGTTGCATTTTTTTAATTTCTGTTTCTACTTTGTTTTGGATGGCACTGATTTTATCTTGTACCGTGTTTTAATGGAACTGATTTCAAATTTCACCTGGCTCTGGACGGAATCGATGTCATCTACTTTGATTTCAAGAGTCTCCACATTACTTTTTAGGATCTTTATGTCGTCGTTTATTTCTTTTATGTCCGATTCAACTATTTGCATTCTTTCATTAACTGTTTCATTAACTTGCGATGCTATTTGCATTAATGGTTCAAATTGCAGTTGTTTTTTTTCTTCTTCTGATATTTTAGATTCGTTTTTTCTGGATAATTCAACTAGTTCTTGTTTCTCTTCAAATACTTTAAAATCATTTTGTCGTTTTTCTTCTAGTATTTTAAGTTCATTTTGTCTGGTTAATTCAAATTTCCAGAATAATCCCTCAATTAAATTTTGTTGTTCACTTTTCATCGTGGAAACAAGATTTTGTTGTTCGCTTTTCGTCGTAGTGAGAAGATTTTCTAATTCTATTTTACGTTTTTCATCAACAGATTTTACTAACCTTTGTTGAATTTCTTCTTGATGTTGTTTCTCCTTTTTGTCACGTTTTTCCAGGATGTGAGCTATTTTTTCGTCTAATCCATCCATAACCTGTTTGAATATTTTTTTGGTAGTATCGTCCATTTGTTCTTTTTCCATACTTCGGGTTTCCATAAATCAAATTGCGATTTTAGCTTCACTTAATCCTTTACTTCTACATCCAGCCTTAATTTATTGTCATATGCATTATAATTACTGAGTTCATTGACTGTAGTCATAATTTTGTTCACATATTCTTCGATACTGTGACAGCTATTTACCGAAGTTTTCATCAAATCTTCGAATTTATTTTGAAGGTTTCTCCAAACTAAACATCGCATATACCAATAAAATTATCTGACTATGCTTTAACGTTTTATTTCGGATCACTACCAGGTTCAACACATGCCCATAGTTTTCCAATTCTAAATATGATCTCTGCAAATTTATTTAGGATTTCTATACTTGTAACTTTTTTATACCATAAATTATTTAACTTCCGATCTAATAAAAGTATATGAGATTGCCCATAACTTGAAAAATTAATAACGATTATTAGAGTCAGGATCTATTAAGGAATGTGGGCCGACAAAGCTTTTAGAAGCGAACACAAAGTTTGCATACTATCGTAAATTACCAGAAGATGGGGCTGCGTATTGTGCGCATTGATTTAGATTAGTGATATAATGCAGTACAAAGTGAGTGGTTGAGTGAGCCTGGTTTTACATCTGTTCTAAACAATACTTCATAAAAAATGTTACTTGAGATTTGCGACGTTAAATCTATCACATTTGTTATCAAATATTTGGGCAAATAATTTTATATAATTTGTTCTGAATGCATTTTTTGCCGACAGAGTGCGTCGAATTCCACAGAATCTAAAGAACTCAGATTCATTAAATTGACAAGAAAATTTTTATAATTTTTTGTGTAAAACAAATCAGGTACATTATAAGGACCATATACGTATTATTGCAGAGAAAAATATAGGAAA
Source organism: Octodonta nipae (assembly GCA_034190945.1). NCBI lineage: Eukaryota > Metazoa > Arthropoda > Insecta > Coleoptera > Chrysomelidae > Octodonta > Octodonta nipae. The sequence goes on along the minus strand of CM067222.1, from coordinate 52,537,251 downwards.
TATGTATTGAGAATCTCTCATAATTAAAGTTAATCTTATTCACTATTCTTAGCGCCATCCTTAGCATAATCAGAGTATCCAAAGTTTGCAGCACTGGAAAAGTATGGCTATGGTATCGGCGTCAGCCCACCTCCTTAATGCACCCTGATTAGAGTTGAGCAATTAAAACGGTTTGTTATAAATTCACAAGTAATTACATATGACAAAAAAAAATACAAAATTAAAATACCTTTAAGCAGATTTGAAACAGATTTTTTTTCCTGAAACTTGTTTAGCAAAAAACTAATTTATTTCATAGTGTATCTAAGAGTGTATAGATATTACATCCAGATCTGTGTTTTATTTTTGTTTTAATTTCAAATTGTTGTTTAATATTGTTCACTTTGGTGAGGTTTTGCATATTTCTGAATTAGTGTTTTTGAATATGATGTTAATTGTGCACGCAATTTAGAATTAAGCAAACACCGAAGAGCAAGCTTATGAATACTCAGAAATGTACGGTTACGTAACTCTTAAAGTAACACATGATATTGGGGGGTATTTATTAATAACTTCATAATAATTTTTATGAAAATTTTGAACTTACTGCAGTATTGATCTTTAAACTTGCCAGCAATATGTGTGAAAATATTAATAAATTTCTAGATGGCTGATGTAGTAATTAATGCTGTTTGTTCATTTTGGTAAGGTTGAACATATTTCTGAAATTAATATTTACGAATAATGGGGTAAATTCTGCAAGCAATTTAGAATTAAGCAAACACCAATAAGAAAGTTCAAGAATAGTCAGAAATATGCAATAATATAACCCTTAAAATACCACATGAAATTATATATTTATTAATAACTTAATCTCACTATTTGAGAAAATATTGAAAACACATATTGACATAATTTTTACTGCAGTAATGATTTTTAAACTTGGTAACTGTATGTGTGAGAAATTTTTATACTATTCTAGATGGCTGATGTAGTAATTGATACTGAGAATAGAAATCCAAATGAACTTCTTGCCCTAGGAGTTAAAGCCTATGTCTTGCAAGATTATGAGGCTTCAGTGGCAGCTCTGAGCAAGGCAAGTGAATTATTAGTCCTGGAACATAAAGATGACCTTCATGATTCTCTTGGTATTGTATATTTGCATTATGGGAAAGCACTATTGGGGTTATCAAGAGATCCGTCGAATGTTTTGGGTAAGTAGAGTTTTGTTACATCATATATAAATAACATGTAATCATTCAACATATTCAGGGAGCCCCAAATCTTCATATTATACTGTGTTACATATCTAATAAGCTACAAATAAATGTTATAATAAATAGTAGGTTAAGCTTGATTTGTTTGTGTAAATGTAATCTTACAATTGTCTATAATGGGAAAAATGTGTACGATACTTGACTATGTATTTTTATTTATAACGCGCAACAGGCCCTGAAGGCCTAGGGCGTGAATTACACTTTCTGTTTTCTGTTTAAGTTTCCTGTCTTCCGTCATTCGCTTTTACAATATTAGATATTTTGGTCCACCACATATGTTCTCTAGTTCTTCATTTTTTCTTTTCCTCCACCCACTTTCCGTTCTTATGCCTCCGTAAATGTTCCTTAACTTATCTTTTTCCCATCGTTCGAACCTCTCTTCTTCTGTTTTGTAAGAACACATGCTTCGCTTCGTTATATCATTGTCGCTCGAATTACTACTCTATATACCCTTTTTTTTGCTTTTCTCGAGACCAATTTGGATTTCATCAAAACCCTCCTCCCTGACTACAGTTTTTATAGCTTCCCACATTTGCTTCACATCCTCAGTTGTTGGATGTTTAGTTCCGTCACTTAATTTTTGTTAATATTTTCCCGAATTTCTTCCCTTTGTAGAAGGGCTGAATTAAATTTTTTGTTTTGATCTGTTGCTATTCCTTTCTTTTTTGACTATTCCATTCATTTTTACATGTTAACTTAACCAGAAAATGGTCCGAATTACACTCTGCTCCTATCATAGTTTTTATTTTTGTTATGAACTCCCGATTCTTTTCTATTATTACATGATCTAGTTGGTTTATTGTTTTTTTTTATCTGGAGACACCCATGTACCTTTCTGAATGCTCTTTTGTCTTAACTGTGTACTTCTTATTACCATTTTGTCTTTCCAAAGAAAAAATTATTAACCTTTTTCCGTTATTCTTCGCTCTCTCATGCTTACTGTGTTTGACTGTAACCGTTACATATTCGTCTTCTTTCCTGACCTTTCTGTTCAAACCTCCAAGTATCATCTTTATATCTCTTTTTGGTATCCTCTCGTATTCATACTCGAATCTTTCTTTTAACAAGAATTATTTTGAAAGTTTAAAAGTAAAATGTATATGACTGAAATTCAGTATGTAAACATATAAGATGATTTACTAAGTAGATACAGAATACATTAACTTAAGCCAATGGGGAATGACCAATGAGAATATGGATTGTAATTAGAGTTCTTACCCAAATGACCAGATTTTAAGGCTGCAGGAAACAGTTCTAGCCAACTTTGTTATTTCTAATGGCCGCGATATAGCAGGCCTATCTTTGGATGGCAGAAAATGTAAATTATTAAAAAAAAAACACTTTTTCACTTAGTTGGCGGTGAAACAAAAAGCCGTGTTTGTTGCTATAGCTATGTATCTCTCTGTCAAAACTTTAGTATTTATTTATTTCTATCTGTTAAGAGTTTTGTATTTTTCAAAATAAATATGATATTTTTTAAGTAACCTAGTTATTAGAGGATTTTTTCAATTAAATTAAATGTGGAAAGGTATTCAAATTGGCATAAAGTAGATATGTTTGATTGTTTCATTTTGTGCCACAAGAATGCTGAACGAGCTCAAGGTAGGTATGTACGATATCCCGAAAGACCGTAGCCCCACGTTTGTCGATCTTCAGAATGCTTAGACATATTTTCCTTGCCTATGATTTCATTAAAATACCTAATCGAAGTTGAGTGTTTCATGAAAATAATGAAAGTCTTGGTTTACAAAGCGCTATTGACCTCCCTTCGTCAAATGGAAAATAATATTGAAGTGTTTAAACGGACTCTCAGAGAATTCTTAAAACGTACACTTATTGTATATATATATATATATATATATATATATATATATATATATATATATACAATAACTAGAAAGGAGAAGATTGTTTTGCAATTGGTTCGTAGAAAAATGCCAAGAAAATCCTCAATTTCCACTATTTCCACTTAAGATTCTGTTGTATGATGAAAGCAGATTTACAAATGGCGGGGTAGTTAATAGACACAACATGTATTGGTCTGATCAAAATCCGTTCTTAAATCGTGAGGTGCGCATAAAGTGAGGTGGGGTTTTAATGTATCTCTAGGAATCATGGACACGTTCTATTTTAATTTTTTATCACAGTTTGACTGCCCCTCGATATCTTGAGATATTACAAAATTGTGTCGACCAAACATAAGAAAATTTGCCTCTTCAAGATGTAGCGAACATGTGGTTTAAGCAAGATGGAGCACCTCCACGTAATGCAAGAATCATAACTGACATTTTGAATCAGAATTAAGGAAATAACTGGATCGGGAATCGAGCTCTGGTTACCTGGCCTGCTAGTTTGCCGGGCCTTACGCCTCTTCATTTTTGCATTTGGGAATACTTGTTTCACAGCTAACTAAGTGAAAAACGGTTTGAAGTAATTTACATTTTCTGTCATCCAAAGATAGGCCTGTTATACCGGGTGTTCAAGGCCACCCCTACACCCCCAATAAGTCACCAACCAATTTATTTTTAAAACGGACGTTTCCATTAGGGGTATGCTCTCTCCATTGGACGCATAATAAACTTCCGGTTTAAACCTTAAGTGGCCTAAACAGATTCGGATTCTACGTTGGAAAACTGACATTTTTTTGATAAAATGCATTTTTAGTCCTCTGAAGTATCTTATAAAAGAAGATCATAATAAGATATGCAAAACAAACAAAATACGACTTTAACCAAGAGTAAATAAGTAATAAAGCAATGATCACTTCCTGTTACTTGCTACGCTTACTTCTACATAGAGTCTGAATACAAGTTTGGAATGTAAATATCTCGCCTAAGAAAAACTTACTTCCTTTTAAAATTTCTCACTTTTGAAAGGAATCGAACCGGAAGTGATTATATTCTTTTACTTCAACTATTCTCGAACGAATAGTTCATACTCCTGGGTAAACTCGTGTTTTGTTTGTTTTGCAAATAAAGCTGTTTTGTTGGGATCTTCTTTTCTAAAGTATTTCAGAGGACTAAAAATGCATTTTATCAAAACAATTTTCTAACAAAACATGACCATTTTGCAACATAGAATCCAAACCGCTATAAAAATATGCACGTTCCATTTGAAAAAATCAACTTCCGGTCTGTTTAAGCCACTTCTGGTTTAAACCAGAAGTTTATTTTGCGTCCAATCGATAGAGCATACCCCTTTTACCCACGGAAACGTTGTCAGTTTTTTCAGTTTGTGGAATCTTATTTGGTGGATTACAGGATGTTTCAAAAGTAAATAATATGTTTTAAACACCAAATCATTTTTTAAAATACAACTTTGAAAACATAAAATATTATTTGACAATATATCGTTAAGGTAATAAATTCTTGGATGTGCTTCAAATAATATACAGTGTGTGTCATAAATATAGCTAGAGGGGGCATATATTATTTTTTACTCTTAATGAGTCACCCCGTGTAAACCATTCGTGCTGCAATTTTTCTATGACATTATACAAATATTAGCTCCGTCTCTCTATACTCCGCAGGATATTAATGGAATTGCAAAAACTACATAATAAAAAATGTATTTTTTACAACTGTCTACAGTTCTAAATTTTCGCCATTAACTGTATATTTTATTACACATTTTGAGGTTAGTTCTGCAAAATATCAGTGAAATTAAATAACTAGTTTTTGAAATACAGGGTGTTAAATATCGGTAATGTCTCCTGTTACTTATCAGATTTCTCATAATAGACTACTTTTTTGGTTGTAAAGTTTTTGCAAAGCTGTGGAATAGAGTGTGAGGGGTCGTTGATTTGTTTAATTTAATAAAAAATTGCAGGATGCATGGTTTATACAGGGTTACTCATTAATGCTAAAAAATATATGCCCATTGTAACAATATTTACGACTCACATGTCCAAAATTCATTTCTTTAACATTATATGAATTAAGCCAAAAATATAGTCGGAATAGGACAATCAAATTAAACGGTTTGTTAAATTCTTGCCAACGTTTCGCTTTATTATATTTAAAGCTTCATCAGGGCTAAAAACATCCAAGAAAATGTATTTACAAATTACATAAAAGTTAAAATAATATACAAAAATGTAAAACAATGCATACGCCATTACTAAGTGAAATAATAAAATTATATATTAATAAATTAGATGACAAAACAAATCAAAATGATTAAACACAAAAATTGAAAATAAGTATGTGGTATAATCATATCATATTTACATCAATGAGATACAAGCTTGGTTAGACAATGACATACTTCCCAGGACATTCAACATAACAGAATATTAAAAAAAAAACACAAAGAAAGAAAAAACATTATAATATGTGTGCACATTACCTTGCATTTGTTATTGTTTACCGGGTTTAAAAAAATGATAAACCATCACTGGAATTATCATTTTTTTAAACCCGGTAAACAATAACAAATGCAAGGTAATGTGCACACATATTATAATGTTTTTTCTTTCTTTGTGTTTTTTTTTGAATATTCTGTTATGTTGAATGTCCTGGGAAGTATGTCATTGTCTAACCAAGCTTGTATCTCATTGATGTAAATATGATATGATTATACCACATACTTATTTTCAATTTTTGTGTTTAATCATTTTGATTTGTTTTGTCATCTAATTTATTAATATATAATTTTATTATTTCACTTAGTAATGGCGTATGCATTGTTTTACATTTTTGTATATTATTTTAACTTTTATGTAATTTGTAAATACATTTTCCTGGATGTTTTTAGCCCTGATGAAGCTTTAAATATAATAAAGCGAAACGTTGGCAAGCATTTAACAAACCGTTTAATTTGATTGTCCTATTCCGACTATATTTGTGGCTTACTGACAATAAGGACACTAAGAATTTTCTGAAATTATATGAATTGTGCAATCTTCTTATGTAATAAAATAATGAGTTTCTATAAAAACCATGTTTATTGGAAACAGACTATAATCAAATATAATTAATAGCAATTGTTTTGTCTAATGTTTATGTCAAATAATATGCAAATCATGTTTTCTGCAATAAACGGATAAAATACGTCTATTATGAGAAATCTGATAAGAAAATGGAGATATTTCCATGTTTTCCACACTATATCTCAAAACTACAGACAATTTTAATAATATTCTGCTCTGTTAAACATTGAACATTTCTTAACGCAAAATGTAACAACATACAAAGTTGACGAAGAAAATTTAGATTTTACACCACCCCGTATTGTGTAAAATCGACTTTTTAAAAACATGTACAGTTCTTGGAATCAGGTTAACATCATGTAGAGTATAAAGAGACGAATCAATTATTTGTTTAATGTACTATTAAAATGTTTTGTACGGGGTGACTCATTAATAGTAAAAAATATTATGTACCGTTTGTAGCTATATTTATGGCCCACACTGTAAGCGCATCCAAGAAATTATTATTTTAACCATGGTATCCATCACAAAATAAATTTACTATAGAGGTTGAAGCCAATAATCAATTGCCATTTTTGATGTTCTCATAAATAGGAAAGAAGATGGAACCCTTGTAAATACAGTATATAGACAAGCAACTAACACCCACAGATTCCTTCATGCTAATTCTCATCACCACCCTACCCAACTACAAGCCGCCGTCAAGACTTGGGTAATTAGATCTCAAAGGCTAACTGACGAGGATAACATCAAACAGGAAATTGACTGTTTGCAAACTGCTCTAAAAGAGAACTGATTTACAGACCAAAATATACGAAAAACCCTAAAGTCTAAATCGAGACCAATAGACAAGGAACATGAAACACCAATAAACAATGCTTATTTGCCGTATGTTAAGGGTACCACGGGCAATATTGGGAGAATTCTACGTAGACACAATATTGATACTATTTTCAATACCTACGGAAAAATTAGCACGGTGTAGGGGAAGGCGAGGATCCCTTTAGAACAACAGGGAGTGTATGAAATTCCATGTGCATACTGTCACAAAACCTATGTGGGGCGAATTCAAGCCAGACGTGATGAACACCAGAGCGCCACCCGAAATCGACACTCGTAAGAGAGCTAATTGAGATCGTGAATGGGTCTCACACGCAAAGAAATCCAGAAGTTATCTAATTCAAGGAAAATTCTATTAAACACCGACCTATAACAACTTAACTACAAATGACCAAGCAGCAAGCGGGAGGCGTAGCCACCGAGCGTTAAGGGCCAATCACATGGGACCAAGCGCTAAGTGTCGAACCGCGACTATATAACAGCTCGCGCGCTACTGTAGATCTTAGTATTCGAGTAATTAGAACCGTAAGCCGAATTTTGCGAGCCGAGCTGAAGAGAGCAGATGTGACTCTGCTTAAACGTCGTCATCGGTCCTGACAGGGATCAGTTATTAACTAAGACATTTTTTGTTTTTCTTGTATTACTTGAGAACGGCAAGAGATATCGTAATTTTACTTCAAGTTGTTGAATAGGCTCTAAATTACACAACTTTTTCTCCATAAATCGTGTTTGTATCCCTTCCCGTTCTTAGATAGGAATGTTATCTCTTCATATGCCAGTGAGAGTTCTATAATATGTCAAACAAAGATATGCTATAATTGTAATAATGATTCTTTTTGACAGGAGATGCAGTTCCAAAGGGAAATGAAGACTCTGAGGAAGATGGTATGTTAATTTTATTTGTTTATTTATTTTTAACTGCTTCTTAATTAAAAAGTAAATAAATTTGGTCAAGTGCGAGTTGGACTCGCATACTTAGGGTTCCGTAACACCTTCAAGATTCTAATATTCCAGTTTCAGACAAGCAGGGAATGAGTGCATTTTCTTATATTTACCCTTATATCTTTTAAAGGAAGCGTTTTAAATTTATAAAAAATATACACTTTGATTTTCCACACATAGACTTTTTATTTTACCTGCTTCAGGATTCGCTTGATTTTTATCAGAATACATATGTATTTAATTTTCTAATTTGGCCCCCAAAAATTAACATTAGAGTTTTATTTTATTAATAAACTTTCAGAGGAGTCTTTTATCATATATTGTCTGAGTTTTGAGGCTCTGTAGATTGGAAGATAAAGGGCAAAATAGGTCATGTTTTAAATTATAAATTTTAAATCTGTTATTCAAATTATTAAAAAATACAAATAACATATATTTTTCAAAATTTAAATAGTGTAGTTTGTAAAGTGGGAATTAAGTCGATGTTTAATATTTTTGTTAATATCTTTTAAACAAATGATTTAAAAATATGATATATTTGTAATTTACATAATGAGCCTTTTATCTGATATATTACATGATGCGTTTGAAAATTGAATCTTTATTTTCCATTTAATTGTATAATTTGTCCCTAAAATTACTATGGGGGTTTTCTAATAATTTATTTTACGTTTAATTCTATTATTTGGGGGCCAAATAATAGAATTAGGGATTTTTTTTCATATTTTTCCTATAAATAAAAAAATTGAGGTCTTATAGTTTGGGAAATAACGGGGAGAATGGGGAATTTTTTTAAAATATTTTTTAATATATTTTAAAATAGTCATTTAAAAAAAATTAAAAAAAATATATTTGTATTCGTCATAATGAGCCCTGTGAGTTGATATATTACATGACCCGTTAGAAACAATTATAATTTTTTATTTTCCATTTAATTCTATAATTTGCCCCCCAAAATAATATTACGGGTTTTTCCTTATTTTTTCAGTAAAGTTCAGGTGAGGGGCTATACCTCCACTGTTTTTTCAAAATTTTCCAGCTTATGGTTTCGGAGATAGGGGGGCGATGGGTAATTTTTGTAATATTTTTGTTAATGTCTTTTAATTAATTTATTTTAAAAATATGAAAAAAATATATTTGTTTTCTTCATCATGAGCCCTTTCATTTAATATATAACATGATGGGTTAGAAACAATTTTAATTTTATATTTTCTATTTAATTCTATAATTTGCCCCCCAAAATAAATATTAGGGGTTTCTCCTTATTTTTCCAGTAAAGTTCAGGTGAAGGGCTACACCTCCATTTTTTTTCAAAATTTTCCAGCTTATGGTTTCGGTGATAAGGGGGGGGGACGGGTAAATTTTTTTTATATTTTTGTTAATATCTTTTAATTAATTTATTTTAAAAATATGAAAAAAAACATATTTGTTTTCGTCCTTTCATTTGATATATAACATGATGGGTTAGAAACAATTTTAATTTTATATTTTCCATTTAATTCTGTAATTTGCCCCCCAAAATTAAAAGTAGTCGTTTCTCCTTATTTTTCCAGTAATCGTCAGGTCAGAACCTATACCTCTAATTTTTTTCAAAACTATACGTTTTATAGTTTCGAAGATAAGGGGGGGAGGAAATGGGTAAATTTTGGTATATTTTCATTAATATCTTTTTAAATATATATTTTTTTAAATATGAAAAAAATATGTTTGTGTTCCTCAGAATGAGACCTTTCATTTGATATATTACATGATGCGTTTGAAATTTTTTTTATTCTTAAATTTTTATTTAATTCTATAATTTGCCCCCCAAAATTAAAAGTAGATGTTTCTCCTTATTTTTCCAGTAAACGTCAGGTCAAAACCTATACCTCTAATTTTTTCAAAACTATGCGTTTTATAGTTTCGGAGATAAGGGGGGAATGGGTACGTTTTGGTATATTTTCGTTAATATATTTTTAAATAATATTTTTTTAAATATGAAAAAAATATATTTGTGTTCCTCAGAATGAGACCTTTCATTTGATATATTACATGATGCGTTTGAAATTTTTTTTATTTTTAAATTTTTATTTAATTCTATAATTTGCCCCCCAAAATTAAAAGTAGACGTTTCTCCTTATTTTTCCAGTAAACGTCAGGTCAGAACCTATACCTCTAATTTTTTTCAAAACTACGTTTTATAGTTTCGGAGATAAGGGGGGGAATGGATACAGTTTGGTATATTTTCGTTAATATCTTTTTAAATAATATTTTTTAAATGTGAAAAAAATATATTTGTGTTCCTCAGAATGAGACCTTTCATTTGATATATTACATGATGCGTTTGAAATATTTTTATTTTTAAATTTTTATTTAATTCTATAATTTGCCCCCCAAAATTAATATTAATGGTTTCTCCTTATTTTTCCTGTAAAGTTCGGGCAACGTTCTATATTTCTTTTTTTTTCAAAATTTTAGGCTCAGTAGTTTCGGAGATCAGGGGGGGGGATGGTCGATTTTTTTAGTTTTTCCCCCCAGAAGTACCCCTAAAATCAAAATTTCTTCATTTACGATATGTACTCCTAATCGGGTCACCAAACTATACATTGAATCCGAATTTCAACCTCTTCCGTCCAGTAGTTTAGGAGAAAATTGCTGTGATGTGACAGAGGCAGAAATTCTGAGTGATATTATAAGGGTATCCGTATATTGTATATACGGAACCCTAAAAATGTGACAAAAAGCTTTATTTTAAATTAAATTCATACATTTTTTTTCTTTTCTTGTATACCTTTATTGTCTCTAAAACGTAAAAATATGTTTCTCTAGTCTCTGTGGTATATTGAATTCGTGGATCAATTTAAATTACACGCAAACTGCATTAGAGATTCTGCTCCATGACTAAACCATGGTGTCATTAGCCTTGAAGAGATTAAGAGCACCCCCACAGTTGCTTATAGAGTTTGTTGGTTATCTTAATATGTTTAAAGAGTGATATAATTTATTAGTAGTGGATAACTTCGTTTAACGAGATTATGCTGTTGCAGGAAACAGGTGAAAACTGCATTAGTACCAAATTGTAATTGTTGAATATAAGTAAATTCCAAACGTTAGATGTATTTATAATTTTCAAAAAGTTCAAAAACCAAGAGCTTGGTGTGAAGATATGCAAACAATTTTTTAAAGTGATGTAAAATTGTTAGACTTGCAATAATTTCACAACTTATTGGCCTTTTCGTAGCTATTTTCTCAATAATACTCTTGGGGAGTAGGCAAATTGAGATCCCGAGTTCGATCTAGACTCTGAAACTTATTTAATAGTTTTCTAGTAATAGTAGGGGAGCCGGAGATGCTAAATTTACAGTTACTAAAGCGTCATGGTGACCTGCAAAAAAAACAGCTACATGGAAATATTCGAGCGCGTCAGACATTCATAGTGTATATGCGTAATGCCTTTCTGATAACCCCGAGCTATTAATTAGTGGGGGGGGGGGGTGGCTGTGAAAAGGGGTAAAAAAAGAAAAAAGTTATTCGAGCGTGTCAGATATTCTCAAAAAAGTGTCCTATTCAAATCCGATTTTTGAACATGTAAATAAATATGACCTTGAAATACTCGAGCGCGTCAGATTTTTATACAGATACTTGATGTGCTAATATAATTTGATTTTTGTTATTTTTTTTTTTCAATTACTGGATGTAATAAAAACACTATAAATATATTTGTAATTTTATCATACATTTTTTTAATGTTTCGGTTGTAAAATTCTATTGTTGTATAAATTTCTTGTATACCTTTGTTTATTGTTTCTAAAACGTAAAATTATCTAATCTCCAAAATAGTCATATCTTTTTTTAATGTTTCGGGTGTAAAATTTTTCACAAGTTTCTTCTCCATAAAATACACATTTCACATTTGCTTCACTTATTGTAGTATTTAAGAAACTGAATTCACTAAATTGTTTTAAAACACAACCACCACCCCAAAACCTCGTACTTCTACTAAAACGAACACGTCTTTGTGATCAGCTGGGATAGCATCATGGCGATAGACGGTGCGAGAGATAAAGAAATAATGAGAAGGAAACAGATGCAGGGAATGTGAAATATACTGCAGGCAACAGCTGTACTCTCCACACTTTTGATTTTAGCTATATCGCCCCATTAAAAATATCAGATTATATATTTTCCGTAATTCTTAAAGGATTTCCTTAAAATTTCCACGCTCAAATCGTCAGATTATTGAAATATACACTCTTCTCCATGTACTTAACTTACTTTGTCTTAATCTAACGCTCTCGAGTTTTTGTAAGGATCAATTTTTGACTAATCTGATCGGCTGCCCTCAACGGACGCCCCTATATGTTAGGGGTACATTACAAGGAGTAAGTTTTTTTTCGTATATGATTTTCACGCGCTCGGGTAACGCGCAGAATCCACCCTTAGGCTCCCCTACTATAAGGCTTGGTAAGTAGGCAGATTGAGACCTCGAGTTCAAACTAGACCGTTTTGCATTTCTAGATTTTCTTTTATGGGTCTTGATATTTGCTCCAAAGCAGAAGCTGAAATGTCAAGTAACTCACAAATTTAGACGCTGTTTTCACCCGGAACCTAGCCCAGTCGTGTGCTACTATTGCTATCTCTTAAAAGTACTACGAGGTCTTAAATTAGAGAAAAGTTGCCGTTTTTGACGATTTTCAAGATCATTTTGCCTTGTTGGAAAATTCACTTTTGTTTCTGAGATACAGGAAAAATTATAGAATTTCGAAATAATTTAAATTTGAAACAAGTTTTTTTTCCGCTCTATAACATTGACATCAAATTTCATGGCTGACGTTTCTTGTTCTGGCCGTCACTACTGAGTTCATGTTTTTAACAGTCCTGACGTTATTTATTCGATATTTTGAGAAAAAATAATTTGCTACACAACCATATATGACAGGGATATATTTATTTACGTTGCTAACTGATAATCGGTCATCGGAAAAATTTTCTTTGTACCGGCCTGTTTTTTGAGTATACATTTATAAATCAAAATATTTAACCGATTAAATAAGGAAGAAAATAACTAAAAGACCAAGATGGAAATTTATTAATATGGTAATATTTATACCAAAACTGGTAAAATCCCGGTTTCTGTTTGAAGAAATTTTCCTGTTATTAATATAGTACATGAAAAAATTATTGCGGAGTAGTTAAGACAAATACATGGTATGTCGTTCAAGCGGACACTTCAAAAAGTTAATACATCAAAACCTATTGCTTATTGTAATATGTATATATTGGTCTCTCCCAAAGTAGGCTTTGATAATAGTTGAAAAAACCAACAGATGTTTATCAAGTGCCAAATTTAATTAATGCTAGTTTATTACAAATTCGGTCGTTATACAGCTTATGCTTTTCTAAATTGGAATTCTCAAATAATGAAAAGACATATTTGTCTATGAGAGGGAATTTCGTAATTATACTAAGGCGCTCTAAGTATATAAATATTTATATTCCGAAAGAAGAACCGAAAATGCCAAAATATTTCCAAGGTTAGAAAGAAGAATGCGGAAACATTGATCTTAAAAAAACTATTTCCCACGATTATATTATAAAAATGTTAACAGCGGGGAAGAAAGAGGATCTGGTATCTGGTGTGTCATAAGATTCGGCAAAAAACATTATATCGCAATACTGTTAGATACTATTGATGTAGAAAAGTGCATTATTTAAGGCAATTGATTACGCAAAAAGAAGGCTATTTTGCCGTTGCCTTTTAAGACTCCGAAGTCTGCAAATAAAATTATGGTAGGATGAATATTCATTTTTGCAATAATGGATGGTTCAACTGTAATATACATTACTGGTGGACTCAAGGCAATGAACACTTCCACCATGAAACTGTCTTTCCAGGAAAGTTTCGGTTTCTATGTGTGGCTCGGGGTCACGAAGCAATGGTGCCCGTTTCCAACACTTACAATATGTATTATTTTCTTTTGTTAAATGTTTCATCATTCATGTTTAAATAAAAGTATGAAGCGTTCCTGTAATTCTATTTGAAGATTTAATGACTGTTTAATAAAACTGTTGAAGTTGTTGTTACTTTTGCCCACTTTTGTAAATACATTTTTACTGGAAATAATGCATTTTTTAAATAAAAGGTTTACCTAAAAGACAGGGCCGTACAAAAGATTTTTTAAATTTCCGGATGATGGATTTTTAGGTTAGAAACCTAGGTCAACATATCTGTGAAATATATGGTTGTATGTATATATGTATGTCAAACTACATAATATATATAATTTCTTTGTCAGTGAGTTTGACAAAGAAATTGCATCACCCAGAAGGAAATATTTAAATTTAATATGGTTTTGATAAAACAGGAGTAAATGATTAAAATTTGGTAAAGTTTGGTGAATGTTTTTTCATGTATTTTTTTATCAATCAATATTGCGTTGTTTTTTTTTAATTTTCCAAAAAAACAAACAAACTGATGGGATCCAAAATCGATGTTTAGTAATGTTAAAATGTCTAGAGTACGCCGAATGTATCGTCGGCTAAGTGAATTTGAAAGAGCTCGAATTATTGGTTTACGGGAAGCGGGTTTTTCATTTTCAGAAATCTGTGACCGCATGAACAAAATCCAACTACTGTTATAGGATGTTGTCAAACGTTGTTTAATATTACCCAAAATCGGAGAAGAGTAGGCAACGGACGTCGAAGGGGCACAAATGAAGGTCAAGATCGACTTCTAAGAATTATGGCCTATACAGACCGATTTTCGACAACTCGAAATTTGACTGATGAGTGGTTAGGAGAAGAAGGCCATCTTGTTAGTGTCCGAATGGTTTACCCGTATAACATTGGAATGTGGATTGGCATCAGGTCGTCTTCTCTGATGAATCTCGATTCTGCTTGGAAGGACATGATGGCCGAAGAAGGGTTAGACGACGTCGAGGAGAAAGACGTCAACCTCAATTTGATTTTGAGCAACATGTACACCGAACAGTAGGCGTTATGGTATGGGGTACTATTGCAAATGGAAATAGGTCACCTGTAGTCTTTGTTCGAGGCAACATGACAGCGCAACGTTATCTTCAGGAAACACAATATTAACAAACTTAATAATACAATTTAAACTCCTTGGTATTTTTTATTTAAATTTTAATCATTTACTCCTTACTATAGCATCTATGTTTTATCAAAACAATATTAAATTTAAACATCTTCTGGGTGTTGCGATTTCTTTGTCAATGGATATATTATTAACTAACACTGCCAATACCAGGGAGTATTAAGGAGGTGGGCCAACGTCAATATGATTACATTGATTATGGAGTGACACTAATTGTGATTACGTCACTGATTATGTGGAAGAGGGCGCTACCAAAAGGGAAAATGCATTTTGATGTTTTTACAGGGTGTCCGTAACGGTTTCATTTTAATTAATATGAAGTCAGTTTCTGAGATAATTTAATTTATAGGAAAAGATCCCAATGCAACAGCAACTAAGAAATACATAAAATTAAAGTTATAACTTCAAACCAATCTAATGTCAGTAAATCGTGAAATATCTAACAAGAATTTTATTAAACATCAATGGTGCAATTTAACTAATAAGACGATTTTTGTATAAGTATGGTCTTTTTTCCTCTGGTAATTGTTAGTCTGAATAAGAACCTCGCATTTCTTGAACTGACGAAGGAATAAACGTATTGTGAAAGCTTTTCAAAAGTAATAAAGAGTATTTCTTTTAAACTCCCTTTAGTGAACTGGCTGCTTCCCAGTTAATTGATTATAAATATATATATATATATATATATATATATATATATATACACTAGCCGTTACCCGCGGTTACACCCGCGTTCGGAATGTTCAAGCTCGCAAAAGGAAATTACTTATGAAACATATGGATTATCCTAAATAAAAAATTTTCTAACTTGTTTAAACCACCCTACTTAACTATAAATCCACCAATCATATATTTCACCCAAACTGCAAGTACTTATGAGCGACGTTATATTACAATTTTATTCGACATTTTTTAATCACTTTGAATAACTGTAATCCTACTTCACCCTATATTGTATCCATCCTGTATATGCTGTTGTTTATTTGTCATCCAATATAATTAATTTTTTGAACACCTGAGTATAACTCTTCTCTACCCTATATTTCAGCTATGCAACTGCTTACGGTATACGCTGTCAACAATTATTACTTATATTTTGTGAACCACCTTTTAAAGTACAATTTCTCTTTACCCTATATTTTAATCACCCTTTATATGTGTTTTTTCTCACATTGTGTTAAACGCATTCTCATACTATAATTTTGCTTCTTCCCATATTTCAGATATTCCATATAGTAGAATACAACTGTTCATGGTCTACTCTTTATAACAATATTTTTTTAACTTTTTTAGATCCACCCTATTGGAAATACTGGTGGAACCCTTGGTGTGCCACAAATTTAAAAACACAGTTTTGCACCCTAACACCAAACTTTTATTCAAACACCCACCCAAACTGCAACTGCTTATTGGCCACCTTATATAACAACTTTATTCAACATTTTTTTAACCGCTTTATATAACTTAAGTCTACTTCCATCTACATTAAAACCATCCTGTATACACTGCTGCCAATTTGTCAAACATTACAACTTATTTTTCAACCCCCCTATGTAACCATAATTTTACACTACAAAATATTTCACTCACTATCTTATATATGCAACTGCTTATAAACTACGCTATATAACTATTTTTGAACCACACTTGAAAGATTAATTTGTCTCCACCCTCTATTTCAACCACCCCTTATATGCAGCTTTTACTAACATTGTTTTAATCACACTGTATGAACTATATATAATTTTACTTTGATCCATGTTTCAGATATTACATATATGCAACAGCTCATGTTCTATCCTACAAAAAATTATCCAACCTGTTTAACTATAATTCTACTCCACCCGCTATTTCAACCCCTTCTATATGCAATTAATCATCGGCCACCCAGTATAACATTTTTTGTTTGCATGTCAGTATGTTTCTGAATCACCTTGCATGTATTACAACTACCCCGTATACGCTACTGCTTATTGGTTAACCTATATAACATTTTTTAAATAATTAACCACAACACTTCTCCACCCTATAATTCAACTATCCTATCTTCTCAACTTATTATGAACTACGGTATTTCACAATTGTTCCTCATATTTTTTCAACGACATTATAAAGTATAATTTCTCTCCACACTTCATTTAAACCACCCTTCATTTACAAGTTTTTCTAACCTTGTTTGAATCACACTGTATAACTATAACTTTACTGCACCCCAAGTTTCAGGTACTCCATATATGCAACTGCTATATAACAAAATTTTTCTAGCATTTTTTTACCCACCCTGTATAATTATAACTCTACACCACCCTATATTTCAATAACCTTTTATTTGCAACTATTTATTTGCCACCCTTGTATCCTTATCCTACCCCACCCTATACTTCAACCATCTGGTAAATGGGACAGCTTGTAGATTACATTACTTATTTTTTAAACTCACCTGTATTGTAATATTGTAATATTATATATTATATATAATATTGTAATTATAATCCGCCACATATTTCACTCATCCTATATATGCAACTGTTTGTGGATATAAAACAAGTTTTTAACCACAACATAAACTATAATTGCACTCCATCTATATTTAAAACACCCTGTATAAACAGCTCCTTCTAACAAACAGTTCATTATGAACATAATTCAAAGATCCTAACTGATTACATAAAACATTTTTTTCTAAGATTTTTTATCCAAACTGTATAAATATTCTACCCTTTTTCACCTACTTGGTATATGAAACTGTTTATGGCCCAATTAATAACTTCTTTAGACCACCCCGTATAACTAATTCCACTCTCCCTTATTTCAACCAGATTGTATATATGCAGCTGCTTATAGGACACCAAATATATTTTTTTTTTGAGTTTTTAAATCCATTTAATTATACTCCGTTCTAAGTTTCCTATAATACAGAACACCCTGTAAAATTATGCTCGTTATAACAGTTGATTTGTGTTAAATCGAAATAATATTGGCACATTCCGAATTTTGAATAAAAGCTAAGCTGATGCCAGTATCTAATATTTTGTGCGTGCCTTGGAACCAATTGAGTAAATGAATTACCCAACATGGTAGAAGTTTTTTAGCTATATCTACCGTTTCTATCAATTTAGAGAGATAAAATATCTACCAGATTTTAAGTCAAACTATAGGCTTCGCAACAAAAAAAGTTTCAGCAAAATCAGTTAAGTAGTTCTTACGTGATGCCCGAACAAACAGACAAACAAACAAACAGACAAACTTACAATTTTATAATAGTATATATATATATATATATATATATATATATATATATATATATATATATTATATTATCAGAATTCAATATTATTGACAATTACATTGAATTAATAAATATAGGTTTGAACTAATAACCCTTATCTGTGTGTTTCAGGTGAAGAATCAGAGTCAGAAGAAAATTCAGATGATGTGGATGGTGAAACAGAAAAAGTAGCAGGGGAGGCAGCAGAAAAAGAACAAACTGGTGAAAATCCTGGAAAGAAGGATGAGACTACTGGGGAATCTAGCGATAATGTCGATGAAAAGGGTGAAAGCACAGACGTTAAAACTGAAGAAAATGAAGATGAAGCTAGTGATCTTCAATTAGCTTGGGAAGTTTTAGAATTGGCTAAAAAGATCTATGAAAGACAGGGTGAAAGTGGGAAAAAGCATTTAGCTGAGACTTTCATCATTCTTGGGGAAATATCGTTGGAAAGTGAAAATTTTTCTGCTGCTATTGACGATATTACACAAGGCCTAGAAATTCAAAAAACTTTGTTTGAAAGTGATAGTAGAATAGTCGCAGAAACATACTACAAACTTGGTATTGCTTATGCTACAGATTCTCAAATAGACAAGGCCGTTGAGAGCTTCCTTAATTCTTTACAATACCTGAAAAATCGCGTTACAAACTTAGATAAAATAGAAGATAAAAAAGATGAAATTGTCGAGGAAATTAAAGAAATTAATGGCCTTATACCTGATATTGAAGAAAAAATAGCCGATATGAAGACTTATAAAGATGAGGTATGTCAGTGTGATATTAGAACAACAATTAGAAACCTAGTGGAAAAACCTCGATTCGTTCAAGTTGATGTACATAATATTAATAAGTTACAAGTCAAAAGACGTCCTGATATTGAGACGGCTTTGAAGAATATCAACCTATAAAATAAAAAATTCTCTTTATAATAATTGTGGTTGTGTTTGTGAACTCAAGTAAAATTATTTTCGTATAACTTTTATATTTTTTTAAGAAAAAAATTGGTAAAGTGTAGTTTTATTTTTTTCACCTTCACAATCGTATAGGTAATAAACCAGGTGAAGTTATTCCAAATTTAATAAAAAATGGATATTTAGCTGTTGTTAGAATTTTATAAAGCTATAATAAACTGTTGAAAGTATTGTTTTAATGCAGCCTAAATACAGGAAACTGAAACTTATGTATATTGAAATAAATTTTGGTATTTTCAAGATAACGAACCAAATTTAATTTGGAATGAATTAGTTAAAGAAAGTCAGATAGTATAGTATTATTTCTGGGTGTCCTATTTTCTCGTTTCTGCTTCGGAGGGAGCTGACAATTATATTATTGCGGACTAAACTAACCTTCTAAAAAATTATATTTCCTACTATTCCTACTAAGCATAGGAAAACTGTAAGCATAATGATTGCAATGTTTTTTTATTCTTTTCTGCCAACTGAATGAATGGTATTGATGTCATGAGTAGCCTATAAAATTTGATATATGTTTGCGCATTTGGTCGGAAAATTTCATATATCAATCATGCGGTTCTTTTGCAACTTATAGTAGGTCCTTCTGGAGCACAAGCGAGAAAATGGGGCACTCAAATGTCTCACCATATAACGTCTATTATAGTAAACAGGAAATCATGAATAAAAACATTGTAATTAAATGTTTTATAGCAAAAAAAAATGTTTCAGTAACTG
Source organism: Octodonta nipae (assembly GCA_034190945.1). Taxonomy (NCBI): domain Eukaryota; kingdom Metazoa; phylum Arthropoda; class Insecta; order Coleoptera; family Chrysomelidae; genus Octodonta; species Octodonta nipae. Next base: position 52,517,231 of record CM067222.1, on the reverse strand, counting down.
AGTTTTTTCTATATCTACTGCATGTCTGTAATGGTTTTTCAATTGCCACTGACAATAAGCAATTGTTTCTAACTGTTGGTTCTATCTTCATTTTGTTGTTTAGTACCTATATTAGTTGTAAGTTCACCTCCATAAAGAGAACAGATTTTTGCTACCTAAATTTTACAGATTATTAGCTATTAAATTTAAAGATTTTGTGAGTTGGTCCTGAGGGTGTAAAGTTATTACTTTGTCCATCAGCTATTAAGCTGAAATCTAAAAAGTACCTATGTTTTGGAATACTTATTCAATATTATTTGTGTTTTCTTCAGACCCGCTTTCCCTGACTGTTAGAGAGTGAATTCAAAACTTTAAGCTAATCCTTTTAAAAAGAATTATACCCATTGGCTAACAATATTGAGAAAACTGAAATGTAATTAATTGGTTTTGGTTTATTTTTGTTGGCGACAAAAACTCGTTCATTTTTGCTATTTAATATTGCATGTAAAAAAAAGCCTAAAACAAAATTAAAAGAATTTCAAACTATACGTACTTTTCAAATATTTAAATTTCTGCTAATGTAAAATCTATATTAAAAACTGCATAACAGGTGGACAAAATCATTTAAATTTGGGCTTTTTGTTTGAATTGATCAAAACTAGGATGATAGACAAATTTTTGTAAAGTATAGAGTGGAGTTCAGTCGCTATTACATTATTTGGAGTTTGCAAAAATATTAACACATATCCTATACCGAATCAACGACACGCGTGCCACATATGGCCCGTTTGAAACATTTTCTGGTACCTTTATGGATTTTCAAACTAATAATCATCAAACCTTAGAATACAGTTGAAACAAATTGTTGAATGAAAATTTTAAATAGAATTGATATAATTGCGTCTCTAGTTAAGAATTTAATGAGAAGAAATGCTCACAAAAACCGCACACGGAGAAATTTAGACCCAAGATTCGGGCGGCCAATACGTAAGCTGACAAAGTGCTCGAATGGGATTATTTTCTTGTGTTTCATATTTTCATTTCCGAAATAATACAGGTAATAAGCAGTGTATTTCGGACAATATCTGAATTTATTTTATATACTGATATGAAGATTAGGGATGTGTTACTTGGAAAATTTAGAAAACCAATTAATTGATTTTCAGTCTACTTTGATATGGAAGCAAAAATTTGTCAATCAAAGAAAAGACTTGGAAGCAAGTGAAAATGATGAACTATTTGATATAATTAAAAAGAGCGTAAAATATGATTGATAAATATGGAATGCCATTCCCAAAATCTTTAACTGTTAATTAAAAACGGACGTACGATCTATTTTCCTCAACTTACGGTATTTATGGTTAGCCTGTATTTTATAAAATAACTGGCAGTTATAGGAATAAACTAACAAAGTGCATTGTTTGAGTAACTATTAATCAACCCGATAGACTTATAAGGCAATAACTGCATAAAAAATATTTCCCAGTACGCTAAAGGTTGGATACAGAAATAACTGTAGTATTTGCCCATGAAAATTGATAATTGATTAGATAAACACTAGAATTATTTATTGTACGAGTACACATCATATCACTATAAATGAATACTACTGTACTACAGTAACCTATGCACAACAATTTGTTGTTGACTCCATTGATATTGCTATCTCAAATATCAAACTTTTATATTTGGTACAATTCTAATTGAGAAAATGGAAGCGGTTTCTAATGGAGTAAAAATTTTTTTATGATGGATTAACAAATGTTAAAAGCCCATTATGAAAATTTTTCTCTCGACTTCGGACATATGTCGTATGAAATCTAACAAATGAACTTTAATATGTGAGTTAAACTTCATTTACCTCAACTTTTCATGCGACTTCATGTCGAAAGTCGTATGGTAGAGCTGTCGAATGGTTCGAGAATCGGGCCCAGATAATATGGAACGGAAACCAAGCAAAGGAGCATTTAAAGGTATTAAATCTGGAAAGCTGCAAAAGTCAGGTTGTACAACAGCAATGTAAAACTTTAACATCTATATGAATTTCAATCGGGAGTTTTTATAAACAACTCTGGCATAATTGTGATCCAGTAAAATAACAGATGCTGAGCTATGGAAACGTTCCACACCAAAACTAATACAATTAGAGAAAAAATAGAAAAAGGAACTCGGTAGGACATACACTAATAATAATACATAATGAACAAACCCAAATAACCAAGGGGTTATTAAAATGGACACCAATTGGAAATAGAAGTGGAGGTAGATTATAAACAAATTTGTAATTATAAAAATGGCAATAAAATTTTAATTACAGTTACTTATGATTTGAATTGCAAAAACTTGACCACAATTGTTTAATTAAATAAGAAATATATTTTCTGAAATTGATGAAGGTTCATAAAATAGAGAACAAGTAGATCTGTACAATAATAATGCCTATTTTTGCTTAAAAATATTTTATTAGATAGATGAACATTTGTTAATTTATATGTGCACCCAGAGGCGTATTTACAAGACGTCAAGGGGGGCAATTGCTCCTTAAATGTCAATAAATTATTTTTGAATCCCTACACACTATTTGTCTGTGTCTTTTAATCAACCTTACAAACTATATATTTTATTAAATTACGATCATTTAAATTCGCAAATCAAAAATCGAAATCTCCTAGCAGTGCATAATTTGGTAACCCGATCAGGAGTACTTAGGGCAAATAAAAAAATTTACTATTCCCGACCTTATCTCCGAAACTGTTAAGTCAAAAAATTATAAAAAAATAGGCAATATGAGGCGTTGCCCATAGTTACCAGCAAAAATAAAGCGAAAATGTTAACCTTAAGGGGCAATCTATAGAATAAAATGAAAAATAAAAATATTTTTGAAACATATAAAAGGGCCAGTTATAAGAATACAAATATATTTTTATCGTATTTTTAAAATAATTTGTGTAACATATATTTATACTCTCTTCGAGGTGTCATTCATTTGTAGGCAAGACAACATATACAGTGTGTCCGGTTATGGACTAGCGATAATCTAAATACATGTAAAGCAACTATTTTAATTCACTATATACTAGGGGTCAATACCCCACCCCGTCATATGGCAGCTATTTTGTTTTTTTTGATGACCCATTCTCTACGTGTGAACAAAAACCTTTATATCTCTTAAAGTTTTGGTCTTACTGAGATAAAAATAGGGTTATTCGACGGGCAATAAAACTGTCTATCAACAACATTTCAAAACAAAGTGTTAACGTTTTCTTAACTTTTGAAAAAAAAGATGAAATGCAAAAAAAGGGTAAAAAAATTATGCAAATCAACACATTATTGCAAATCAATGCAAAAGTAATCCCGATTACCTCTCATTTTTTTTTCACTAAATCGAAAGTTTTTGAGTTAAGCTACAATACAACATTAATTTCATAACTGTATGTTTATTACTTTAGTAGTTATTGTTGTTTGAACATAGCGTATGCGAAAGCACAAAAGACCTTTATTAAGTGACATCTGACATTAGCTGCGTGCTGTCCGAGAAAAGGTTAGCAATGCTATTCGCGACTAGCAGGAGTAAGCGAAGTGGAACATATCGACTCTACCTGCAAAGAACTTACAGGATAAAGACTAGTTACGTTAGTTGTACCTTGCCCTGCCTTGTGATCCCTACTTTTACTTACCGTCCGTGCTGTTTACGTTCTGTATTAGTGGTTATCTTGTGATATGAATATGGCAAATCGTCAATATTCAACGCAACATATTGCTGACATACACTTCGTTTATGGTTTCAGCAAGTAATAAGACTTTAATTTGGTTTTACTGTTTACCTACCTGTTTAAAGTCCCGACGAAGGTCTTTTGTGCTTGCGCATACGCTATGTTCAAACAACAATAACTCCTAAAGTAATAAACATACAGTTGTGAATTTGATGTTGTATTGTAGCTTAACTCAAAAACTTTCGATTTAGTGAAAAAAATTAAAGGTTATCGGGACTACTTTTGCATTGATTTGCAATAGTTTGTTGATTTGCATAATTTTTTTACTCATTTTATCTTTTTTTCAAAAGTTAAGAAACACTTTGTTTTGAAATGTTGTTGATAGACAGTTTTATAGGTCATCAAAAAAACAAAATGGCTGCCATATGGCGGGGTGGGGTATTGAGCCCTAGTATATAGTGTATAATTGTGTATTAAAATAGTTGCTTTACATGTATTTAGATTATCGCTAGTTCATAACCGGACACACTGTATAATATATATTGTTTCTGGTTAGAGAACCTTCATCAGTTGCGCTTCCCACAATTGCATGTCCTCTCGAACACTTCTTTATGTATTTGATACATTTCGTTAAATTTGAAGACGCGAGATGTAAAGACCGACATCCTAGGATTGTCGGGGAAACTAACACATAGAGGTTCCGAATCTGGAGCCGTTCCATGTAATTGCTGTTACCCGCAATTCCTAGGTTAGAATGTCACGATGAAATTTTCAGGTTAACTTCACCTCTCAGAAATATTGAATACTCTCTTCGAGGTGTCATTCTTTTGTACGCAAGACAATATATATAATATATATTGTTTCTGGTTAGGGAACCTTCATCAGTTGCGCTTCCCACAATTGAATGTCCTCTCGAACACTTCTTTATATATTTGTTATACATTTCGTTAAATTTGAAGACGCGAGATGTAAAGACCGACATCTAGGATTTTAGATATATATTATATATATTGTCTTGGGCACAAAAGAATGACACCTCGAAGAGAGTATTCAATATCTGTAACAGGTGAAGTTAACCTGAAAATTTCATTGTGACATTCTAACCTAGGAATTACGGGTAACAACAATTACATGGAACGGCTCCAGATTCGGCACCTCTATGTGCTAGTTTCCCCGAAAATCTTTACATCTCGCGTCTTCAAATCTAACATATATTTAAAAAAATATGCGAAAAATAACCTATAACGTCTCCTTTTCGCCGAAAAGATTTAATTTTGAGAAAAATAGAAATATAGGGCGAAAATTAATTAATTAATGAAAAATAAAAATTTAATTTTTTTTCCAAAAAAATCATTTATGTATCAAATGAAAGGTCTCTTTATGGGCAATAGAAATATATTTTTTTTCATATTGTTCAGTTCTTGGATTTATTTAAAAACACAGTCCAACTCACTCTAATTTATTTCCACTACTTTAACACAAATTTATATTCACAGAAACTACTATTTACATTTTATCTTAACTGTACAATACGAAAGACGAAAACTGAATGCCTCCTATCGCCAGCTCTTCTTATTTATATATTTATCTTGGAATTGTCTGGTACGTCCACGAACCATCGGGAAATTCTTTCATGTTCTGGAAGCTTTAAGGGAATTCCCAGTAACGGCAGCGGTCCGCCTGTTGAGAGACAAACATTTCGGATTCCCAGAATTTATCGGAATAATGTCCCTTCCACGAATTGGTTGATGGCCGATTGCACCAGCTGTCGGATGAATTCTCGTAACATTGCCCCCTCCTTAAGACTATTTCGTCCCGTAATGTCCCAGAATCCTTCCTGGTATGACGATATTTGCAGGACTCTCCATTTCGACAACGGGAAGTTTGGTGGAAGTAACATTCAACGGTCTTCGAATCTGGATTCTTCTCCATCATTACATTTCTCAATTCTACCAGTCTTCCAAAGATCGCTGTATGTTGGCTTGTCCTGCGAGAATGTTTTCGTTACCAAATAAAAGATGTCTCTGATACCCACTGGTTGTTTATCTTCGAGATGAAGGACCTTTCCTACCGCTGGATCTTGCTCCCGTAGCTTCTGGAACTGGCCGTATTTTTTGGCAAACACCTTGGCTATTCCTCTGGACATCTGGAGATCTCGAGCCACACAATGAGCCAGGGCATATTCTATGGGCCCCTCAAAAAGGTCTCGGGGTTCCTCTGTGGTCACGTCGTGCTGCACTTTCTGCCCATTAGAGTACAGTGCCATAAACTGTTCGAAGGTCATCTCGCCATCGGGTGGTTGGATGCTGCGGACTTGGGCTTGGTCATCTTCGCTGTCATGACTTCCGGCATAAGGGGCTAACCTGTTGAAATGTACGACCTTTGGTTTTCCCCGAGGCCGCTTCTTTGTTCTGTAGACAACATCGTTGATTTTCTTCACAATTTGGTACGGCCCCTCCCAAGATCTCTGTAGCTTGGGCGAATATCCACGACGACGTTGCGGGTTATACAACCAAACAAGTTCATCAACTTGGAATTCTCCGTCCTCGGCTTTGATGTCGTAGGCTTCCTTCATTCTGGCACTGACATTCTCGATGTTTAATCGGACTCGTTCATGGATGTTCATCTTTTGACGTAGCTGGCTGACATAGTCTTCACCTGCGGTCTCTTCTCCTGGGGGACATCCAAACTTCAAATCGCATGGTAGTCTTAATTCTCGTCCCATGATAATATTGGCCGGGGTCTGACCCGTGGACTCGTGCACAGACGAACGATGTGCCATTAGAAACAAGTGCAGATACTGGTCCCAGGCTCTTTGGTGGTCAGAGACTACCTTTGACAAATGGCGGTTAATGGTTCTATTCATCCGTTCTACCATTCCATCGGATTGCGGGTGTAACGCTGTTGTCCGTGTTTTATTGATCTTCAAGAGCTTGCAGACGTCTTGGAAAAGAGTAGACTCGAAATTTCTACCTTGGTCTGAGTGCAACTCCAAGGGAACACCAAAACGACTGATCCATTCCTTGACAAGGACATCAGCAACGGTCAAGGCTTCTTGATTCGGCAAGGCATACGCTTCGGCCCATTTACTAAAATAGTCCATAACCACCACAATGTATTTATTTCCACAGTTGGATTCAGGAAGTGGACCGGCAACATCAATGGCTATTCTTTCGAATGGATTACCCGTTATATTGCTGCATCGGAGCTTTTGGTCGCTTCTGAGGCCCATTACTTGCTGCACAAACTGTACATTTCCGGCACCAATCCTTAACATCTGCTTGGCTGTTTACCCAATAGAACCGTTCTCTTAACTTCCCCAGGGTTTTCGTCAATCCCAGGTATCCTCCAGTTGTGCCATCATGTAGCTCTCGCAAAACCTCTTGTCTCCTATTTCTGGGAACTACAATCTGTTTTCTGTCGTTTTCCCCTCTCTGGAGTCTCCAGGACGCGCTTCAGAAGTCCATTGTCCAGGATGAGGGAGTTCCACTGAGCCCAGTACGACTTTATGGTTGGTGAGTATCGGGAAATCTCCTGCCACGTAGATTTGCGGGCTTCTTCCTTCCACCGGATAACCTCTTTCAAATCTGGATCTAATCTCTGGTCTTTTCGGATCTCCTCAAATTGCCAATGGTCATCTACGGCGGTAGTTCTACAGAAAGCAGCTCTTTTGCCTTCGGTTCGCAGACTATGTTTACAATTATCAGGGCTTGGTCTCTTGGATAAGACATCAGCGTTCTTATAGCCCGTTCCAACGCGATGTTCTGACGACGAAGTCGGTACTCCGTTGCTCTCGTTGCAACGATTCTGGATATGACCTACCTTACGACACTTCCGACATCTCATTAGTCTTTGTTTTGTAAGGACTTCCTCTACTATCTTCCTTACAGCGACTTCAACATTTCCGCCATCCTCTGATTCTCTTTCTCTGCCCTGACCTATACAGGTATTTTTCACAGCCTCAAATTCCAGAGCTCGAGTCAGTGCATCTACTAATTGAGTCGGTCGAGCTAGTATCAATGCTTGTCTGGCTTCTTGGTCTCGAAGTCCATCCAAAAACGCTTGTACTGCTAACTTTTCCATCACGTTTTCCGGTGTGGCTGGATAGGCAAGGCGAACGAGACGGGCAATATCAGCTCCAAATTCTTGTAAGGATTCATTCGCTTTCTGGTGGCGATGTTTCAATTGGGTGTGGTAGACGTGCTCCAAATGAGTTTCTCGCCTTTCTGTTGTGACTACCTGTTCTTTTATTTTGCCGATCTCACTTTCCATTATATGCTTTAGCTCATCTATACGCGTTTCCTTTTTGACTAACTCTTCGACCATTGTTTGTTTTAGCTCCTCCATCTGAGCCTCGTTCTCTAATATTTTCTCTTCCAGCATGCCTGAATTTTTCTGTACCATGCTTTTTAAATTTTCTTCTAGGGATTTAGAATTTTCTGCTAATTTATCTTCTAACGTCTCTTTCAAGTTTTTAGAATTTTCTACTAATTTATCTTCTAAAGACTTTTTTTAATAGCATAGTCATGTCACCATTACCAGAAACTTCAAACAAATAAGTATCAGGAGCGTTACTTTTATTTATTAGGGCATCTCGTAGCAGTTGTATTAAATCACTTTTCTTTCCACTAATTTCTAAATCCCTTTCCTCAAGTTCTCTTTTTAAGTCCGTCACTTTCAATTGGCCCAAATTCACGGTTCTAAACATTGTCAGTCTATTTATTTTCCACTTCTAAAGTTCCACAAATAAACCGCACACCTGTCACCACTGTAATGTTTTTATTTTCACACTCGGGTTCTGTTCAGTTCTTGGATTTATTTAAAAACACAGTCCAACTCACTCTAATTTATTTCCCCTACTTTAACATAAATTTATATTCACAGAAACTACTATTTACATTTTATCTTAACTGAACAATACGAAAGACGAAAACTGAATGCCTCCTATCGCCAGCTCTTCTTATTTATATATTTATCTTGGAATTGTCTGGTACGTCCACGAACCATCGGGAAACTCTTTCATATTCTGGAAGCTTTAAGGGAATTCCGAGTAACGGCAGCGGTCCGCCTGTTGAGAGACAAACATTTCGGATTTCCAGAATTTATCGGAATAATGTCCCTTCCACGAATTGGTTGATGGCCGATTGCACCAGCTGTCGGATGAATTCTCGTAACAATATTTTTAAATGAGTTTCCTTAGAGTATATTTAAAAAAATACAAAAGTTAATCCATTTTCTCCTTTTATCTCCGAAACTATAGCACCTAATATTTTGAAAAATAGAGTCTCACTTGAACTTTAAAGGAACAATAAAGCGAAAACATAATATTAACATTGGGTGCAAATTATAAAATTAAATCAAAATTTAAAAAATCTCAAACGTGTAATATATCAAATCAATGAGCTCGTTATGATGAATACAAATATATATTTTTAAAATAAGTTGTTTAGAAGATATTAAAAATTAATTGACACTTTCCTCCTTTATCTCTGAAACTATAAGATGGGGCTGCAACAAACCGTATGTATTCGTTACTGAGTAACGAATACTCAATAAGACTCGAAGTATCGAAGAGTTACTTTTACATTAGTATGGTTACTCGTTTCGCATGTTTGCTACAACACGCAATATCCACTAACTTATAATACCGAAAGTTCCGACTCGCATATCGTAGTTTTGTTACTTCGTTAGCCACGGAATGATGTATGTATCGTACATATTTCTTACGTTCAGTGGTCTCGAACCTACACCGTATTTCGGTATTTCTACTGAAATTTAAATAAAAAATGATGATAAAAATACAAATATTTTACTGGTATTTTTAAAATAATTTGTTTAAAAGATTTAATATTTAAAATCTGACCCATCCCCTATTATCTTCGAGACAACTGAGCATACAATTTTGAAAAAAGAAAGATGGCCTCATCGAAAGTTTAAAGTTTATTAGCAAAATAAAGGGAAAATTACAATCTTAATTCTGGGGGACAATTTAGAAAAGTATCTAAATATTTTAATAAAAATCAAGCCCATCATGTAGCAGATCAAATGAAAAATGTTTTAAGAAATGTATATTTTACATAATTTTAAAACACAGATTAATATATATTTACTGAAAATATAAAAAATAACTAGAAAATAAACAATATATATATATATATATATATATATATATATATATATTTATTTATTTATTAAACTGATTGGTGACCGACAAATAAATTCAAAAAATTTAATATTGCTCTACTTAATACTAATGTAAAGAAATTGCTATATATTGTTCAACGTCTTTCACACCTTAGGAACGCTATAGGAATCATCGCCAAGCTAAGTGAGCCACCATTTCATATATGGCAGGTATGAGAAAGTATATATAGAAAATATATGATTTGTTGAAATATAGTAAGTCTGCTACCTGTTTGTTCTTAGATTATAAGTGCTGATCCAATTCCACCATACTTTATGAATTTTATACTATTTACCCACAACTGAAAGTTCACCAACAATGATCTATTTAATAGACAAAATACAAGATATTGATCACAACAGAACTAAAACTAAATGAGAGAAAGCAATTTTCAAGGTGTTATTAGTGATAATTGGTCCGATTTTTTCAAAGATAATTGACAGGTGCCAGATATTTGGAATATTTATAGCATGAAATCAATAAATTAATTCTTAACTGAGCAGGGGGTAACCCCTGCTGTTTTATTGAGGCTTTACTTTCAGGGAGATGGAGCACCTCATAATACTAGTAATGTTATGCAATATTTAAATGAACATTTAATTAGAATTGCTTCAGCAGGATACCTGCATGGTCACCAGATTTCAAAAAGATGGTCTCTTTTGTTTGGGACCATTGTATTTGAAATAGGTCTAATTGTTGAAGTATTAGAGTAAAGAATTCAGGTAGCATTCAGAGCTATAACAAACTCAATTTTACAAAATGCACCATGGAATACTATAATTGGAGCTAAACTTTGTGTGGCACTTATACTCCATATAAGGTACATATAGCGTATCTTTAGGAGAAAATTCACTAAACCCCAGATATGTCAGTTATCAAAAGGATTTAGCTTTGTGGGAGCCCTTGCCAGATTTTGAGGCCCATGTTGTATTGGACCGAGTTACCCATGAACTTTCTGACCATCCGGGCTGTTTCTACAGAGACAGCTTTTGCATCAGTTTATAAATTTGCTGTTCCAGATTGAGGTGTTTTAAATTGTTTAGTAGATCTTTTGAGACTACCCTTATTATTGATATAATAATTAGTAAAGTTGGTGTGTTGTTCATATCCAGTTTTCTCTTTATTTGAAATTGCAAATCTTTTTGTTCGGCTAGGGATATCAATTAAGGTGGTTGTTCAAGATATTTTATCTACTGAGACTATTTCTTGCCGATTATGAGCAACACTTTGGCGGAACAATAGGGTGCGTTCTCAATACAGCTTGTATTTGTTTTTTTCTAAAGCAAATTGGGGTTTGTAGGTAGACTAGCAGACTTCGATAGTTTAAACTTCAGTGCTAACTCCTGGCCAAGTCTTTTTGCCGCCGCATCATATTGTTCTTTGTACTCAGTTGCAGCAAACGCCTGACAACCATTATGTTGGATTGTTTCTGGACATATATGACCAGAGATCAACCTGTAGTTCGCAGCTAAACAGTGGAATATTCTTGATTGACGGCATTTATATGTCGCAGTGGTGTTGAGTCATCACCCTGGCATATGACTCCTTCACACCATGGCAATGTTGAACGCTCGACAGGGCTTCTCTGGATGGTGATTTTGAGAGTTTGTTAATAGAACTTTCTGCTGTAATTGTTCAATGTCAGTCTTGCACGAATTAATTATACCGAAAGGGTGATAGCACTGAGTACGCGTATTGCCTACCTCCATGGATTCAATATAGATACCTTCTCTCATTTTGTAGAGACCTTTGCTGTATTTTGCATTTAACTTTATTAGTAACCGGCATTTCTGTAGACCATATTGCATATGGATACCAGTACAAATATTTATACTAACTTAAGCATACCATGCAGCCATAGATTTGTAGCTGTCATCAATTTTAAGCCTTCTTTATATGGCAAATAGTTTATCTTTAATGCTTCTTCGTTGTTGTGTTTGAAACTGAACCCAAATGTAGTCGAGCTCAATTTATGGGTTCACAGCGAAGTAAAACGACTAAGAGAGTCTCCATGGAATATACCCTTCGGGATTGGAATAGGGTCAATGTGTATCGAACAGTCGATTTCAGCCAGAAAGATTCTTTTTTTGGCAAGTGGACATGATATATAAAAAATTAAATAATACAGTTATTTGTTTTATAAAGTTTCAGTGTGCAAGTCAAGTGAAACTGAATTTAAGACCTTTTTAACCGACTTTCAAAAAGAAGGAGGTTCTTAATTCGTCTGTATCTATGTTTTTTTTGTTTGTCCATCGATTACTCGCAAACGGCTCAAGGAATTTCGACCGTTTATACTGGATCCTGTTCTGAGGATCGCGAAGTGGTCCCATATTTTTTGCATTAACATAGCTTGTACCGTTTATTAGAAAATGGGAAAAATTGTTAACGACTTTCTTATACAGTAAATTTGAACAACGAAGTACAACTTATAAATGTACTTCCCAAAATAGTTTCACCTTAGCTTGGCACCGACTTCATAAAAAGTATTTAATTGTTGTAGCAAAAAATTATTTCATTCTTTTGTAGTTAATTGTTTTTGAAATGGGTTTTTGTTTTTTTAAATGTATTTATTGTAGTCCACATTTGTCTTGTAGAGAATTCGTCGGTTGACATGTGCTTGATTTCAAACAGTAGAGTCAGTTATGAGTTGTTCTTTGCATCTCATCGAATTCCTTGAGCACCCCTTTTACTGTTAAGAGATTTTGTTCAGCTCACAGTTGAAAAGGCGATGAATAATGTATGAACTTATAAATTTGTATACGGTTGGAATGCAACTGACTGGGCTGGGTACTGCATACATAGGCTGTCTTTTGGTAAGAGGTATGTAGCACGGTCAGAAAAGTAGGCATTATTTTGTGAAAATTATTAGTGGCATCTTCTAGTTTCTTTTATGGTTTGATTAGGAAATGATACTTGAAAAAAATACTGTATATTTCAAAAAATTCAAACGTAACAAAATCGTAAAATCTAAATAAAATATAAATTTGAAAATGAAATGATCTAGCTTTCAATATGCAATGTTACATCGGGAATGAAAGGATAATATTTTCAAGATATTTTATTAAAATGTAGCCTGAAAAAAAATTATGAAGTGTTTTTTGACCCCATAACTCAGTTCTACTGTACTCGTCAATGCATTGACAAAATAAGATGGTCAATGTCTGTAACATCTGCTTCTTGGAGAAAGTCTATAGTTCGACAAGCAATATGCGGTAGGGTAGAGCATTGTCTTGCTGAAGAAGGATGTTTGGACGGCCATCTAAATTAGGCAGTCAAGGAGTTTGTAGGTCATGGTGCATACCTAGACAGAAACCCGATCTTTTTTTATCGGGGGCATTTGTTTTCACACGGGAGAATGTGCCAGATGACTTCTTGAACGACTAATTGTGACATGATATGATTAGCCCAACAATTTTATGGTGGCACAAACAAACTTAGTAGATATTTGTTTATCTAGACTGATATATAACTTGTTTGTTGGGGGTAATTTCCCGAATAGAAAAGTACACTATACGCGGATAACATAGCTTATATTTCAGTGTGATAAAATGTTTAATTACTGGATAAGAGTTTTTCTTTTAAGATAATTCAATATCGCCGAAACAGAAAATGATATATGCGCCAAATTTGGTATATGTAGACTAATATATAAACAGACAAAACTTGTGTTTGTAGGGGTTCATCTCTGAGATACTAAACCAATTTTAAAAATTATTTCGCTAATATAAAGCTACACTATCCGTGAGCACTAGGCTGTATTTTATTTTGATAAAATGTTCAATTCTGCGATGGGGGCCCTGTGCTCTCTATTGTTTTTAATTACATCCAATATTGATACAGGCGTAAAAATTGGTGTACATTCTCCAAATAAAGAAAAACGAGTTTTATCATAGAATGGTGAAATTCTGAAATAGAAAGTAATACCGCTGTTAATCTTGATAAAAACGAACTACTTTTCGGGAACCGAAAATAATACAGGTGTGCCCTATATTAATTATTTAAATCAATTGAAATGTGATGTGACATTGTGCGAAATTTCTATTATTGGATGAAATTTGTAAATTTGTGTACGTTCTCATAAAATGACTTAAGTGTTTAGAGAAGTATTTGTTCATTGGCTAAGAATTGATTCATGTCCATTTTCTTTACATGAATAGAGATGTTAGTCTTCAATTTGCCAATATTGAATTTATGAAGTGGTGGAAAGTGAAAAGTGTTCACTATCTGATGAATCGTAGATGAAATTCAAAAAATTATCTGAAATATAAAAAATATCAAGAAACAAAAATGAAAATAAATTTAAAAAATGACAAAAATATCAGAAACTTTAAAATGTAAAAAATATTAAATATACCAAACATCACAAAAATATAAAAATTGACAAAAATTCTATAAAATATTAAATTCACTTCTATGAATACATGAATACATACATGATTATTCGAGATTTCAATCTGTTGAGGGAAGTACAACGGATGAAGGTTCTCTTGTGTCAAATGGATAAAGTAATAAATTGTTTTGATAACCTAAGAATTTTTTCGTGAGATTTCTATCCTAGAAATCCCGATTTGAAATTAGAAATCTCTGTGAGTTAGTTTTCTTTGAAACTCCCTAGATTCCATATTTCTTTCGCTATGAAATATTAATTTTGACATATTAAGGGTGAGGGAATGGACCGTTATTCCACCATTTTTTACTTAATTATCTTGCAATTTAAAATAAAACAGCATACTAAACTTTAGGCAACTCGCCATTCGGAGCTTTTTGCAAATAAAATGGCCCTCTTGTCGCTATTTACCAAATATGAGTTTGATGCATATGAAAATATGAAGAAACCCTTTCGTCCCCTGTAGTCGTATTCTGTAAGTCGATATAAAGATAACGTTACGATAGAAATTGAATGAGTGACATATGGTTTGTTGGGTAAAGTCCACCCCTAATAATTCTATCTGTTCTCCGCAAATCAACGATCTTGAAAGGCATTTTTCTAATCGTTAGTACAACTGCTCTCTATGAGCAAACTTATTATGTTCCGTTTCGTTTTGACTCCTAACGAGTTACAGAATACGGCAGCAGGACCAACATTTAAAAAGCTAACGTTATTCCCTATATAAGGGGCAAGAAAGCTATACTATAAGTATTGTAAAATATTTCTTTATTAAATAAACTTTTGAGCGTTCATTTTTAGGAGAGCCGTCGTTCTTTACAAGAGTTGTTGTCTAGTTCGTCTGGAGCAAGTAGTTCAAAAACCTCAGATAAGGTTAACGATATTTCACATTTAGTTAAAAAGAAGAGAAAATTAGATGATGTAGAAGAGAAGGAAGAAAAAGTACTAAATCCACCTAAGAAACCTGCTAAATAATCGTTATAATTTTAGTATTATCTTTTATTTTTGTACACTGATTAATCAGAGAAAAATTGGGAATTTTGAAAATCTTGTTTTTATTTTACCACTATGTATGGTTATATTAAGATAGTGAATACTGAATATTATTTTATATAATGAAATAACTTTCAATTCTTCAGAAATAAACATAATTTCCATATGCAGTACCTGTTATAAACAAATTTTTAATTCATTTTGTTGTATTTATTTAATTGATCTGAGTGTAACGTACTCTTTTCACATCTCAATACAGGGAAACCTGTGTTACTAACCTAAATTATATCCCTTCATATGTCCTACATTAAAACTCACCAACCTGTTTGGCAAGCGTGGTATTTGAAATGTTTAAATTACCCTAGCGAAAAGCAGTGTCAAGACCCCGGGTTGGAGTAGAGTATTACAGAAAAACAACGTTGGCATTAGGAACCTTGGACATACGGACAACGATAAGTGAAAAACTTAGTAAAGATAAAATGGGACTTTCTCGGATTCTCTTAAATAAGATGTAATGTAATAATTTCAAAAATAGGAAAAAACCTAGAAAATAATTTTGTTAAGTGTGTGTTGGACTCGCATACTAAGGGTTCCGTACCACCTTCAAGATTCTAATATTCCAGTTTCAGACAAGCAGGGAATGAGTGCATTTTCTTATAGTTACCCTAATATATTTTAAAGGAAGCGTTTTAAATTTATAAAAAATATACACTTTCATTTTCCACACATAGACTTTTTATTTTATCTGCTTCAGGATTTTTATAAGAATACATGTATTTAGTTGTCTAATTTGGCCCCCAAAAATTAACATTATTTTATTAATAAACTTTCAGGGAAGCCTCTTCTAATCTACTGTCTGAATTTTGAGGCGCTGTAGATTGGAAGATATAGGGCAAAATAGGTCAAGTTTTATCTTATAAATTATTAAATCTGTTATTCAAATTATTTAAAAATACAAATAAAATATATTTTTCAAAATTTAATAAGTGTAGTTTCAAAAGTGGGAATTAAGTCGATGTTTAATATTTTTGTTAATATCTTTTAAACAAATGATTTAAAAATATGATTTATTTGTAATTTACATAATGAGCCTTTTATCTCATATGATGCGTTAGAAAATTTAATTTTTATTTTCCATTTAATGGTAATATTTGTCTCTAAAATTACTATGTTTTTTTTTCTAATAATTTTTCTTATAAATTTCAAGTGAGCCCTAGTACCCCTAATTATTTTCAAAATTTTAGGTAGTATGGTTTCGGAAATAAAGCGAGAAATGAGAATTTTTTATATCTTTATGTTAATATCTTGTAAACAATTAATTTTAAAAATATGAAAAATATATATTTGTATTCCTCATAATAAACCCTTTCATTTGATGTATTGCATGATGCGTTAAAATTTTTTTTTATTTTCCGTTTAATTCTATAATTTGGCCCCCGATATTAATATTAGGGATTTCTTCGCATTTTTCCTGTAAACAAATAAAATTAGGTCTTATGGTTTGAGGAATAAAGGGGAATGGGTAATTTTTTAAATATAATAATGGGATTTTTTTAATATTTTTGTTATTACCTTTTAATTAATTTATTTTAAAAATATGGAAAAAGTATATTTGTTTTCGTCATAATGAGCCCTTTCATTTGATATATAACATGATGCGTTAGAAACAATTTTAATTTTATATTTTCCATTTAATTCTGTAATTGGACCCCCAAAATTAAAAGTAGAGTTTTCTCCTTATTTTTCCAGTAAACTTAAGGTCAGACCCTATACCTCTAATTTTTGTTAAAAGTTTACGTTTTATAGTTTCGGAAATACGGGGGGAGGGGGTGGGCAAATTTTGGTATATTTTCGTTAATATCTTTTTATCTATTTTTTTAATATGAAAAAAATATATTGGTGGTCCTCAGAATGGGACCTCATTTGATATATTACATGATGCGTTTGAAAAAAAAAATTAAATTTTCATTTAATTCTATAATTTGCCCCCCAAAATTAATACTAATGGTTTCTCCTTATTTTTCCTGTAAAGTTTGCGCAACGATCTATATTTTCTATTTTTTTCAAAATTTTAGGCTCAGTAGTTTCGGAGATCAGGAGGGGTCGATTTTTTTAGTTTCCCCCCCCCAGAACTACCCCTAAAATCAAAATTTCTTCATTTACGATATGTACTCTTGATCGGGTTACCAAACTATACATTGATACCAAATTTCAACCTCTTCCGTCCAGTAGTTTAGGAGAAATTTGCTGTGATGTGACAGAGGCAGAAATCCGTAGTGATATTATAAGGGTATCCGTATATTGTATATACGGAACCCTAAAAATGAAGAATGTTTAGGAAATTTCAGCTCTGACGAAATAGAACAAACAATAAAGAAGTATGCTTCTGTAATGTCAAACAGCACACAGTCTATATGAAATTAACTCTTCAAATAAACAAAGAAAATGAACATGGATGAGTTCAGACCTAAAGACTAAATTGATGGTGGAAGCCGTTACTTTGTGATGTAATATCATTATGATTGTAGAAAACGAATTACTTTGTTTTATATCACTGATTTATTTATTTATTAATTAAATAAACATAAAAACCGTGACTACTTTCAAGTACACAATGTCATTTTCAAAGGGAGACAAATTCATGAATGACGACAAAACATTCTGAAGCAAACCGGTAGTAATGAGCGCGGAAGCCTCTCAGAACATATATATATATATATATATATATATATATATATATATATATGTGTGTGTGTGTGTGTGTGTGTGTGTGTGTGTGTGTGTGTGATTTTGGGCAATAACACCACAATCGAATTAAAACGACGTATATTGAAGGAAAGCCAAACGTTTCAAAGTCTATTCTGACTTCGTTGGTAATGACATCAATAAATATAAAGCTATTGACAACGAAGTTAGAATAGACTTTGAAACGTTTGGCTTTCCTTCAATATACGTCGTTTTAATTCGATTGTGGTGTTATTGCCCAAAATCACACACCCACACACACACACACACACACACACACACACACATATATATATATATATATATATATATATATATATATATATGTTCTGAGAGGCTTCCGCGATCATTACTATGAACAAGGCATGTAAACACTAATTGTAATATATATATATATATATATATATATATATATATATATATATATATATATATATAGTGTTACGAAATTTACCCAAAGCCGACCCTGTGTCATTTCAGCACGATAACAAACGCTTCAATATAAAAAATAGGATTCTCGAAAAGACTCGACAGCGGAAGGAGCGATGATGATTTCTACTGGAGAATTCTACGCTGGTGATATAAAAGAAGCCCGCCACGATCGCCGAGCAGAGATATACCGCGACGACTAGCGTATATGAGAATGTATTGTGAATCAGCTGTTTTAAATGTAAATAAAGTTCTAGAAAAGTGAAAGTAAATAAGTAAAGTAAAGTCGCCTGAATGATGTTTCGCAATCCTGATTCCAATGGAAGGTCTCTTTATCAGTGGTCTGCCGATGTAGAGGGGCGGCGATGGTGGCAAATCCCTCAACAAAACGCCGGTAGTATGAACAGAGGCCCAAGAAGCTTCGGAGTTCATGTTTGTCTCTTGGAACTGGCCAATCACGGATGGCTTCTATCTTGTCTTCGTTGGTGCGGATTCCTGACTCGGACACTACGTGGCCCAAAAACTCTACATCTTTTTGAAACAAGGAACACTTCTTCGGATTGAGTCTCAGGTTGGCGTTATTAATTCTGGAGAATACTTCGCCCAGGTTCTTCAGATGGTCGTCGAATGTCTGGCCCATGACTAGAATGTCGTCGAGGTATACTAAGCACGTCCTCCATGTTAACCCGCTCAGTACATACTCCATTAGCCTCTCAAATGTAGCGGGTGCATTACATAACCCAAAGGGCATGACCGTGAACTGAAACAGCCCTTTACTGGTGGAGAACGCTGTCTTCTCTCTGTCGTTTGCGTGCAGACCAACCTGCCAATATCCACTTTTAAGGTCTAGTGTGGAAAACCAACGGGAGCCTGCTAGTGTGGTCAAAGTGTCATCGATTCGGGGTAGTGGATAGCTGTCTTTCTTCGTGACATCATTCAGCTTTCTGTAATCCACGCAAAATCGGATGGTTCCATCTTTCTTTTTAACTAGCACGACGGGAGCAGACCATGGACTGATGGATGGCTCAATAACTCCATTTTGTTACATGGACTCGATGTTTTCCTCGACTGCCTGTTGTTGCCCCAATGGTAGTCGTCTAGGTGGTATTCTGATGGATTGAGCCTTTCCGGTATCTATTCGATGCTGGATAATGTTGGTGCGACCGGTAGTTCCATTTTTACTGTTAAAAATTTGCCAGTGTTTTGTGATAAATTGCTTGGCTTTCTTCTGGTTCTCTGGTGTCAAGTGGTCAGCAAACTGTTGTAGGAACTCTTTATCGGGCCCTGTCTCATTCACCGACGTCTGGTACTCTTCTTCGCAATTGATGATGGTCTCTACTGGCTCGAAACAAGCTATCTCTTGACCATTGGCAATTCTAATGTCGTTGTTGGACAAATTGGTATATCTCGTCCGGTTTTAACTATAGCCCGTCCAACTAAGTAATCATGAGTTGAGTGTACGGGCTCCACCATTCCAACGCAGCTCCCAGGATTGCTGTCTAGCTGCCCATGAATAATCTGTTCTGTTCGACAGGGAATTCTAGCTGAAGACTTTGCCACAATTTTTATGGGCGTGACTGATGTGTTGACGGGCCGTGTCAATACAAATTCCTCATTCAGGAACCGAAGAACATCATATCTCGGGTCGAACATAAATCCATGCTGGCTAATTAGGTCCATTCCCAGTATAAAATCGTCCTCAATATTCGCTACCAGGACCCTATGCCGGATCATGTTGTCCCCTATCTGTAGCACGACATCTGCCTCACCCTGTATTGACATGGACTCGCCGGTGACTGTTCTGAGCTGGATGTTATTGGTAACTGGCCGAATTTTTGATGCTCTTAAGACCCTGGACTTGGCAATGGACACAGCGGCGCCGGTATCGACGGTGAAGGTAACTGCTCGCCCATTGATGGTGCCTCTGATGACTAGGCTGCCGCTATCTCGGCAAAATCCCCGGATGGATACTGTCCTGGGAGCTGGTGGATGGTGAGTCAGTTTGTTGGCTACCCCTGGTTGG
The DNA here is from genome assembly GCA_034190945.1 of Octodonta nipae. Taxonomy (NCBI): domain Eukaryota; kingdom Metazoa; phylum Arthropoda; class Insecta; order Coleoptera; family Chrysomelidae; genus Octodonta; species Octodonta nipae. The sequence goes on along the minus strand of CM067222.1, from coordinate 52,496,778 downwards.
TGATCGTTCCGGTAGCCTTACTCGGCAGTCACGTTGGAAGTGTCCTGTCCGTCCGCAGCGATAACATGCCCCTCTGGTGCCAGTTCTTTGTGACCGGGCTAATATTTTGTTCAGACCAACCAGCAGCGCTTGAAATGGTGACTCTGACTCTTCCTGGTTGAAGGAAACTGCTCGGACCCTCGGCTTGGACATGTTCATGACGGGCTCTACTTCCAAAACCCGAAGTAGAGCTTCATTACTCTTCTTAACGCCACTTAGTCTTAGATTTCGTTGAACTTCCACATCCCTGATGCCGTTTATGAAACTCTGTGTGGCCAACTGGTCTTTCGTTTCCTCTGGCAGGTCTGGGTAGGACAAGTGAACTAACCGTCTAATCTCTGCTTCGAATTCTTGAAGACTTTCACCGGATTTTTGCGTTTTTCCACTCAGTTGGACTTGGTATACCTGGCTCAAGGATTGATTGTCGTATCGTTTGTCTAGGATGGCGATGATCTTGTCGAAATTGCCTTGTTCATCGACTGGAATGCTTTGGAGGAGTTCTAGGGCCGGACCTCTTAATGAAATTACCAGAGAGGTAGATTTTTCTTGATTATCCCATCCATTAGCTATAGCCACTGCCTCAAATTGCCGTTTATACATGGGCCAAGATGAACTGCCGTCGAATGTGGGTGGTTTACTAAAGGAACCTTTGGTACTCACGGTGTTCTGGTATTTTCCTCGCTGTAAGTCCTGTTGCATTTTTTTGATTTCTGTTTCTACCTTGTTTTGAATAGCACTGATTTCAAATTTCACCTGGCTCTGTATGGAATCGATGTCATCTACTTTGGTTTCAAGGGCCTCCACATTATTTTTTAGGATCTTTATGTCGTCGTTTATCTCTTTTATATCTGATTCTACTATTTGCATTCTTTCATTAACTGTTTCGTTAACTTGTGATAAATTCATTTTGTCGTTTTAATTCAGTTTGATCTTGTTTCAAATATTTTAAAATCATTTTGTCTCTGTTCATTCAATTTCGAGAATAATCCCTCAATTAAATTATGTTGCTCACTTTTCATCGTAGTGACAAGATTTTCTAATTCTATTTTACGTTTTTCATCAAAAGATTTTACTAACCTTTGTTGAATTTCTTCTTGATGTTGATTTTCCTTCTTGTCACGTTTTTCTAGAATCTGTGCTATTTTTTCGTCTAGTCCATCCGTAACCTGTTTGATAATTTTTCTGGTAGTTTCGTCGGTTTTTTCCATACTTCGGGTTTCCATAAATCAAATTACGATTTTAACGGCACTTAATCCTCTACTTCTGATCACCAAATTGCAATATACTTCGTGGGTTCAATTTAAAATTATAACAACTAATATTTACTTTCACTTTTCTAGAACTTTATTTACATTTAAAACAGCTGATTCACAATACATTCTCATATACGCTAGTCGTCGCGGTATATCTCTGCTCGGCGATCGTGGCGGGCTTCTTTTATATCACCAGCGTAGAATTCTCCAGTAGAAATCATCATCGCTCCTTCCGCTGTCGAGTCTTTTCGAGAATCCTATTTTTTATATTGAAGCGTTTGTTATCGTGCTGAAATGACACAGGGTCGGCTTTGGGTAAATTTCGTAACACTATATATATATATATATATATATATATATATATATATATATATATATATTACAATTAGTGTTTACATGCCTTGTTCATAGTAATGAGCGCGGAAGCCTCTCAGAACATATATATATATATATATATATATATATGTTCTATATATATATATATATAGTGTTACGAAATTTACCCAAAGCCGACCCTGTGTCATTTCAGCACGATAACAAACGCTTCAATATAAAAAATAGGATTCTCGAAAAGACTCGACAGCGGAAGGAGCGATGATGATTTCTACTGGAGAATTCTACGCTGGTGATATAAAAGAAGCCCGCCACGATCGCCGAGCAGAGATATACCGCGACGACTAGCGTATATGAGAATGTATTGTGAATCAGCTGTTTTAAATGTAAATAAAGTTCTAGAAAAGTGAAAGTAAATATTAGTTGTTATAATTTTCTTCGGTTCCTAAATGAGGAATTTGTATTGACACGGCCCGTCAACAGTTCAGTCACCTCCATAAAAATTGTGGCAAAGTCTTCAGCTAGAATTCCCGGTCGAACGGAACAGATTATTCATGGGCAGCTAGACAGCAATCCTGGGAGCTGCGTTGGAATGGTGGAGCCCGTACACTCAGCTCATGACTACTTGGTTGGACGGGCTATAGTTAAAACCGGACGAGATATACCAATTTGTCCAACAACGACATTAGAATTGCCAATGGTCAAGAGATAGCTTGTTTCGAGCCAGTAGAGACCATCATCAATTGCGAAGAAGAGTACCAGACGTCGGTGAATGAGACAGGGCCCGATAAAGAGTTCCTACAACAGTTTGCTGACCACTTGACACACTTGACACCAGAGAACCAGAAGAAAGCCAAGGAATTTATCACAAAACACTGGCAAATTTTTAACAGTAAAAATGGAACTACCGGTCGCACCAACATCATCCAGCATCGAATAGATACCGGAAAGGCTCAACCCATCAGAATACCACCTAGACGACTACCATTGGGGCAACAACAGGCAGTCGAGGAAAACATCGAGTCCATGTTACAAAATGGAGTTATTGAGCCATCCATCAGTCCATGGTCTGCTCCCGTCGTGCTAGTTAAAAAGAAAGATGGAACCATCCGATTTTGCGTGGATTACAGAAAGCTGAATGATGTCACGAAGAAAGACAGCTATCCACTACCCTGAATCGATGACACTTTGACCACACTAGCAGGCTCCCGTTGGTTTTCCACACTAGACCTAAAAAGTGGATATTGGCAGGTTGGTCTGCACGCAAACGACAGAGAGAAGACAGCGTTCTCCACCAGTAAAGGGCTGTTTCAGTTCACGGTCATGCCCTTTGGGTTATGTAATGCACCCGCTACATTTGAGAGGCTAATGGAGTATGTACTGAGCGGGTTAACATGGAGGACGTGCTTAGTATACCTCGACGACATTCTAGTCATGGGCCAGACATTCGACGACCATCTGAAGAACCTGGGCGAAGTATTCTCCAGAATTAATAACGCCAACCTGAGACTCAATCCGAAGAAGTGTTCCTTGTTTCAAAAAGAAGTAGAGTTTTTGGGCCACGTAGTGTCCGAGTCAGGAATCCGCACCAACGAAGACAAGATAGAAGCCATCCGTGATTGGCCAGTTCCAAGAGACAAACATGAACTCCGAAGCTTCTTGGGCCTCTGTTCATACTACCGGCGTTTTGTTGAGGGATTTGCCACCATCGCCGCCCCTCTACATCGGCAGACCACTGATAAAGAGACCTTCCATTGGAATCAGGATTGCGAAACATCATTCAGGCGACTGAAGGCAGCACTATGTTCCAGCCCAATCCTAGCCTTTCCTACACAGTCCGGCAAGTTCATCTTAGACACAGACGCCAGCAACACAGGTTTGGGGGCCGTCCTATCCCAGGTGCAAGATGGAGAAGAGAGGGTGATCGAGTACTACAGCCGTGGATTCTCGAAGCCAGAAAGAAATTATTGCGTCACCAGAAAAGAACTTCTTGCAATAATAAGGGCTGTAGACCATTTCCACAAATACCTGTATGGTCGCCATTTCTTGATTTGAACAGATCATGCCGCACTCAAATGGCTGCTGGACATGAAGACACCGGAAGGACAACTGGCCAGATGGATGGAGAACTTACAGCTATACGACTTCAAGGTGGAACACCGTGCCGGCCGGTTGCACAATAATGCCGATGCCCTATCCAGAAGACCCTGTAGAGCGGAATGCAAGCATTGTCTGAAGACGGAACAGCGAGAGGGTATCTGCATCAGGCAGATCCGAGTGCAGGCCAATGAAGACTGGACAACGGAACAGTGCATCCAGGACCAAATGGCTGATCCAGACATCGAACCAATCTTGTCACTCAAAATCAGAGGGGCACCCAGGCTACGATGGGACGAGGTAGCTAGATACTCCGGCGTGCTGAAATCGTTATGGGCTCAGTGGGACTCTCTAAGAGTAGACAATGGAATGCTCAAGCGAGTTTGGGAAAGCGCTGATGGACGAGGAACCAAGTCCCAACTGGTAGTTCCGAAGAAAAAGGTACCAGCCATCCTGACCGAAGTACATGATGGAATTACCGGAGGCCACCTGGGCATGAATAAAACCCTAGACAAAGTTCGCCAGCGGTACTACTGGGTGAATTACTTCGAAGACGTCAGAGCTTGGTGCCGCAAATGTGCCACATGTGCCGCCAGTAAGGGCCCGAAGACCCGGACCAAGCGCAGAATGCAGTAGTACAATGTGGGCGTCCCATTTGAGAGGATTGCCATCTATGTCGCCGGTCCGTTTCCCGAGTCTGAGAGGGGGAACAAATACATTCTGGTCGCAATGGATTACTTCAGCAAATGGCCTGAGGCATATGCGATACCCACCAAGAGGCAACCACGGTAGCGACGGTGCTAGTAGAACAACTATTCAGCAGGTTTGGCGTCCCGATGGAATTACATTCAGACCAGGGGCGTAACTTCGAATAGAATGCATTCCAGAAGGTCTGCACGATGTTGGGGATCAGGAAAACGAGAACAACACCATTACACCCACAGTCAGACGGAATGGTGGAAAGATTCAACAGGACCTTGGAACAACACCTATCCAAGGTCGTCAGCAATAACCAGCGTGATTGGGATGAGCATATTCCCCTATTCCTGTTGTCATATCGCTCTGCTGTACATAATAGTACAGGCCTGACCCCAGCCAGGGTCTTATTCGGAAAGGAGCTGCGATTACCATGCGACTTGGCATTTGGCTCCCCCGAAGAACCTCCCTAAGACATCGACGATTATGCCGACCAGCTCCGACATAACATGCTGGCAATACACGAATTAGCCCGAACGCAGATGTTGGCCACCAGTGACCGGATGAAGACGCGATACGACCTCAAGGCCAATTCAGTCGGGTTCCAGGAGAGGAACAAAGTCTGGTTGTACAACCCCCAACGGAGCAAGGGTAAATCCCCAAAGCTTACACCCGCCTGGGATGGTCCATACGAGGTGGTCAAGAGGCTTAATGACGTCGTCTACCGGATCCGTCGAAACCCCAAGGCTAAATTGAAGGTGGTTCATTTAGATCGACTCGCTCCCTACCATGGAGGGGATGTTTGATGTTTCTGATCGGGACGATCAGAATTAAAGGGGGGTCAGTGTTACGAAATTTATCCAAAGCCGACCCTGTTTCATTTCACTATGACAACAAACGCTTTCAGATAAAAAAATGGTTCTCGAAAAGACTCGACAGCGGAAGGAGCGATGATGGTTTCTACTGGAGACTTCTACGCTGGTGATATAAAAGAAGCCCGCCACGACCGCCGAGCAGAGATATACCGCGACAACTAGCGTATATGAGAATGTATTGCTGTTTTAAATGCAAATAAAGTTCTAGAAAAGTGAAACTAAATATTAGTTGTTATAATTTTAAATTGAACCCACGAAGTATATTGCAATATATATATATATATATATATATATATATATATATATATATATATATATAATATTTGTTGTTAAGTTTTAACGGGGACTAAATTTGTTAGGTCGTTTCAGGGAATTCATCCTCGTATTTGATAACTGATCCCTGCAGAATCGATGGTAAAATGACGGATTAATTCCCGGAAACCACCTCGCACACACACACACACACACACACACACACATATATATATATTGTTACGAAATTTACCCAAAGCCGACCCTGTGTCATTTCAGCACGACAACAAACGCTTCAATAAAAAAATAGGATTCTCGAAAAGACTCGACAGCGGAAGGAGCGATGATTATTTTCTACTGGAGAATTCCACGGGGATTATAAAAGAAGCACACCACGATCGTCAAGCAGTGATACCGCGACGACTAGCTTATATCGGATTATTATTGTATTTTTGAATCAGCTGTTTGAATGTAAATAAAGTTCTAGAAAAGTGAAAGTAAATATTAGTTGTTATAATTTTCAATTGAACCCACGAAGTATATTGCAATATATATATATATATATATATATATATATATATATATATATATATTTATATATTCACACACATATATGTATTAGATGGTTTCCGGGAATTCATCCGCGTAGTTGATGAATTCCCGGAAACCATCTAATATATTTAGTGCCCGCGAAAACTTAAAAACAAACACACACACACACACACACACACACATATATATATATATATATATATATATATATATATATATATATAGACATATAAACGGTCATTGTGAAGCCCAACCAATATATCACTGGTACTCTGTGTAGCCCAAATTGACGTTGTTTAGCCCGCTCACGGGCTGCACAACGTTTTACGTGTATTTCATAGCTAGCCTATAAATCACATTTCAAGGAACCTTTCCTGGAAATTTTGCGAGGGCTGAACAACGAGTCGCTTAGCCATCGTTTCGTACAAAATAGTTCAATCGAGCAGACTGTAGGTGGCAGCGCAGTAGTAAAGGTATGTAACAAGGATATAGCTGACATTTTATTTCGATTTCAAATTTTATCTTGTACACAAAATCCAAAGCGCAGTTAGTAATTAACGGTCCACAATAATAAACCTTACAGTTTCCAACATAAGAGATATAGGTGTAAGTAAACCTAATATATCCTAAGATTATTCTCATTATCCGGTTCTGCAGTTTCTGCATTTGGTATATTTCATTATGTAGCAAATTAAACAAAATAAAGCAGCATATATTGAACCTGTATTTCCACTATTCTTATTACTAAGTTGTTCCTGTACTATATTAGCATTATATCTTTAGTAACATCTAAACCAGTACATAAAACTATTTTATAATCAATTATTTTCGGCATTAGGCAATTTTGTTACTAACATATTTATTACTTGAAATGCTTTAATCATTTAGTGATACCCTTATATTAATACTTCTGGTCAGTTCTTGCATTATATGATATCATAGTTTTCTAAAATAATTTTAATTTAGTTTGAATTATGAATCGATCAAGTCGAATTCTGTCTTTGGTAACAAGCAGTAACAAATATTTGTTGGACCTTCCAAAATATGAAAGTACTAAGGGAACAATAATACAGGACCAAATTTTAGCCATAAATGCTTTTAATAATCAAGAAATTCAAGAAAATTATATAATTAACATAATTGGCAGAGGGATGTAGAACGGATAAACCTTTTAAATGAAGGACAAACTGATACCAACGTTGTTGATATATCAGAAAGACACACTCAACCCAACAACAATGAAAATATCCAAACATTTAGGAAGGATACAAAGACCAACAAAGTGAAGAATCATATACCTTTCGAATATAGTGATTCCGAGGAATCAGATTCTTGTTCACGGAGTGATTATGTCCCTGATTCAGGTGACTATGAGTCTGAGGAAACTGAACAAATTGAAGATATAGAAATAAAAAAAAAACAAAAAAAACGTTCTATGTATTGGTCGTATTTCAACTGCTCTGTCAAATTCGACAGCTATTACAGAAATTAAGCAAATGAGTTTTGTAAAATAAAGTAACTTATTACTGTTCTTCATTACCTTCAATATCGACATGTATATTTTTATTTTTGAGATGTAGTCCAGTAAATCTGTCTGATCACGATTTTGTTTTCATACTGAAAAATTTTAGCTTATCCCTACTTATTTCGAGGCCCTGAGTACGATTCTGTCATTTAAAGCTGTCGCTGAGTTATAGTCAATTTTAAGGTGCAAAAATAAACATGTTTCCATTTTTCAGGGTTTGAGAAGAAAATACGTATCATAAAAAATGTGGATGTTGTCTGTATCGTTTATAAGGCCTCAATATACATAAGAATCAACTTTTCAGTTTCTCTGCTTAAGAAAAAACAAAAAAAATGAGACTAATAATTATTTATTGTATTTTGTAGAAAATAAAACTTTACAGCCAGAAGATAAAGTAGCTCCTTTTGGCGAATTTGTTCTATCTTCGTCTGGCAAAATAGAACAATTTACAAACTTTAGACCTTGGACTAAGAAGTCAACATGTCCATATTGTTTTGGAGAAGTAACACTTTCCTCGACACTTAAAACGGAATCATAGTGAGGAAGGTGCAGTTAGGCAGTTGTTTCCTGTCTTTGAAAGATCCAAACAGAAAAGTGGTTATAATTTCAAATCACCGACAAGAAAACTTTGCGTCAGCTTCCAATACTAAATAAAGAGTGTTCTGCAACAACTTTTTTGTGCTGTGACTAATACTGGTACCAAAACTATCACCCTTTTATACCAACAGATAGCCTTACTTTTAAACAAATAAGTTATAGTGTGAATTGTAATAATTTATATGTAAAACAGAACCGACTTCAACTGGCTTAAAATAAGAACCGTTTAAGGTACAATTCTATTGATTATGTTTCGGTATTCTTATCTCTATCTCTCTCTTTCTTCCTCTCTCTCTAATTTGTATATTTTTCACGTATTTTTTAACTTTTTTATTCGTTTTATTGTTTGGATCATTTTCTATAAGTTTAAGTCTAATTCACTCTATATTGCAACCACGCTGTATATGTTTCTGTGTATTGGTAACCCAATATAAATTATTTGTCTATCATTTTCTGAACCACTTTGAACAATTATAATTCAACTCCACACGATGTTGCAACCGCTCTGTAAAAGTATTAATCCTCTCCACCCTTTTCACTATTTCAATTTTTCTATTGTTTAAATCACCCTGTATACCTAAAATTTTACGTAAAGCATAAGCAAACACGTATGTTCCTCACTATATAATATTTTTTTAACATAATGCGGAGTTGAGTTATAGTTAATTAAATTAATGTACCCCCCAATATCAATCACATTTACTAGTAAGATTTTTTTGAACCCACATGTATAAATTTAATTTTACTTCGTACCACCGTATACCGTAAAGGAAAGATAGCTCACATTACAATCTTTCTTTTCGATACATTTCACCCCGTAAAATGAAAACCGTTACAAACACCCTGTACGATATAGTTTCATGGTATATCTTGACATTTAAGCTATATATTTTTAGATATTATTTACATTGATTAGTACAGTCTTTTGCATATGTTATTGATTTATTGATTATTATTGATTGAAATTCACTGAAGTGTAGTCCCTTAATTACTGTTTTTTTTTTCGATTTATATAGTACCTTTCTGTAACATTCCTTAATGCAATGCCGTTTAAATAATCAAAATTGCCCAAACCGTCCTTGGATAATTACTGAGCATACATAAAAAATGTTCCGACGAGTTGATAACCTCCTCCTTTTTAGAAGTCGGTTAAAAATTTCAAAATAAAACCTTTCCTTTTCGCCTACATAAAGTTTCATTTTACTTTACTTTAAACAAGTAAGTTTTATATATTTTTGTATTGACCAACTATATAAGAATAGTAATAAAATAAAACTCATTTATATTGAGGCTGCATGTTTGGCCTCTAAAATGATGAACTTAAGAAATAGATCAGTGCAGACCTTCCCATATAGTCTACAAGCTACATTTTGACATAAAAATAAAAATACCGAGATTAAGTGAAATCTGATTTGAAAAAAAATATATATATTTCACATTGTTAATAAATGCCAAAATTAACATACAATTTCCTTAAAAAAAACCCACGTCTTTTAATTTCCAGCTTTTCGGATAATAGTGGCAATAGCTTTCAAAAATCCATTCCTCAATGTTTTTCAATTATTCAAAGGGTTTATAATAATAAACTGGCAATTAGGCCCGATATTCATTCAAGTCATTTAGCAGTCCAATTAAACCAAAGATAAACAAAATTCAAAATCTGATATTATTTTCGCTGTCCGCTTCAAGTGAAATGCCCCAATGTATAAAGTCAACGAATATTTCTCCTCCGATTTGACCTCGCGGTGTTGCAATATCTCGGGCTACATAACGTGCATAAAATGTCAGCTATATCCTTGTTACATACCTTTACTACTGCGCTGCCACCTACAGTCTGCTCGATTGAACTATTTTGTACGAAACGATGGCTAAGCGACTCGTTGTTCAGCCCTCGCAAAATTTCCAGGAAAGGTTCCTTGAAATGTGATTTATAGGCTAGCTATGAAATACACGTAAAACGTTGTGCAGCCCGTGAGCGGGCTAAACAACGTCAATTTGGGCTACACAGAGTACCAGTGATATATTGGTTGGGCTTCACAATGACCGTTTATATGTCTATATATATATATATATATAGTCGCTTAGCCATCGTTTCGTACAAAATAGTTCAATCGAGCAGACTGTAGGTGGCAGCGCAGTAGTAAAGGTATGTAACAAGGATATAGCTGACATTTTATGCACGTTATGTAGCCCGAGATATTGCAACACCGCGAGGTCAAATCGGAGGAGAAATATTCGTTGACTTTATACATTGGGGCATTTCACTTGAAGCGGACAGCGAAAATAATATCAGATTTTGAATTTTGTTTATCTTTGGTTTAATTGGACTGCTAAATGACTTGAATGAATATCGGGCCTAATTGCCAGTTTATTATTATAAACCCTTTGAATAATTGAAAAACATTGAGGAATGGATTTTTGAAAGCTATTGCCACTATTATCCGAAAAGCTGGAAATTAAAAGACGTGGGTTTTTTTTAAGGAAATTGTATGTTAATTTTGGCATTTATTAACAATGTGAAATATATATATTTTTTTTCAAATCAGATTTCACTTAATCTCGGTATTTTTATTTTTATGTCAAAATGTAGCTTGTAGACTATATGGGAAGGTCTGCACTGATCTATTTCTTAAGTTCATCATTTTAGAGGCCAAACATGCAGCCTCAATATAAATGAGTTTTATTTTATTACTATTCTTATATAGTTGGTCAATACAAAAATATATAAAACTTACTTGTTTAAAGTAAAGTAAAATGAAACTTTATGTAGGCGAAAAGGAAAGGTTTTATTTTGAAATTTTTAACCGACTTCTAAAAAGGAGGAGGTTATCAACTCGTCGGAACATTTTTTATGTATGCTCAGTAATTATCCAAGGACGGTTTGGGCAATTTTGATTATTTAAACGGCATTGCATTAAGGAATGTTACAGAAAGGTACTATATAAATCGAAAAAAAAAACAGTAATTAAGGGACTACACTTCAGTGAATTTCAATCAATAATAATCAATAAATCAATAACATATGCAAAAGACTGTACTAATCAATGTAAATAATATCTAAAAATATATAGCTTAAATGTCAAGATATACCATGAAACTATATCGTACAGGGTGTTTGTAACGGTTTTCATTTTACGGGGTGAAATGTATCGAAAAGAAAGATTGTAATGTGAGCTATCTTTCCTTTACGGTATACGGTGGTACGAAGTAAAATTAAATTTATACATGTGGGTTCAAAAAAATCTTACTAGTAAATGTGATTGATATTGGGGGGTACATTAATTTAATTAACTATAACTCAACTCCGCATTATGTTAAAAAAATATTATATAGTGAGGAACATACGTGTTTGCTTATGCTTTACGTAAAATTTTAGGTATACAGGGTGATTTAAACAATAGAAAAATTGAAATAGTGAAAAGGGTGGAGAGGATTAATACTTTTACAGAGCGGTTGCAACATCGTGTGGAGTTGAATTATAATTGTTCAAAGTGGTTCAGAAAATGATAGACAAATAATTTATATTGGGTTACCAATACACAGAAACATATACAGCGTGGTTGCAATATAGAGTGAATTAGACTTAAACTTATAGAAAATGATCCAAACAATAAAACGAATAAAAAAGTTAAAAAATACGTGAAAAATATACAAATTAGAGAGAGAGGAAGAAAGAGAGAGATAGAGATAAGAATACCGAAACATAATCAATAGAATTGTACCTTAAACGGTTCTTATTTTAAGCCAGTTGAAGTCGGTTCTGTTTTACATATAAATTATTACAATTCACACTATAACTTATTTGTTTAAAAGTAAGGCTATCTGTTGGTATAAAAGGGTGATAGTTTTGGTACCAGTATTAGTCACAGCACAAAAAAGTTGTTGCAGAACACTCTTTATTTAGTATTGGAAGCTGACGCAAAGTTTTCTTGTCGGTGATTTGAAATTATAACCACTTTTCTGTTTGGATCTTTCAAAGACAGGAAACAACTGCCTAACTGCACCTTCCTCACTATGATTCCGTTTTAAGTGTCGAGGAAAGTGTTACTTCTCCAAAACAATATGGACATGATGACTTCTTAGTCCAAGGTCTAAAGTTTGTAAATTGTTCTATTTTGCCAGACGAAGATAGAACAAATTCGCCAAAAGGAGCTACTTTATCTTCTGGCTGTAAAGTTTTATTTTCTACAAAATACAATAAATAATTATTAGTCTGATTTTTTTTTGTTTTTTCTTAAGCAGAGAAACTGAAAAGTTGATTCTTATGTATATTGAGGCCTTATAAACGATGCAGACAATATCCATATTTTTTCTGATACGTATTTTCTTCCCAAACCCTGAAAAATTGAAACATGTTTATTTTTGCACCTTAAAATTGACTATAACTCAGCGACAGCTTTAAATGACAGAATCGTACTCAGGGCCTCGAAATAAGTAGGGATAAGCTAAAATTTTTCAGTATGAAAACAAAATCGTGATCAGACAGATTTACTGGACTACATCTCAAAAATAAAAATATACATGTCGATATTGAAGGTAATGAAGAACAGTAATAAGTTACTTTATTTTACAAAACTCATTTGCTTAATTTCTGTAATAGCTGTCGAATTTGACAGAGCAGTTGAAATACGACCAATACATAGAACGTTTTTTTTGTTTTTTTATTTCTATATCTTCAATTTGTTCAGTTTCCTCAGACTCATAGTCACCTGAATCAGGGACATAATCACTCCGTGAACAAGAATCTGATTCCTCGGAATCACTATATTCGAAAGGTATATGATTCTTCACTTTGTTGGTCTTTGTATCCTTCCTAAATGTTTGGATATTTTCATTGTTGTTGGGTTGAGTGTGTCTTTCTGATATATCAACAACGTTGGTATCAGTTTGTCCTTCATTTAAAAGGTTTATCCGTTCTACATCCCTCTGCCAATTATGTTAATTATATAATTTTCTTGAATTTCTTGATTATTAAAAGCATTTATGGCTAAAATTTGGTCCTGTATTATTGTTCCCTTAGTACTTTCATATTTTGGAAGGTCCAACAAATATTTGTTACTGCTTGTTACCAAAGACAGAATTCGACTTGATCGATTCATAATTCAAACTAAATTAAAATTATTTTAGAAAACTATGATATCATATAATGCAAGAACTGACCAGAAGTATTAATATAAGGGTATCACTAAATGATTAAAGCATTTCAAGTAATAAATATGTTAGTAACAAAATTGCCTAATGCCGAAAATAATTGATTATAAAATAGTTTTATGTACTGGTTTAGATGTTACTAAAGATATAATGCTAATATAGTACAGGAACAACTTAGTAATAAGAATAGTGGAAATACAGGTTCAATATATGCTGCTTTATTTTGTTTAATTTGCTACATAATGAAATATACCAAATGCAGAAACTGCAGAACCGGATAATGAGAATAATCTTAGGATATATTAGGTTTACTTACACCTATATCTCTTATGTTGGAAACTGTAAGGTTTATTATTGTGGACCGTTAATTACTAACTGCGCTTTGGATTTTGTGTACAAGATAAAATTTGAAATCGTTCTTTTTGTCTACCAAATGGTGTAAAATATCTTAGAAAGGTACATAATTATTCAACCAAAAATAGAACAAATAATCATTTTTACATTGAAAAAAATTATAGCTTTATAATTTAAAAATATTAGTACTTTAATTGTGTAATATTAAGTATATTATATACGTATACACCCGCGTTATATTCGATTTCTTATATGATGTCTTTGGAAATAGGTCATTTATTTTTCAGGATGATTTATATTAATTCGGGTTCTCAACTAATTCTTGATGCCAAAGTATTATGTTTTTTGAGAGTTCAGTGTTCAGTTGAGGTTTATTTTTAAGAGGCATTAACATAAATGTGTTAGTGAAGATCGGATGCGTGCTAGAGAGCAGACATATCTTCATTTTTATGTGATTTTAGGTAAATCAACTGAAAATTTTAGCGTATTCTTATCTCTCTCTTTCTACCTCTTTCATTTTCCCTTTTTCTTTCAGCCTCTCTAAATTGTATTCTATTTCTATATTTTCCAAAAATGTTTTAACTTATTTATTTGTTTTATTGCTTGGACCAATTTCGATAAGTGTAACTCTAATTCAGTCTATATTGCATTCACAATGTATATGCTTCTGTGTATTGGTCACGACGCAAATATCCCCTCTGTATAACTATTATGTTTCAACCATCCTATGTATACAATTGCTTATGTACCACCTAGTATATGAACGCACACACCTACAACCCTATACTATATAGGTAGAAGAGATATCCGGCATAACAAATTGTCGTTTCGATAAACTACCGGAATATTTTCTGCCGTTTCACGCCAGTATAAAGGCCGTAACTTAACTTAGTCTCTAAAATAAACTTATTTCAAATGAATCAAAATGAAAACCATTACAAACACCCTGTATGATATACTTTCATGGCATATCTTGACATTTAAACTAGATATTTATAATGAAAAATTGACATTTACATTGATGTTTACAGTTTTTTTGCACATATTTTACCAAATTTTCTGAAAAATGGTATGATTTACGTTATAGAAAAAAGCCGTTTTAGCGAGAACGGTGAAGAAGAGCATTTGAACTTCACTGAAATCTAGTGCCTCATTTACTTTTTTCTTCTGATTATCTGGAAAACCGTAAATCTCATGTTATAGACAATTATATGGTCCCTTTCTGTAATGTTCCTTAACATAATACATTTTAAATCATGAAAATTGCCCAAGATGTTTTTGAATAATCGCTGGTCATACATAAATAAAAGTTGCGGACGAATTGATAACCTCTTCCCTCCTTTTTTGGAAGTCTTCGGTTAATAAACATTGTGGAATAATAAGATTGTGTTTATTTCATATGTTTTAATGATGCCATTTTGGGCATCTTTTTGACCTTTTTCAAATCTATTCTAAAAGTATAGCATTAGTACTTATGAAGTCACAATTTTTTCTGCTAAACATTTTACATTTTTTTATTTGACTTGATAGAAACTTTTTCTATGATTGTCTCTGAAAGGACACACAATGTTAGTTTTTAATTTTGTGTCAAGTAAAACATGTTTAGCAGAAAAAACTGTGACTTCACAAGTACTAGTGCTGTAGTTTTAGAACAGATTGGAACAAGACCAAAAACATGGCTGAAGTGTTACCATTAAAACATATGAAATAAACATAATCTTATCATTTGTAACAACCTAAAATAAATGTATCATATGGTTTTGGTTTTCATCCCTAGTTGACAAATGAATCCTCCTGGTAGCATAGGTTAAATGATGTTTTGGTCACATATGCCCTCTTCAGGTTGGTTTACATTACCCTCATATCAATCAGCTTATACTTTTTGTCAAGTAACTAGAAATGGGCCAGGCAGAAAGAGGGACCATGTGAACCATTCCAAAAGAGGGCAATACTGGTACTCAGTCAATACACAGTTATTTTACAAATAACCCAGAATGATGATGATCAGTTATCAACTATATGGAAGCTGGAATGCATGAGACATGTGTCTGTGCACAAGAGAGCAATGTGTAGTTGATGGTTATAAAAAATTAACACAAATTTTGAAAGTCTATAAAATTGTGAATCAGTTTAATTTCAGTTTTATGTTTTATATTAACATCATATGTTTTATTTTCTGTTGCCATCAATCTTTCACCACTGCAAATAAAACTTGTAATTGCTTCCTCCATTGGATGTTGGTTACCCAATAACCATTTTTCTCAAGCACCTATAAAAATATTTGCATGTTAACAATACAGTTAAAATTCAAGTATCTGAAAAGAAGAACTGTCATGTGTAATCAAATTGTAATATAATGATCACTGTTTTAAGATCTAGCTATAGTTTATATACTGGCTGCTAAAATTTTATTTTTTAATTAAAATGAACTTAAAGTTTTGTTAGGAGGAAACTTTATAATCTTTATTTAGGTATAATAAATATAAAAAGAATAAAATATATGAATTAATAAGTCTCGATGAAAAGTTTACACCTTTTATGTTTAGTTCATGAACTATTTATCTATTTATTAGTTAGCTTCAACAAATACATATAAATATGTACAAAAGTCAAACGAACATGAACAATAAAATTATTAAATGATTCCATAATTAACATGCAATATATACAAACTTATAAGTCACTACATACTTACAAATTAGTTGCCTGCATTGGCTTTTTGCGCTTTCTTCCTAACCAAATATATTTCCGTAACTTTTGGGTCCTGGGCATTGTTCATAGATTGGGGGTCCCCAATTTTTGAGAGCTCAACCTGTAAGTTAAAAAAAATAAAATGATTAGATATACCTAAGATTTAAGAATAAACAAATTCCTGTTATTTTTAAAGATTTTCGTATTTTTCTTCATTAACTCTAGCAATAACTTGGTTTTCAAAACAATACATGTTTTTTCATTACATACCTCAAACTTCAGTAACCTTAAAAAATTTAATACATAATTGTATACGATAAAATATTCTTACCTTTGTTTGGAAAGTTCCACAAATCCTCGAATGCTAATTCGAATTAGTTTTATACAATGAATGCTCAAAATTAAATAACACTTATTGCCACAAAATTCAGTTCACTAAGCGTTCATAACTTTCTTCAAACCACAGATCATACAACAAGCACCAAAATTGAGTGAGGCGAGGAATCAAAATGGCTAACCATAAAACAAACGTCACAATCTGAATCGGTAACGATCGATTTTATTCGTACGCTATCATTTAATCAGTGTTGTCGCATTGTTTCTCTTAGTAGTAACAAGCTGCTTACATTTTTACATACAAATCAGTTGTACCACATTTAAATTTAAATGATGCTAAAATAATTGTGAAACAATGATAAATAAACAAAAAGATCTATTTTACAATAATATTCAGTAAAGGTATACTTACCTAACAATTAGTTAACTGTCACTTAAGGTTAACGTTTTTAGTGAATTGCTGGAAATGAGTTACAATCTGGCAATGGGATGCAAACTGTCGTTTAGATATTAGAAAATGCGGTATGTTTAAAATCATTCATGTTTGATAACATAGTTAAGGTAACAATTATTATTTAAATTCGAAATACGTTCCTAATTAAATAGAATATGAGTCTCTCAAATTATTTTATTTACCTGTGGTAGAAATATAGAGATTAAATATTTGATTTGAATTTATTTAACATGTAATAGGTGTATGCAATTAAGTTTAGGTAAGCAATATTGAACAGGTACTTCAATGTCTAAAAATTGTTTTTCCAAAAATTTCCGAAAAAGAATTTTTATGGATGTTCCTGGTACGTACTGATGGAGGTCAATACTTAAATTTCCATATTGAGACGGTAGAGGACATCCTCATGATGTCCGATTAAGGTGTAGGAGTGGTCTAAAACATTCGGATCTGAATAGGATCAAAATCGGACGTCATGGGGAAGACCTGTGCTTTGTGGGAAGGAGCATTAATGGTGTAGAAACTTGCACTTATCGACTTATCGACATACACAGTATAAAAATAAAAACATGATTTGTTAGATAAACATGACTTTAATTTGATATCAGTTATACGTAAAAGGATGACTTGTAAGTGACGTTTGAGTATGATGGCCTCCTTATATCAATTTTACGTAAAGCTCAGACTTATTTCTTACATAAGGTTATGACGGCATTATTATATCACTTCATCATGACGCGTAACTTATGTAACTGTATGATTTACTTGTTACATAAATAATATATAAATATATGACTTTGAAGTGATGTCACAATATGATGAAAATATTATATATTATTTATGTAATATTTAAATCATAATCATGACGTCATATTAAAGTCAGATTTTGTGTCAGTATTATGTCATAAATATGTCATACTAGATAACATCAAATAAAAGTCATCAATAGAGCCACTATTATGTCATATCTATTTAAAAATTGTATGATCTCTATTATATCTATCTATTACGTCATATGAATGTCATGTGTTCACTGGGTTGCTCCGGGCTTTCTAGGTAGAGGCCGTCATAAACATGTCCAAGCTGAGGGTACGAGCAGTTTCCTTCAGCCAGGAGGGGTCAACGTCGCGTCGGGGTAGCCAACAAAACAACCTAACCAATCACGGAAACTCCGATCTGTCAGCAGAAGGGAGCGAATGCCGAGATAGCACCATCAATGGCCGAGAAATCACCATCACAGTGGCGCCGCTGGTTCCATTACCAGGTCCAGAGTTTTGAGGTCATTGGACAGCTAACAGCCACATCCATTTAGGAACAGTCACCGTCGAGTCCATGTCAATACAAGTTGAGGTAGATGTAGTGCTACAGATAGGGGACAACAGAATCCGGCATAGGGTCTTAGTAGCAGAGATTGAGAACGATTTTATACTGGGTATGGACCTAATCAGCCAGCATGGGTATATGTTCAACCCGAGATATGATGTTCTTCGATTCCTTAATGAGGAATTTGTATTGACACGGCCCGTCAGCAGCTCAGCGACTTCCATAAAAATTATAGCAAAGTCCTCGACCAGAATTCCCTGTCGAGCGGAATAAATTATTCTTGGGCAGCTAGAGAGCAATCCTGGAAGTTGCGTTGGAATGGTGGAGCTCATGCCTACTTAGTAGGACGGCCTATAGTTAAAACAGGACGGGTCAGGCCAAGTCCTGCATAGCTTGTTTCGAGCCAGCAGGCACCATCATTAATTGCGAAGAAGCGTATCAGAGATCAGTGAAGGAGACAGGGCCCAGCAAAGAGTTTCTAAAACAATTCACCGACCATTTGATACACCTTACATCAGAGGAACAGCAGAAAGCTAAGCTATTTATCTCAAATTACTGGCAAATTTTTCATCATCATACAGCACCGTATAGATACTGGTAAGGCTCAACCCATCGGCATACCACCAAGGCGACTATCATTAGGGCAACAACAGGCAGTCGAGGAAAACATTGAGTCCATGTTACAAAATAGAACCATCCATCAGCCCATGGTCTGCTCCCGTTGTTTTAGTGAAAAAGAAGGATGTTACGAAGAAAGACAGCATTAGCTAAGAAGCTTTTTGGGTTTCTGTTCGTACTACAGGCGATTTGTTGAAAGAGTTGCCACGATTACCGCTACATCACAGAAAAAGAGAAAGATTGTGAAAAGCGGGTGATCGAGTATTACAGTCGTGGATTCTCGAAACCTAAAAGAATTTATTGCGTCACCAGAAAAGAACTTCTTGCAATAAGCAGGGCTGCAGACCATTACCACAAATATCTCTATGGTCGTCATTTTCTAATTGTTGTACATAAAGACACCGGAAGGATAATTGGCCAGGTGGATGGAGAAATTACTGCAATACGATTGCAAGGTTGAACACTATACCGCGCGTACCGGTCGTTTGCATAATAATGCCGATGCCCTGTAGGGTAGAATGAAGACAGAACAGTGACAGGGTATTTCCATCTGACAGATTCGCGTATAGATGGATGAAGACTGGACAACGGAACAATGTATCGAGAACCAAATGGCTGACTCAGACATTGAACCAATCCTGTCACTCAAGTGGCATCCAGGCTACGATAGGACGCAGTAGCTAAATACTCGGACGTCCTTAATCGTTATGGGCCCAATGGAACTAAGAGCAAAGAATAGACTGTTAAAGAGAATTTGGAAAAGCAATAACGTCCGAGAAACCCGAGGTAGTCCCAAAGAAAAAGGTACCCGCAGTCCTGACCAAAGTACATAATGGAATTATCAGGAGTCATCTGGGCATGAATAAAACCTTCGATAAAATTCGCCAAGAGTACTACTGGGTAAATTACTTCGAAGACGTCAGGGTGCAGGAAATGTGACACCTGTTCAGCCAGTAAGAAACCGAGACCTGCACCAAGAGCAGAATGCAGAAGTACAATGTGGGCGTTCCATTTGAGAGAATTGCTATTGGTGTCGTCGGTCCATTTCTCGAGTCTGAGAGGGGCAACAAATACATTCTGGTCGCAATGGATTACTACAGCAAATGGTCTGAGGCATATGCTCTACTCAAACAGGAGGCAACCACTGTGGCGACAGTGCTGGCGTAACTTTAAATCCAATGTATGGGAATCGAGAAAACGAGAACAAAATCTATCCTATCGTACATAACAGCACAGGACTGACTCCAGCCAGGGTACTGTACGGAAAGAACCTGAGATTACCTTGTGATTTCGCTTTTGGTTCACCAGAAGAACTGCCACTAAAGAGAAAAATTAAGGAACATTCTAAATTAATACGTTTCGATAAAAACAACGTAAACATAAAACCGGCTGAAATAATGAAAAAACAACAACAATGGCTATCGGGAAATTTCGATGGGTATATAAAAAAGGGGCGGCCTCGAGAAGGTTCTTGAAAACGCTCCTACAACAAAGAAATAATCATGACATTTGGGTATCTTCTACGCTCGCTATTTAAAAGGCCAAGTTGAGTAGTTTAGTTTAGTTTTAGTTTATATTCGTGTGATTGCGAATATTTTTGTACCTTTGATTTGAACCCACAGTATCTATTGCAATAACGTTTTGAACTCTTTCTATCTGTATTATTACTAAAATTAATGTAAGATGTAACTAAGTAATTCTATAAGAATATACATTTTTTAAAACTAGTTGTCAGAACAGTGCAATATGTGCAAGTCCAATAAAGAAGTAGTATATACATACTACTTATTTATTGTACTTAGGCACATGTTGCACTGAGCTAACAAGTAGTTTTAAAAATAAAACATTTTAAAAAAAAATATAAAATATAACCGACTTCTACCTATAACTAAAAAGCTAAAAATAATTATAACAAAATACAACTTTAGCAAATAAATAACATTCAGTGTTGTTAGGTACCTACCCAGGAAGTAAAAAATGTAAACATTAAAAGGTGCTCATTATGTACAAATTAATTACCTACCAATCTAGTATATTTTTGAAGTCAACATTGAATGTGTTATTTATTTGCTAAAGTTGTATTTTGTTATAATTATTTTTAGCTTTTTAGTTATAGGTAGAAGTCGGTTATATTTTTTTTAAAAATGTTTTATTTTCAACTTTTTAGTTTTTTTTTGAACTCAGGTAGTTTTCATTCTTTATTTTTTATTTTGTATGTATAACCTTAATAGACAGAACTAGGTAACATCGAAAGCCTCAACATTACACAATGATACTTTATCATTTAAATTGACAGGTAAATCTTTACGAACAAAATGTACTAGTACGCGTTGACTTAATAAGCCCAAAATATATTTATGCCTTATGGACTACGCCATGTAACCTTTTTTCAACTTTTTTTGAGAACCCTGTATAACTAGATATTTCCACTCCAACCTATGTACCAGCAGCCTGTACATACGACTGCCCACGGCAAGCATAAATTTGTTTGTTGCTTTCTTTAAACTATAGGACGAAGTAGAATCCACCCCATATTTACGGAGTCAAATCCGTCTTATATTTCAATTATAGTATATATCGCCTTGTGGACTACCCCATAAATTATTTCATTTTTAACACTTTATGTTGTCGCCCTGTGTAATATTAATTCCTCTCCACACTTTATGCAACTTCTTATGGGCTATCAAAGAAATAATTTTTTAATCACACCGTATAAATACAATTCAACTGCAGCATATATTTCAACCATCCTGTATATGATTTGCTTATGTCCACATCATATAACAGTTTTTTAATCACCCTATATAATTTTAATTTCACATTTTTTTAAACATTTTAATACCACCAAACGTCCAGTCCACCCTATATTCCAACCATCCTGTATATACGGCCTACAGACCACTATCATTCTATTCCGTCCTATATTTCAATCTTCATATAAATGCAACTCCTTCAACCACTTTACTTTGTGATTTTGTTTGCTATAACGAAACACCCTGTCTATAGGCCACCAAGTACCAGTTTAAAGTTTGACGTGTTGTCACTGAATTTTCTATTAGGCCGGGAGAATGTGACAACCAAAAGTACCGTCTTCGCAAAATGGAAAAATTTGCATTTAAATAGGTATTTACCTGGTATACAAACAAAACGAGCTTGGTACTCATTGATTTAAGGAGCCGAAAATACTATGCTTTACTACCTATATGCTTGAGATGTACATAGAAAATTTTCAAATTCGCAATTAAAACTTCCAGTGCCTAAAATTACCGCACCACTATTACGTTGAAATTAAAATATTTATGAGGAAATGTCTGTTATGTCATTTCGATGAAATTTTTGATAAGAATTTTGGATTTTTCGGCGATTTTCTGCAAAACTGCAAGTTGCACGTCCCAGAAAAGTATATGAGATCACCTAAGGATCTTCCTTAATAGATTAAACGTTAAAACACTACACACATGCATAAGGAGTTATCGGAAAATCGACCAATATGTTAGGGATATTGGTCGATTTCCATGCACGCATGTGTTCATTCAGAAATTTTATCACTTTACCAATATAATTCTTTTCCAAAATTTGAAGTTTCACCAATCGGGATATATACTCTATTAAACAAGACCATATTCGTTCAAAACGGTGCACCACAGGAGAAGAAATCAGGTAACATACATACAAAAAAAAAGCGAAAAAATACGCGACGAATTGATAACCTCCTCCTTTTTGGAAGTCGGTTAAATACATACTTCTTTATTGGACGCTGTGATATGTGCCTAAGTGCGCAATATTTTGAATAACTAAACATGGCCTTTTCAGTTCAAGAATAGCTTTTAAAAATGGCATTTCGATTAATTTGAGATTAAAAAATTTATGAAAATTTGCTTTTGTATGCGAATGATATACACTGAGTGAAACAAAACTGCAAAAAGGCAGGTCCATATACGTAACGTCTACGGATTCGTCCCGTTGCAGTTTCCTTTCACTTAGTTCGATCTCCCAATAGCACATAGAAGTATATCTGCCAAAAATTATATAAAAATCATGTGCTACAAAGACGTTAGAAGCAAACTTATAATTCTTTTCTATGAGGTATGAACAATTAAAAATTTGGGATCCAAGCTTTCAACGTTTTTTCTTCATTTGTTTTTCTTTGTGAGAAGATCCTCTAACAAGTAATACATTTCACTTTTTTGAAATTGGTTTCAGCTCATATCTTATCTTTATATATATAAATCTTCTGTACGTGTGTTAGTCATTGAACTCCTCCTAAACGGCTGGACCGATTTTGATGAATGTGTATTCCAGGGGGTTTGAGGATGGTTTAGATTCACAATACGGTCAACTAGATATTGTTTTTTTAGTTAAATTATTTATTTAAAAATTGTTGTTGATGTTAGCAGAACTTACATAGGATCGGGCAGACTGCGCTGTAGTCGCTGTGTCATATATTCAAGAGTTTGCTTTAGTTTCAGTTACGTCTGATAGATGGCGTTCAGATTATATTGTTACAGCTAATTTTTAAAAGTTTACATGGGACAGGACAACGTCTGTCGTGTCCGCTAGTCTTCTATACTATTATAAAATTGTAGTTGTCTACTTTTGCTGAATCTTTTTTTGTTGCAAATAACTTGAATAAAATTCCATGGGTGACCTACAAGCACTTGGAACTTGCGTAAAATATATTCGGGGTTGTTAAAAAAAGTTAGAAACAAATGTTATATAAGATAGCTCACATGTTTCATAAGCTATTTCTTTTTGCTACTAATTCAACATTCCATACCCGTGTTAAACCGCTGGTAACGGCAGTAGTTAAACAAAGCGGTTTCTGGGGCGGAAGTGGTCATAAAGGTAACCAGTCATTGAGTTCTCGCCGGGAGCTGCTGCCGAGCTGTTGGTAGTTGTTGTTTGGATAAGAAGAAGAAGACATTGGGAAGAAGAAGACATTGGGGGTGGTCGTAGGGGTGCACGAAAGACTTTTGGGTGTGTCGCAGAGGTGCGCGCCATCTGTTGTTAATAAATGAAAGCCATTGTACTGTTGGTTGCGTGTGTTGCAGAGGTGCACGCCATCTGTTGTTAATAATTGAAAGTCATTGTATTGTGGGTTGCAGGGTGCATGCCATCTGTTGTTGGTTGTGGTGGTTAGAGAGAAAAAAAGCTAAATACTTGGCGGAGTATCGAACGCGGCTTGCCTGATTACAAAGTCAGGTGTCCAACGAGCTGCGCTAATGCGGTTAATCGAGAAATGTTTATTTGAAAAGGTATAGTACATGCCCGTTGCGCGGGCGCGTGTTTTTGGGCGTTGTTAGGTTAGATATTTGGGGGCTGGATGGGGGGATATAGTTGGCTGTAAAAAGGCGCAAGTCCGTGGCGCGGCAACTTTCGTCGGACGTCGAGCTTTGAGGCTTAGATTTTTTTTTAATGTTTCAAGCGTCTGAAAGATATGGTGTGTTGTTGTCTGTAAAAAAATTTAAAATCTTCGATAAAATCGATAAAAATGACTTTACTTAAATCAAGCTTTATAATATTCACATTAATTTTGAAAAATGTCTTGTATGTTAATATACCTTATGGAACCAAGGACATGGCTGTATGCCCTTCAGGGAACTGTTTGCACCGCTCCAACTATACATTGATGGCTCGAGATAGATTAAACGATGGACGGTTGCCTGTATATTTTGCTCGCCTGTCAAACACAACAAAAAATTTCAAATTGAAGCTGATATTTTCTGATGACACTGAGAGTGACAGTGACTGGATTTCAGCAGCTTCTTGCCAAGATGAAAAAACTTTACTATCGAACAGCTCAATGACTATACGTGATGCTAACCTACAAGAGGAGCTCCACAAAGTGCTAATTCTTATTTGTGTAACACTCTCTACAATTACAATATTATTACTTAAATTAATTGTGAAATGTATAAGGAAAAGAATGAATAATTAAAACACATAGTTATATACAATGTTTTATTTATGTAAAACACTATTCAGAAGCCAATAATAAACTACATCAACATTTTCTTTTGCACATCGTACTGGATTATTGCAGCGGCAGTGAAAAATGCATGGAGAGTCAGAAGGTTTCAGTTCAACAGCGCCATTGAAGTTCTCCAGATTGATTAGGTGATAGTGTGATTCCCCATCTTCGTTAAGCAGTTTTCTCAAATTGTGAATTTTCAGCTCTTCAAATAACTTGAAAAATAAAAAGTCATATTTCTGATGGCCTCGTACATATATGTGCGTGCATTTGGTTAGGTAAATTCTCAAAATGTCGTTCATAGTATTCAAATCATAGTGGCCATCAGAGTAGTGGAGTCCATGTAGCTGTTATTCCAAATATCGTACTTGTATTTTGTCTGCTGCTGATAGATAGTTAAACGGTTTGGGTGGTTTAAATAAAAACACATCTGTGCGTTTACGTGTCTTGATAACCAATTCCTTGGGAACAAATCTTCCCTCGATTTCGAAACCTTGAATGTCGACAATTGCAATTTCCATGGTGAACCGTTGAAAAGCTATACCAAAACTGATTTTCTAAACAGCTGAGTGATCTAATATAAACTTCTGACAATTTCGCTGAGTGGGAGAAATTCCATTAGGCAATCGTGGATAATTATGCAGAAGGCTCGGGTCTTATCGGGAAATCCCGTCTGGCTTTCAATATCCAGGCGAATATCTACAGTCGAGGATTTCATAGTGTCCTCACGTCGGGAGCAATCGATGACGAATAGAGTGTGCGTCTTGAATGCAACATAATCCAGTAGAGGGTGTTTGCCGCCGCCAAAGCTGGGATAAAAGTCCGTATACCTTTTGTACGCCTCACCGTACTCACTCTTTGAAAAATCTAAATCAAATCTCTCCATAGGCCAAAATTCGCTGTTTAAATTTAGACGAATATTGGAAATGTGAATATTATCAAATTCCGTGGGATCTTCATTGATGTTGCTGTGGCGATCCGTTTGGAAGGCTAAGATAACGAAACGAGGGCTTTCCAGTGCGGCACACGTCTTCACAACCCAAATTTCACGAGTAGCACCTGTTTTGAGAGCAGGCAACTCATTTAGCTCCCATTTACGAATCGGTAAAATTATACTGGAATCCGCTTTGACGGCTTGCAGTAAATCCAATTTAACGTCATTGTTTGGAAAAATGTGGCGGACTTTGAGTTCGATGTTGTTTATTGTCACTTTGTCCTTGGTTGCAGCATCCGTGATTATAAGGCAATCATCATCGCTACGGCTTCGCACCAGACGAATTGTTTGTTTACCACACATCACCTGCTTGTAATCGTTGAAGATGGAAAACAAATGTCCCAATGGAATGTACATGTGAAAAGTTTTATCGGCGGCATTCATATACGCTTTATGTGGAAAATTCCACCCGGCTATGAATAGGTCCTTTGAACTGTTGGGGTTGTAGCACAAGTATCCACGAATTGTACTCACGCGACCAGGGTCTCTCACGGTTTCAATTTCCTTGCCGCACAACTCGTATGTAACGCTGTCGAAGAAGAAAGCTCCAGCATTTGGTGATAGAGAAACATCTCCATTGCCTGCTGTCTTCACCACTTGTCCCTGGATTGAGATGCAAGAATCAGCCATGGAAAACCAACAATCTGTTTGATTGACGGTGATTTCAACGATATCATTATTGTTGCCGAATGACTTGACGTATGGATAGTAGGTTCGCAACTCCTCGCGTCTTACACTATCATCATAATTTGGTTTGCGGAAGATATCGAACATTTGAGGAGTTGACATGGTAGCCGAGCGTTTGTAGAAACAATCTGTTTGAGAGCGTGAGTGATCTCTTGAGAGGTTTCATAGAAACTGATGGTGGACGAGGAGCGGTTAACCTCTTATATGGTTCTTCATCAAATACAAGTCGACCCATTATTATTGTAGTTGTTTCAGCTCAAGTCGAATGATGATTTCTTCACCACGAAAATTCACAAGTTCAGAGTCTTGATTCAAAATTTGTAATGTGAGGCTATGTATTTCGCTTCTGTTAATCGGCAAATAGATTAAATGCTGAGGTGTTTCGTCGATGGCAAAACCAGGATCAACTGCAAAGGCAAACTCGTAAATGGTGTGTGAAGGAGTGTTGTTGTAGAAGGCTCCCGATGTGATGTTGCTATCGAGATGAATCGTTCTAACTTTTATAATGTTCACTGGTAAATCGGAACTGTGAACTTGATTGCGTGGTAGCAGCTGTTTAGAGAAGCCCAGAATATCACCGATGCTGTCTTGCGGTTGAAAGTCCACAGTGTACTTGCTGCTGAAAAGTTCACACTTGAGAGTATTGTTGTTGGGTTTCAATGAGAAAATATTCTCAACGTCCTTTGCGAAATGAATGCCAAGTGCCTTTCTAATATAAGCTTCCATGTCACCAATTTCGTATGAACCTTCGGGCAAGTCGATGAATGTTTGCGTATTTTGATCGTCAAACAGGTAGATCTTGTCACCTCTCTCAATGTTTGGGATGCTGTTGTACGAGTGAAAACTCAATAAAGCTAGTCCGTAGTTGTAGTTGGGATCCAACTGAATAGGTGGTTGAAAATCAATCGACAGTATTGGGCTGCGACCTTTCAATGTGATGATCACAGACATGACTGATAATTATCCGCTTGTTAGCTGCTAATATAGGTAAAGGTAAAACAACAATAATGCAAAATATTTATTTTTTATTATAGAGGAATTTCAAGCATAAATGGCCACAATTTGATTGATAAGAGTCATTCTTGTAGAGGATTTTCACTCCATTGCCAAAGTAGTTGGCTAATTCTCGGGGTGGTTTCAAACATCCAAAGCTATCAAAGTACTGAACGGTGTTTCCATTTCGCACATAAGCTACCCAATGCGTACCGTGATGACTGCTGGTATCCAAATTAACGATGGCAGACTCCCTTGTTTGTGAATGTTTAGGTAAGGCGTCTCGCATAAATACTCCCCTAAAGTAGGGGATCTTCAAATGTTTGGCATATTGCTCAAGCTCGTGATTGTAAAGTGCTCGATTGGGTAGCTTTATTGGGAGTTTTTTTGCTTCTTTAAGTAAAGCCCGAAGCCGTTGCGGGACTTTTTAAGAAAAATACCGCTTCCTTTCTTCGCAAGCTCTTCCATGGCTTGATTATGGCGCTGGTCCTCCTCCAACTTCTTGCGGGCGTTCTTTGCATCTATCACGGCTTTGGCTACTCCACTGGCTCCCCCGGCAAGAGCTCCTAGTGCTGACAACCCCGCAAATAGGGGTATTAGTGGGAGAAAACTACCAATTTTCGACTCAAAAGAAATGACTTGAGGTACACGGATTTTCTTGCGACCACCTGCCTTCTTAATGACTGCTCGGGCTGCTCTCAACGCCAATAACGATGTCTTACGGACATCACTTCCAGATCCGGCAATAGCTCTCTTGATTGGTAGAACCACATTCTGTCGAAAAGATTTTTTTCCACATCGTTTTTTCCAAGCCCCATCTTGCGTTTAGCCTTCATGCCTGTAGTTATAAGCCAAGAAGCTGCTTTTTCGCCAAGTGAAGCGTCCTTTGACTTGAATCTCTCCCAGGCTCGATTTTCCAACTCGTAATCAGCCTTATGACGATTCGCCAAAGACTTGTATTTACTGTAGGCGATATCGTGCGCTCGACAAGCAGCGTCTGTCTTATTGATTCCCTGCTGACCCTTGGAGAGACGGTCTAGAAGTTTTGTACCGGGTCCACAAAACTGCTAACCAGGTAGATGTAGTTCAAATGGTAATTTATTGATTGCACTATTCAGTAGACTACCTCCTTTGGGAGTTAGCATGATACTGATTAAAACTGAGATAGACTGCTGTATTTAATTAGTATCCGCAATAAGGATGATGTCAGTATATCGTAAGATGTATATGAAGCAACAAGATGTCCAACTGCCTATCGAAAATTTGGACTTTGTCGAAGAATCACCATCATCAGCAAGTCGTCACGGACAATTGTTACCAAATTCCCTACGAGCAGCATTCTGCGGACCTAGTGGTTGCGGAAAGACCAACGCATCGTTATCACTACTATTCAATGAAAACGGCCTACGATTCGAGAACGTCTACATCTATTCCAAGTCACTCTACCAACCAAAGTACCAGCTCTTACAAGACGTTCTCAAGCTGGTTAAAGGTGTATCGTATTTTCCCTTTAAAGACAACGAAGAAGTAATTGATCCGAGTGAGGCACGCGAATGTTCAGTATTCATTTTCGATGACGTGAATGGTGATAAACAAAACAAGATTCAGAATTTTTTTTCGATGGGAAGGCACAGGAATATCGATTCAATATATTTATGCCAAACGTATAGCAAAATCCCTACACAACTGATTCGAGACAATTGCAACGTAATTGTAATATTCAGACAAGATGAGGTAAATTTGAAGCACGTCTTTGATGAGCACGTGTCTCCCGACATGAACTATGATAAATTTAAGACAATGTGTTCGGAATGCTGGCAAAATCGTTTTGGCTTTATTACAATAGCTAAGGACTTCAACTTGAATGATGGCCGCTACCGTAAAGGATTCCATAAATATATAAAGGTTCAATAAAGATGATTGCTGTTAGTTGATAAAAATGTCTTCATTGAGTAGCAACATTGCTGCCACTGCTCGACAGAAAAAGATCAAGCAATTGACACGTTCTATTCGCAAGAAATATCTTAGTCTGAAGCTGGGAAAGTCGGAACATGATGAAACATTAAATAAACTTTTTAGACCGGTAATGACACCGCTACAAGATATTGCCTCAACTACGGTAAAAGTTCTCACTAAGATACCAACACAGACCATTAAACGTGAAGTAATTAAACAAGAAGTGCAGGAGCTGCCATCAGTCAAAAAACATGAGTTGGAAGAGACACAATACCTCGTTGAAGAACCAATCGCTGAAACTAGTATGCACACCAATGATGATGATGATGAGGTGGAGAACGAAACCTTTTACGAGGATCCCGGTAATCTCTCTAAAGAAGCAATAGAGGACTACATGGATCAGTATCCTCCAGTTGCACACAAATATCTTGAAGACTATATCACTAAAAGCGATGATATTGACAACATATATGGACCTATATATGAAGCTGCAAGTTCCAAATGGTTTCTTGGGCAAAAGGAAATCAATTTCAGTCGTAGTACAGGTCACATTAACGTTGATGGGTTACAGTTTCGAGGTACTCCAGGGTTATATCAACTAATATTTTACAAGTCACCTGATTATGCTCCCGATGATTTAGAAGCATACCGAAGAGTGTTGGTAATGATATCAGCACACAAGAATGCAGCAGGTCGTTTGAAAGCTTCAAGTCTATATAAATATACTGAAATTATAAAGCCAATGTTTCCTCCTTTGACAAAGAAGCAACGTTTTGCTGGAACTGGTATGGAATTAACTTACAATAACAAGCCAATGGAATACGTCTACTGGGATGATCCCAACGAATTGGTTGAACGGCTGAAACTACTGATTGCATCCAAGGAAGCAGGCAACACCTCTCACGACAACGAAATAATTGCCATTTTAAATGAACTTAAGGAAGCTAATATTATACGAGATAAATAAATTTCGAAATTGAAAGTGTATATTATTCCTTATCTTATGGCAAACATGTCAGTTTCATGATGACTTTAAACAAGTTTGGGCGTAGTGCCCATCAGCAACTAATGTCATCAACATCACATAACCTAGCTTTTATGAAAGTAAATTTTTCTTTTACCTCGGAGGGAAATATCGATGCTGAGAAGCTGAAAATTACCAATGTCGAAGTACCGACGAAGGGTATGGATGCCGCCAACAAGCAGTACGTTGATAAGAAAATAGCAAACGGACTTCAGCAAATACATAGTGATTTTCAAATAGCTTTCAGCAACTACACTGGTGAAGTTCAGCAAACCTTATCTGTGTTTAAGCAAAACGAAAAGGTTAGCGAGGAACGTGGAGCTCAAAACTTTGCTGCAATGAATACTCGCATGTTGAAAACCGAACAAGCTATGGAAACCCAACTACAAAATATATCGTTTCTCATTTCAAAATTCAATATATTAGAAGGTCAGTTGGAATCTGCCCGGAAAGAATATAAGGAAACCATCACAAAATTTGAAGCCTCGTTTAATGACAACCGTATATTACAGGAAAAACGTATAAATGATCTGGAACTTTCTATGAAACAAGCTCCTAAAGGAGTTGATGCAGCAGAAGTATTAAATATTGTTCGAAAGGATAAGGGTAAAGATCTTTCTGATCTAACTGAACTTAGAGACAAGATGACAAAAGTAGTGCCTGAGCTATACCGAGACATGCAAAAACTACATGATGATATTGCAAATCAAATGTTGGACCAAAATCAAAAACTTGAAGCAATCACAGACAATATTGCTGCAATTAAAAAGCATCATTAGGATCAATAAAAACATGCCTTTGTCTATTTTTAAGCAGTATACAAGATGGCTCCTATAGCGAAACATTCCAAAGAAAAAGTTCAAGTTGTTAAGGAACTGCATAGACCTGTGAGACGAAAGTTTCCTCGCCGACGTGTAATAATCAAAGGTTTCGATGACTCCTGGCAGTCGGACCTCGCACAAATGGATCTCTATGCAAAATCCAATCGTAATTTCAAGTTCTTCCTCGTGGTGATTGATTGTTTTTCAAAGTACGTGTGGACGAGACCGCTGAAAACGAAATCCGGTGAAGAGGTAACTCGTGCCTTTGAGAGTATTCTCAAGGAAGGACGACACCCGAAAAATCTCCAAATCGACCAGGGTAAGGAATACTACAATAGTTGCTTTCAGAAACTAATGAAGTCAAACGGAATCAATCATTATAGTACATTTAGTGGACTGAAAGCCGTAATAGCTGAACGAGTAATTAGAACGCTGAAAGAACGGCTCTACAAGTACTTTAGTTTGAACGGCACCTACAAATGGATAGATATTCTACAGGAAATCGTTAAGGACTACAACCATCAAAAACATTCCAAGACAAAGATGAAGCCTGCGGACATTAATAGGAAAAACGTTCGAGATATTAAAGTATACAATAACCTGAAAATTGCTGGTCCAAGAAAACTGAAAGTCGGAGATGTTGTGCGAATAAGTAAAACCAAGCACGTTTTTGATAAAGGTTACCTTCCCAGCTGGAGTACGGAATTGTTTAAAATTACGCAGGTTAAAATAACTAATCCAGTTACGTATATTTTGGAAGATATGTCTGGTACACCGATTCAAGGGAGCTTTTACGAAGAAGAATTGCAAAAGGCTGTCTATCCTGATGTGTATCTCGTTGAGAAAATTTTGCAACGAAAAGGCAACAAGGTTAAAGTTCGGTGGCTTGGGTTTGATTCGAGCCACGACAGTTGGATTGGCACTGAAAACAGACTATAGCACCAAGGTCAATCATACATTGATAATAAATTATCATAAATATAGACATGTGCTTGCATTGCAAAATGAAGACTCAGGGTGAAAACATCACTGTAAAGTATTCGAAAAGTTTAAGTCAACATATCATCAAACTTAAACGATTACAGAAAGATATCAAATTTTATTGTGAAAAACAACAAGTGATGCAACATTTAAAAATCTTACACATATGATGATAGTGATGGGGAACAGAGGAGCTCTTAGCAACAAGAGATCTACTTTTCCATCTTAGCGTAGGATCACATAATTGAAATCAACCGCAATCAGGTAGTGGAAGGGGTACAACTATAAAATTGTGAAAATTCCCTACATATATTCCCAGTCCCAGTTTACCTCTCGAGTGATTTGTGAAAATGAGTAGTATCAGCAGTTTTGAAACCATGGATAGTGGTTATAGTAGTGATTCCACTATCACTTACAGTGCGGACTTGGATAGAGTGTTACAAATGTATGATGAAGCTGCCAAAAAGGAAGACTATTACTTGCTGCATTCGAGATTTCCATTACTGAGTTCAGAGTATGATGTTCAATGTGCACTCAGTCCTGCAAGATCCTATTCTCCAGTGGTTATCTTGCAAAAAACACCTGTAGCCGCTGGAACACCAACGAAAATTATAATGACTATGTACGAGTGGGAAGATGTCATCATTGAGCTCAAGCTCCTGAAAACAAACTTTTTTGAAAATGCCACACCTCCAGAGTTTGCGGCCCCAGTGACCTGCGGAGATTGTCTCCATCTATCCCAGATCCAGTATGAAGACGTCAATCAAGTGTTGGTGATGAAAAACATTTGCGCGCTCTATTTGGATTATAGTGATGTGGTTGAACTCTTAGCTATTAACCCTATTATCTCAAGTAAAATAATTTATTTGGAGCGCTTAAATTTCTGTACTTTTTATTATAAAATAATAGATGAAATATGTTTATGGTCAAATTTACTAAATCGTTTACCGATTGAAAAATTGTTAAAACCATTTTGTTTAGATGACGGGTCTCCATTATGTATTGCATTAAAAGAACATATTTATTATTATTATTATTATAAAAAAATTATTTTAAGAGATATTGACATTAGAAAAATTGAATAAATACTTATAAATTAAAAACATTGTTGTTTATTTCATCAGTTCTACACCATGGAGTGTCGAGAATACTTCCAAATATACGAAAATCGATTACGTACCTTTGAAAACTGGCCTTCCGACTTCCCTGCTGAAAAGTTAGCAAGAGCAGGGTTTATCTACCGACAAGATGCAATAGAATCCGATGGCAACTTAAATGATGCTGTTGAATGTCCATTTTGTGATACACGTGGTTTCAACTGGGAAGATAGTGATGACCCTGTTGCCGATCATCTGGACTGGAATCCATATTGTCGCTTTTTTGATTTTGATGACACTTACCACATCACCAGACCTATCAGACATAAAAGCAAAGTGACATTTGAGAGCAGACTTGAGACGTTCAAAGACTGGCCTATTGCCTTGAAGCAGACACCCACCGAGCTTGTCAACGCCGGCTTCTTTTACACGGGCTACGGTGACAGGATCACTTGTCATTGTTGTGGCTTAGAGCTCAAGAATCTCTTACCTTGTGATGATATTACAGAGCTTCACAAAAAGGGAACAGCTAAATGTTTATTGCCCACCAAATCCCCACACTGACTCTAATCATAATACTTGTAAAATTTGCTTAACTAATGAAATGACAATTGTTTTTATGCCATGCAGACACTTTGCTAGTTGCTTTGATTGTTCACTGAAAATAGATCATTGCTGCATATGTAGACGGAAAATTGCAGGTTATTTAAAAATATATGTATGCTAAAAATAAAAGACAAAGTTACCAATATGCTGTTTTATTTAAAATAAATAAACATAGACTAATAACATAACTACATCAAATATTACTTATACATATATCTTGAAAGTAAAAATTAATTTAGAGGCTGTAGTGGCCCCAGGGTAAAGTATCATATGAGTCTTTTAACAGATAGCGCTTGTCATCAAAAGGACTGAGGGCAATTTTTGTCTGCTCTACACTAAATATGTTATGAGCATATGATCTAATGCAGCGTTGGGAAGCAATAGTTTGCTTGTATTCTTGCAAACAAAAGAGGTAATCATTAAACGTAATACTATTTTTAACTACATTGTATTTTACACCTTTTGACTTTTTAATGCATTTTCCCCCTAGGATTAGGTAGCTGTACATTTTCGAACGGAGACCTACAAAATGTGAAATAATGTAGCCTTTAGCCTCATCCTTCATTAAACCAAGCACCTTTTTATTAACTAGTGGGATGTTGTAGATATTATCGGGGGGATAGTCTGATGTGTCGAAACGATGGAGATTGGGTTTGACGAGCTCCTCATATATATATCATCAGAAATTATCTCAAGCAAAAATGAATCAGTATCGATGTATAGAAGTTTGACTAGATGACGAGGGTACTTTTTATAAATGAAATCATAGAGGAAGTCATACATTAGGATTTTTGAAAGTTCCAGAATTGCGCACCCGATATACAGAGGTTTATTGAAGAGCAAATCAGTTTTGTTTAACTCAATTGCCATCAACTCATCATCGAATATGGTGCGACTGTGAAATGCTGGGGAAGCAATAAGATTTTTAGCACCGTATCGACCTTCCCAATGGTTGACTAGTTTAACGATACGATGCTTTCGGATATTCTCCATAGTTTTACCGAAGACTGCGTTATTCATCAATTTGAACAAATTATTCTCAAAATCATTAGTCGCCTGAGCTCTTAGGGAAGTATTTAGATCGATATAGGACTTGAGCCACGGAGACTGTTTGAATTTCAACACCCGGTGAATGTGTTTGAGAATGATGACATTCTCAAGAGCTTGTTTCAGATTTCTATAGTGAATAATATATTTTTCCTTGTCATGCAAGGTAGTCATGAGTTTGGGAAGTTTAGAGCCGGGAGGGGTGCGGCGCTTCGGACAGAAGGGAAGGTCTTTATGATGATCATGCAAATGCTTGGGATACTCCAGATCAACTTCCAAAAAATAACCAATGTCTGAATCATCGGGAATTTGAGTGACACCATTGGAATCCCCCGTAGGGTAAGGGTTGACTTTGACTATATCCATATAAATTATTAGTGTCTACGTGGTAAATGAATTTGGAGGGTTTACTAGGATTATAATTGGGCATATACTTGTTATTCGCCTCGGAAAACCTATTAGAACATTGGGAAATACCTCCACGTATTCCACGTTCAATGAACATCAGCATGTCAACATTTTGAAGAATTTCCAATTGGCAACTTGTGTACTTGAGCATACACTGCCAAGAATATCCAGGTAGAGTGTAACAATGGGCTGGATCTAAGCCATATGTTTGATGGGCCCTATCACGGAAATTTTCAAACACGTCAGTTAGAAGAAGAATGTCCACTTTCATGTACAACTCCATGTAGTTGCGAATGGTTTGACACCCCAATGAATCCCATACTTTTTAGCATGTTCGTAATCAGCTTGAGAAACGTTCTGGTCATTCAATTTATTATAAAAATTCTCTATAGACGATAATTGGGTTTCACTTAATTTTTCCAATGAATCAACATAATCATAAGGAAAGATTCCCTTTCGTTTTAGCATCTTTAGTTTCGCTAACGACACATGATTGAAGATTGAAGTTAAATTAACAAATTGATCGGATTTTAAAGTGGATGCCAGCTCATCCAAAGAAGATCCCAGAAATCTAAATGAGTCGATAAATCTAAATTTTATTTTTGTGTCCTTATCATGTTTAGTAAAGGCAATATACTTCTCTTTATTGATTGGTACAAGAGTTATATGATCATGCTTGGCGAGATCTCTAATTATAAAGTGGGAGTCGTATCCACTTAGGTTGTGGAACACTACTGGAACTATGAAAGACTCTCGGTACCTGAGGTTACAATAATTATGTGAATGGCCTCTAAATGCACCGGAAAGGTGAGAGTGGTCTCTAACGATTTTATCTTGAGGTAAAAAGGGCTTCTCACAGATATGACATGTGCCAGATGCATCTTTGAGACTAACCTCCACATTGAGAGGTACATACAACATCTGTTAATTTGGACTGCACGAACTTTGCCAAGTTTGCCATTTCATTGGTGAACCACTCCATACAGTTAGAGCCCGTGAAGCTCCTATAGTACGAAAAAGAGTCATCATAGGAACATTTGAAGTAATAACCAGCACATATGGCTAAATGCTGCTGATATTTATGAGTTTTGGTAGAAGTAGTATCGGAAATTGGTAAAAGTATCGACTCAAAATCTGCATAAACAATAAAAGGAAGCCTTTCCTTGAATGAAAAATTATTAAACTCAACTACCGCCTTCTTAGGAAAAGATATTTTGCAATTATTTACATTTTTACAATATTCAATGTGGCTGTCAAGGCTGCTGGAGTTACTAAAATAATTTAGACAACGATCGCATATAAATTTTTTACTTTTATGCTTGCTAAGTTGATTTGAAACAAGACGCGATAAATTTTTAAATAGACAGAAATGATATTTTATTTCCACGTCGTTTGCTGTTAATTCTACATTTTCGAAATCATTGACTTTAGGAACATATTTATTTTGAATCATTAAGAGATTGACATGTTTGTCTAACTTACATTTAGTGATTCGAGCTGGAACTGTTTGATAATACTCATTATCTTTTGTTTTTATCAATTCTAAGACATATACATTAATAGAAATATTATTAAGTTTTTTAACTTAGTAATTTGCTGTAAAGTCATAGGAAATGTCAAACCAGTTAGATTTAATACAGTAGATGGCTCGGGGTAAGCTGATGTTCTATCAGATTTATTGGCTGTAGGGTACAAATGAGCAATAACGCTGTATAAAAAACAAAGATCATCATCATAGTTCTTAATATTGATTACAGCATGTTTTTTAGAAATTGATTCTGGTAATCTTATGAAAGATGAGGCTCCATTTCAAATTTCAAATTTATTTATGTTTATTTCTAAGTTTAGAACTTTATACAAACTCCAACCTAATGCCTTTTCCTGAAATTCCTCTAATTTACGTAAAATTTCGTTCCGAATGTGTTCATAGAACCACCCATTCAAATCTGTACCCCTATCTATTATCGCGTTTTTCGTATTAAAATATTTATATTCCATAATTTCCTCCATTCCAGATTTCTTTATGAATTCGCCACAAAAGGTCGTATTTACTTTAAGAGTAGGCATTGTTTTCAAAGTATTATTTATGCGCGCCTTAAAAAGGAAAAATGCATCATCTAAAAATTTAAAAATATTGATATGAATGAGATTAATGATTACTCCTGTTCGAACACGTGAACAAAACGCTGATTCTATATCATACCATTTAACGCGATCACTTCTTTTTGACTTCTCACCAATTCCCCCACCCCTTTTGATGTTAGAATAATTTTTCAAATCATTTCTAAATCTTTTTATATGACTAATTTGAGATTGAAGCTTATTCAAAGTTCCTATATGTAAATCTGATTCCCGAATAGCTCTGTTACATAAAATTAATTGTCTTTTACTTAATTTCAGCCAGTTAGATATTTGCTCTGGAGAGCAACGTTTCTTTGAGAAAATTATATTTGATGCTAATCTAAACTTGTTAATAATATCGGTACTAATATTCGCTATAGCCTCTGAATTCATTTTGACTCGTATAACAATATAATAAACTATTACAAACGTGATGGAATATTAACAGTAAAAGTATAACTGAAGCATGCAAAATTTAAAATAAAAACTTACAACTAAATTTTTTTATATTCACTCCGCAGAAATTTGAAAAAGCACTCGGGGTTGTAGTTTGCCTCCAAGTTGCTGCAGCCCGATGAATTCGATGTGGAACTTTCCACCGCCAAATTTGTCTAGGTGTGGTTGATATACCTGAATGACCCGTTTCGGCAGGAAGGTTACGTGGTCCTCTAATTCAAGTAGGATGGTTTCACCGTATCTTGGGTTGACCAGTTTGGCTGCCAGAATTCGATACTTCTGGTTAAGCTGCAAGTCTTGAATTTTTATTGCCGGCTTGTTGTCAATCTCTGCGGAGGAAACTGCATTAAGTTCTTTCAAAAAATCCATTTTCTATAACAAAAATAAAATACTATTAACTTGGTTGCGTCTAAACTCTAATAATTTTTGAACGACAGGCACAACATATTGGAAGCAAATTACCAAAAATTTAGAAACAGAACAATGAAACTTTTAAGAAAAGCAGACAGAAACTAACTGATTCGAAAAACAAAACTACAAATTTATAATGAATCTAAACACTCCTAATAATTTTTGAAAGACACACACAAAATATTAGAAGCAAATTAACAAAAGTTGGAACTAGAACATTGAATTGATAAGCAGCCAGAAATTATTCAATTCGAACAACATACCCTATTAATTTCAAATATTTTGAAGGGCAGTCACAAAATACTTGAAGCAAATTAACATAAATGAAATTAAGTAAATACTCACATAATATTTTTTGAACAACACACCCTATCACTAGATACACTTAAGAAGTAATCTCTTTGAAAGTTGAATTAGCAGTTAATTTAACACAGCACAAACACAATCACTGTAGTTGATATGTGATCACTTTGAGAGTCGAATTAACAATGAAATAAAAATTCGCAATTATTTTATTTATCAGCATCGAACTACGTCATTTGTGTATAACGAAATTTCCGTTAGTTCTAGAAAAACAACTAATTAATGCTTATCATATGGGAACTTCCTGCAAAAGTTTATTGCTGCAAACAACATGATAACC
The DNA here is from genome assembly GCA_034190945.1 of Octodonta nipae. Classification (NCBI taxonomy): domain Eukaryota; kingdom Metazoa; phylum Arthropoda; class Insecta; order Coleoptera; family Chrysomelidae; genus Octodonta; species Octodonta nipae. The sequence goes on along the minus strand of CM067222.1, from coordinate 52,457,419 downwards.
TTATCAAACCACAGCTTCCTGTAAATTTATTTAGCTCGGTTTCAATTAACGTAAACAAGATATCACAGTTTCCTTTCACTGCCGTCATCATTTCCGGTTTGCGGAAGATATCTAAAATACCAATGTGAATTTATTATCAGGAATTTTTAAATAATTACGGATTCATGATTTATATTATTTTTCGATTTTATTAACATTACTTTTAAATAAATACAGATTTGAGAATTTATTATCAGGAATTTTTGAATACATTTATGATTTTATTGGCATGAATTTTTAAGTAAATACAGATTTTTATTCATCTCTCAAGACGTAAAAAATTCCTGGTTCCACCAGGAGTAAACTAATCGTATCTGGGAACCCTCCTATTGCTGGGCGCTGAGTTCTACCTCCTCCACGGGCGAACTGAGCTTCTATGAAATCAGTACGACCGCCCATACCTGCACGTTTCATTTGGGGTGGTCCTATATCTATTTCAACCCCATTTGATAATCGATGGCTAAACAAGCAAGTGTTTCCAAACGGACATTTGGGTTTGCTTTTTCGGAAATACCTACATCGTATTTTCTTCATTTTTTCGTTTTTCTCAGCTATATAACGATCTTTTTCCGCTTTCTGGTAATAAACCTCAGATTGATAGACATAAGGAGACACAATACGGCATTCTGGACAGCCTCTGCGAATATTCAATTCAAAGTCTTTATTTTGATGTCATCTTTTTACGCATGGGAAGCAGAAACAATGGTTACAATTTGGCAATAGCCCAAAATTATTAGTGATCTCTTCCAAACATATTCCACACCTTTTATTCATAGTGAATTGAATAAGACTGCACCTATAGCCACAAAAATCTAATATTTGTAGTGTTTGCTGTCGTCACACACTCACGACAATAATTAAAAGAATTTATTTCTTTTATTCAGTCTTGAGTTGAAGCTGTAACAATCCAGTCATGAATTTGGAAAGTTTACTTGATGACCAAGAAAGATTTAATATGAGTGCAGTGCCAACGAGAACTATACAACTGAAAGATTTAACTGGAAAGCTAAATCCCAAAAATGGATGTTACGTGGTACCAGACGTTTTAACACCTGTGATTACCTACAACGGCCGCACTTGCAAATATGCCGCAGTACCAGAAATTTTAACTATTAATATTACCGATACCGAGACCACTCTCAAAATTGGTGAAACAATTCTACATTTAACGGTGGAGAGTTACACGGTGCTTAAAAAATACTTGGAATTTGCATATGGTTTCCATAACGATCCTTCACATGGAAAGGATGAACCTGACCCTGTATGGGATGATTGCCAGCTTTGTTCTGATGGTATTTCTTTGGATTTGACTATGTGGTTGGATGATGGCGGCCTTACTATATATTGTACAAAAACAAAACAAAATATAGCTTTAATTATTAAGGATGCTCTGAAAATTCATAATATACTATATGCTAATAAACATATTTAAACAGTTGTCTAGTTTTAATATATCCAATATTTTCACCTTAATTAAATTTCAGACGCTTGAAACAAATTTTCCAAGTCTCAATATTATTACGCTCGGCCTTGAATCATCCGACAAAATCAGAGACTCGAAGGAGTTGCCGTTCTTGCGCAGGTAGGCGGCCGCTTACGAAAACTATAGACTCGAAGGAGTGGACGTTCTCGCGCATGCAGGCTTAAGCAAAAGATTTTAAATTTTTTTACAGGCAACAAAATACCAAGATTTTATTTTTTTTACAGCCAACTATATCCCCCCATCCAGCCCCCAAATATCTAACCGAACAACGCCCAAAAACATGCGCCCGCGCAACTCGCATGTACTATACCTTTTCAAATAAACATTTCTCGATTAACCGCATTAGCGCAGCTCGTTGGACACCTGACGTTGTAATCAGGCAAGCCGCGTTCGATACCCGGCCAAGTATTTAGCTTTTTTTCTCTCTAACCACCACAACCAACAACAGATGGCGTGCACCCTGCAACCCACAATACAATGACTTTCAATTATTAACAACAGATGGCGTGCACCTCTGCAACACACGCAACCCACAATACAATGGCTTTCATTTATTAACAACACATGGCGCGCACCTCTGCGACACACCCAAATGTCTTTCGCGCACCCCTACGACCACCCCCAATGTCTTCTTCTTCCCAATGTCTTCTTCTTCTTATCCAAACAACAACTACCAACAGGCAGCAGCTCCCGGCGAGAACTCGATGACTGGTTACCTTTATGACCACTTCCGCCCCAGAAACCGCTTTGTTTAACTACTAACGGCTCATTCGCTGTACGTGGGTTAGAATGTGTAAACAAATTATTTAAAACACAAATTATTTTGAGAATAAATAATTGTATAATTTCAAGTTTATTCTACTAAAAACTTACCGCCTAAGGTGTCATAATTGTGCAAAATTCGTATTTTACAACTTCCCGGGATTCGCTCATTAAAGTGTTTGTTTATTGTTTATTGATAATATAAACAAAATTGTTTATATTATCCTTTAATCAACAGCTTTCTTTTGCCTACATTTCCCCATTTTCCCCATCCATTGACACCTCTTAAAAATCGGTTCGTAAGATAAAATTCTAGATATTCGTAGTAAATTGGAAATTTAAATTCGAAAAGCACACCGTTTTTTATAATAATTAAGTATCAACTCTTTGCGAAATTATTATTTGGAATTGGCAAAAGCGGTTCGAACAATAGAACCATAAGCATAAAAAGTAAAATATTGTGAATATATTTATATATCGTCTTAATGTCTGCATCAATCACATAATTCAGAAATCTAAGAAGCTTATTAAAAAAGAATATCCAAAGTATGCATTGAGACTTTAAAAATAGTCATGCTAAAATAATAATGGAAAAAAATCAAAACTTAAATTTCGAATTAACAACACATAACCACCAATCTCACCTTGAACAAAATATCTAATGTACATTAAAACGCAGAAATCATTTTAATCCAAGAAAATATATTTATTTTTAGATTTTTAGAACAACGTTGTCAGTTCTCCGGATGCAGAATCATCTTAAGATAGACAGGAAATATACATTTGCGCAATATACAGTCAGCGATCGTTTCGCCACGTGGTGTTAAAAGCGGGAACCTTACACATTTTTTATACATTTTACCTGTTTTCTGCGTCCACTGACAGACTCGAATTATTCGAGAAACTAGAAGGGAAAGCAGAAGGCTATGAGAATTATGCGAACCGACCTGAAGAGGGCAGAAGACTCTGCCGAAACGTCGTCATTTTACCATCGATCCCGGCAGGGATCAGTTATCAACTACTTGTATGAAATAAAATCTCTATTGTATAATCTGTGAAATGCTTTTTAAGAGGTTACGTGGAAATGTCATTTGGCCGCATAGAACACTAAAAAACCTTCAACACAAACACAAACTATGGAACATCATTCACTGGTCTGTAACATCCAATGAAAACTGTCTCTTATATAGTATGTGGGCTATTAATGCTTGAAATGATTGGTCTTAGTGGAACATTGATTTATGTATTTTTGGGTTTCCATATATCTTTGGGCATGTAGAATTGTAAGTTTTCATCTGTTTACCTTTGCCTTGTTCTATTGCTTTGCATTGTACTAATCTTGAGACATAAGCATTGCATTTGTTTTGTAAGGTTGTTGTAGGATCTCTTGTAATTTCTTTGAAATCCTCTGTATTTATAATGTGCATTTTGTCTATGTAATCCTCTTTTTCCATTATAACTGTGACTCCTCCCTTGTCACTATTTAGTACTATTAGATTTTTATTTGTTTTTAAAAATTGTCTTGCCTGATTGAAAGTTTTGTTTATTTTGTATGTGGTATTTGTGAATGTAGTTGGTGATTACGCTAGTTGCTAATCCTCTGTCTATGTCTCTATTTTCTTCAGGTAACTTTTGTATAATATCTTCAACATCTGTAACTACTTTATTCATTGGCATATTTTTGGCCGTCACTGGTGTACTAAACTTGGGACCCAAAGATAAAAATTTTAGTATATTATTTGGTACAGGTTTGTTGGATAAGTTTTTCAACCATTTTTCTTGGGTACTGTATTCTGATGGCAATTGACTTTTTATGTTGTACAGTTTTTTAATGTTATTGGCCTTTATTTGTTGGAATTTTTTATCATATGTGTTTTTTTGTCTTCTCTCAAACTCGTTTATTACGTTCTTGGGTAATTTACTTTCTATTAGTTGTATATTGTTCTGTATTGCTTTTTTTACCTGATTGATCTTAATATTGCTCTGTTTTATTTCCAGGCCTATGATTGTAGTCTTTATTTTACTGGTAAAATTTTCCAATTTCCGATTGAACGATGTACTTATGTCCAATTCAAATAAGTTAAGAATATTCTTTATATTATTTGTTATATGTGCTGGTATTATGCCTCTTCTTTTGCACTCCAACAGGATAACCCTCCTATTATATATATATATATATATATATATATATATATATATATAATATATTATAGATATGACACAAACTTATCTTTTTTTGATATATATATATATATATATATATATATATATATATATATATATATATATAGTTCTGTAACTTGTAAAATTTCGTTTCGTAATTCAAAAAATTCTTCTACAAGTTACAACTTGTAAAATCCAAAATATTAGTATTCGATTTGAGCACGACCAAGCCCGTAGCCAGCCGGGGGGGGGGGGATCTGGGGGTCCGAAATTTTGTAATTTTTGTTTTCAAGAATCAATATTAACCAATTAATCATGTTTTTCATAAGAATAAATTTTATATTTATACAATTTTATATAACCTGGAAATACATGAACAAAATAAGCGATTTGCAGTCTTAATCAGCCCATCACCAATCAAAAAAATTATCCAACCCACCCCCGAAAACCCACCCCGAAAAAAATCCTAGCTACGGCCTTGTGCACGACGTGTAAATTTCGAATACTAATATTTTGGATACTTACTGGCTTTCGTTTATTCAATAATCGGTTTTGTTTCTTCTTTATTATGTATACATACGCCACTGCTAATAAATTTAAATCTCTGTTACTCAATGTCCCCATGTTGATTTAACAAAATATAAAAATTGTCTTCCGTGTGTAGGCAATTCGAACAAACGTTTATGTACGGGCGTACTTGTACGCGCATAAATATCTGGAGGAATGTTTGTGTGTCTGTAGGCGCCTTAGGCGCCTTAATAGACAGAGAACTTTTGGCAATCGTGTGGGCTACAAAAATAACAACTCTGTTCGACAATAAACAACGAATAATTATTCAAATATCGGAAAACAATTTTGAAAAGGGTGTTGTTAAATTTGTAAAAGAATATATTGCCCCAGGGGCCTGTTTCATAATCAACTTGTAACTTGCGGAATTTCGTTTCGAAATTCAACAAAATTATTCTACAAGTTACAACTTGTAAAATCCAAAATATTAGTATTCGAAATTTACACGTCGTGCACAAGGCCGTAGCTAGGATTTTTTTCGGGGTGGGTTTTCGGGGGTGGGTTGGATAATTTTTTTGATTGGTGATGGTTATTCTTGGGGTTGCTGATGAATGATGAACAGAGTGTATTAAAATTTGATTTTGTCCATAATTGACTGCTGTGTGTAAAGGTTCGTTCCAACAGAAGGAATTACCGATACACAACCGATCTTCTTGCGCGGTGACGAGTTACCGTTTAATGATGTTAGTTAGTTTTTTCCGTCGTGTTGGAACACGCCTTAAAATAGGTATATCAAATATCGGGTGATTTTCTGCGTTTGAATGTATAGTGCCATCGTCTGTCTCGTCAGGATTTGGAATTGGTGCCGGATCTTCTTGTACTTCGGGAATTTCGGTTTCACCTATGTTGACGATCATGGATGAATTATCGTTGACTTCAATTTCGGTCGGACTTTGGCTCGGGCCTTGACCATTCTCAATATTTCTTTCAGGGGCCTGTTTCATAAGCAACTTGTAACTTGTAGTTTTGTAACTTGTAGAATTAGCAACATCAAAACTATTATACAAGTGACAACTTGTAAAATCCAAAATATTAGTTTTCGAAATATGCAGGAGAATAGCACAGAGCACAGATCATGCAAAAAGAGAGAGTAGCGCCACCTGACATGCACAACTATTGACGAATATGTCAAATTTGTCCCGACAATTCATGGAAGTAAATGTCAACCCAAGGTTAATAAAAATGAAGTAAAAATTCAATTTAGAAATATTATAACACATAAATACCTATTAATTTAATTGTCAATATAATTATCACAGAATATATGTCAAAATTAATTCCTAAACCAAACGTTACTTGGTGCTACCCATCGCCTAACTGGTCGAATATATAGGAATATTAACAAGGTTGCCCTTCCCAATTTAATTTCTCTAGGTACTACTACCTTACGTAAAAAGTTTTCAGTACATCAGTATGAAACAGAAACTACAAGTGCAAGTATTTAGTACTTCTCACTTGTATTTTTTTACTAATAATATTAGTGTAATGATTATGAAACAGGCCCCAGGTTGATAATTGAAAGTTACGCGATTTTCGGGGTCGACACCTAAAATATCTTTGAAGTGGTTCCAAAATGTGTCCGATTCTTTGGCATGGATTTCAATCCGCGATAGAGCATTCGCATTTAAATTTAATTTGCTCTTCCTATAGGTAATTTTATAATCACATTCATCTAGCTTTATTCTCCATTTCATGTTTGGAAGTAGGGTCTTTCATTGAAAACAGCCATTCCAAAGTAATCATAAATTAAATTAATTGTACTGCCCTATAAATAATTTCTTCAGATTTTTGTAGCCCACACGATTGCCAAAAGTTCTCTCTCTATTAAGGCGCCTAAGGCGCCTACAGACACACAAACATTCCTCCAGATATGTATGCGCGTACAAGTACGCCCGTACATAAACGTTTGTTCGAATTGCCTACACACGGAAGACAATTTTTATATTTTGTTAAATCAACATGGGGACATTGAGTAACAGAGATTTAAATTTATTAGCAGTGGCGTATGTATACATAATAAAGAAGAAACAAAACCGATTATTGAATAAACGAAAGCCAGGAAGTAAATGGGCGTGAGCGATTTTCACATGTAAATCTACTGGAAGAACTCCGATTAGAACCGGATTATTTTCGAAATAATCTCCGTATGGATGAAGATTGCTATCTATTTCTTTAAAATTCAGTAATCCCACTAATCCAGAGACAAGACACTTGCATGAGGTTTGCCATATCACAACATGAAAGGAATTATGAAGATTTTGAATTTTCTAGTATCATTTTACCCCAGTCGCTATCGTAAAATAATTCCGGAGACCTGCAATGCTATTTATCAAGTATTTAAGGATGAAGGTATTACTAAGGAAAATAATATATATATATATATATATATATATATATATATATATATATATATATATATTATTAGGAGTCTTTCCACTTTTCTACCAATATTTTATACGCATCGTTTTTTTATTCCTATTCATGTAGTCTTTGGATTTAGTTTTCCATAAACAGGGGTGACATTTATAAAGCTCGATTGTAGTTTAAACCGTAATGAACCACAGTTAACACTTTATGATTAATACGAACCGCACTGATATTATCCCCGATATGTAAATGCGTTCTGCCTACACACGGAAAGATGTGTACTGTGTACGTGCAACTTGTACGGGCGTATAAAAATTCAAGCACAACCTGAAGATATCTTCCAGAGATATTTTAGGCCGATATTGTCTACACACTGACGAATATGTACGCGCGTACTTGTACGCGCTTACATATCTCAAGGAATGTTTGTGTGTCTGTAGGCGCCTTTTTTACTGAATAATTTTGTTCCGTTTTGTTAAGAGTCCTTGAAGCATAAGCTATTGGTAGGTCCTTTCCAAGAGCGACGTTCGAAGCATCTGTCGTTACATTGAACTATTTCGGAAAGTCCGGATATTGAAGGATAGGTTCATTCGAGAGAATATTTTTACAGGTTTCGAAGCATGGTATGATTCTTCGCTATGCTCGAACTTTGATTTTAAGATTTGAGACTTTTCTTCATTATTCATATGACTGGTTCTAATTTTTGAAATATCTCCTTAGTTTTTCTGAAATTAAAATTATTTAAGTCTGTAAGCTGAAAAATTGTTCTACTTGGATGAGTTTTGAAAAATCTAAAGTAACGTATTCAGTTGTATTGTTTAATATGGTTGTTACAGCATAAGTGTCTTTAGCTTTTGGTAAACTTGAAGGAATTTCGCAATTTTGAAATTTTTGATGAGGTATTACTATGTTACCATTAGCAATTGACGTTTTAATCTTAAGAACTTGTTCACATAGTGGCGAGACTTTTATTGAATGGAAATTATTATGGTTTATTTGATAATATTTTAATTTGAGATAAGGGCTATTTAAATATCCTGTCTCAAAATTTATAACAGCTTGCAAAAGTTTTAAGTTGTCTATACCGATTAAGCCATTAAAACGTCCTGAAATTTAAAAAGATAAAATTTTAAATCTGCAGGTTTTCTTAATTTGAATATGTCGAAAGCTGGAATAGATACACTATGTTTGTGAGTTGATTTCTGGAATACGGTAGAAATAATAAATGAATCATTTTTAATTGCATATGGGAACAATTTGAAAACAATATCCGGATCTAAGAAAGATTTCGTCTATCTGGAATCTATTAATAATTTTAAATTATATTTTGGTATAGTAATATATGGTAACTTGCACTGAACCTAAGTTATCGTCTGGGGAGACATCGTCTGTTTTGGTGTTGAAAAGTTGTTCAGGTCTCCTTTTGGGAAATGGTTGTTGTCGTATTTCATATGTATTGTGTGAAATACCACTCATTAGAGTCGGTTCTGGAATTTGCCTTTTGGATAAGGTCTACAGACATTTGATTGTTGAAGTGGTTTGAAAATTGTTGCACCTGATAGTAGTTTCGGGGGTACATAATTTTTATCGGGTTGGATATTAATTGGTTGCGACGGAAATTGGTTCTTTGAAAGTTTGAGGTCGGAATTGGTCGTGTTGAGAGATCTCTTTGAAAATTTTGTTAAATTAGGCATTCGATTAGGTTTAGATGAATTTCTGTTTGAAAAAAATATGGAAATAATCTACATTTTCTTCCTGTAGGACAAGCTGTAGAGCTTCGTTAAGTGTCGAAGGTTTCATGCATTTTCTATCTGTGCCAAGAGGACCAGAAAGAACTCAATTCAATTTCAATTAGCAAAAAAAAATACAATTATAGTTGTTACAATAAGATTGTCACTAACATTATTACCAAGGTAACAGTAATAAGTAAAAATACCAAACATTAATGTTAGAATGGTAAATAAGAGAGAAAAAAAAATGAACACCTAAGCATGAGCTTGTGTTGTGTCCAAGAGAACATTCAAGTATGTTTAAGTTAGTGCTAAATTCATTACAATTAATATATGCTACTTTACTAACCAAGACATTCATATATACTCGTACCTATATACATAAACATATACTCATATATACACACAGACAGATATACTTATACTAACCCATACATACCCTTAATTAATATATATATTTATAATATTCCATTTTACTAGTCACTGATACATACCCTTAAATAATACATATTTATAATATTCTATTTTACTAGTCACTGAGAATAAAATAATTACAATAATACAAAACAACAAAATATAACTAAAATATAACTACATAAAGTATAACTAATCATGAATTAGAAATAGAGATATGTAAATACGGGTATTGTTCTTTAAATAAAGTAATTTATTTTTAGTGTTTTGATTATACCAGAAGGGCTAATAAGCTATCATAGTTCTGGGCTATGTATAATTTAATTTTTTTATTGAACTGTTTCTTGGTTAGTTTTTTGAAAATTAATGGAACCACATTGTATACTTTTATACCGTTATATAGTATGCATTTTTGACATACAGTTTTATTCATTCGCTCAGATTTGAGCAACTGTTTATCCTTTTGTCTGGTGTTATATGGATGGTTTGTTTTAATGAGGTTATTCTCTGAATGTATCGTCTTTAGCAATTCAACTACAGAGTAAATTGAGAATGTTGAAGCATGTATCATACAATTTTTGAGCATTTTCGATAAGTGTTTGTCGAAGCATAACTAAATCACGAATTAGGCATACTTTGAGCAAAGAAGTTTGGCGTTAGAAGTGATTTTAAATCTAAGCATGTGGTTGCACCTTGTATATTTACTAAAGTTTTTGCATTTCCTGTTAGTTTTGAAATAATGCTATTAAACATATAAGCATTAATAAAGCTATAAGTATTGGTTCTATCATAAAACTGGGTAATGATCGATTCACTTACACTTAAAAATCTGTTCAATTCGTTAGGATCACAGTTGAATTCGGGGATGCAGTGTAAATATTCGGGTTTAAATTGAGTATTACCAGTTTGAGGCAGTAAATATTTCTATTAGAAAAATATGAATTATCAATACGTTCTATAATTTACTGAGGAACTAGAGAGTCAGCTAAAGTTAATGTATCTTCTAAATTCTTAAGTATTGTGGACAAGTTATTCTAAGACATTAATTATTGCACTTACATTAAAATTGCGTAAAAGAGCATTTTATAAGCGTGAGCTTTGGTAGGCGATTTATGTCCTTGCCAAAAGACACTCCTTGCGAATTTAGACATGAATATCGCAATCCCTGTGTTGTAGAACTGTCTATAAGGGCGACGATTGGTTTGGCGATGCTTGTCTTCTCCAAAGGCTGCTCCTTGCAAATTTGGCGATGGTTGCCCCAAATTCCATTGATGACAATGACAGGTGGATGTGTGGGATAGCGTAATCCAAAAATTAGCACTTCCCTCCGGAACTTACAACTACACTGATCGATCACCAACTTAATGGATTCGGTGTCCGATAAATCATAAACATGCACTTGAACGGATCGATTCGATACAATTCGGACAATCCTAGTGACTGCGTCAATAACGTAACACGTACTCAATACCGCTTTTTTAAAAATCGATTTATTGAATAAGTATAACTCAAAATTATTAATCAAAATTAAAATATCAAAATTATAAAGATATATATATATATATATATATATATATATATATATATATATATATATATAAAACTCGACGTTGCGATGCTGATTGACTGCTGCCGCTGTCGTTTCTAATTTGTATGTTCTTAAGAGTACTGTGTTAGCTCCATCTGCCTGGGCTTTGGTTTATACAGTTTATATAGAAGATGGTGATATAATTCGTGTTAATGAAATAGTTTAAAAAAATTATTTGCGTAAACATAGGACAGTAAAATAGTTTCCATAATATTTTTGTATACCAAATTTAGTCTTGTTGATAGCCAAATTTGACGAAATAGGCTTCAGAAAAAATCCAAAATAACTAAACAATATTTTATTGAGCAATCAGAAAAAATCGTATGGATAGGAAGAAATAAAAATAGGAATCTAATAGTGAAGAATTATACAGTGTTAAGTTATTGCTCTTTGAAATCTTCAAAATTTGGATTTTTCCCCCAGATTGCCTTGTATAAATTGCAAGCTAAATTTGACGCCAGTATGAACCTTAAGTCTCAACTGAACGTGTTAAAAAGTTCAAAATTCTGTCTCATTTTTTTGAAAGATATTTTGGGGTGTAATGCAATTATTTTCTTACAATTATTTACAAATAAATTAATCAGAATGTGCTCAACATAGATAAATAAAGTGAATATGGAACTTACCTTAAATTTTCCCATTTAAAATAACAAAGTTAGAAGTGACCCTACTTTTCAAGTCTGTAACATGTTAGTTTCCCTAGAGCACCTAACGTACCACCTCGTTTGAAGAACCCAGTATATTACCGCGTATATTTCTAACCGGTAGATATCACGTAACTAATATACCTGTCATATCCGGCATGTTTCTAACTTTCAAATAATTTAAATTTACTGACGCCCCATAAATAAATTTTTGTTTAATAATTATTTAAATCTACCACCTAATTATTTTACCATATTTGTTTAGCAACGAGATGAACAACAATGCTGTATTCAAAATTGCAGTCGTTTGAGATGTTTACTTGACAGCACTAGTCCATATCAAATATCATTAATGGGTTTGGCAAAACCGTTACGTGTCATGTTAAACAAGATATGTTCACTGAAGTTGATTTCATTGCTGATGCAACAACCGAAATGGAGTTCAATGAAGATCCAAGAGTGCCACAAAAGTAGAGCTCTACTGTTACTTTCAGACAGAAAATATCTGATCGTCATTGCAAGAGACCGAACTTTCGCCATTACTACATCCTATAAAAAAGTAAATCTCTCGTTTCTCCGCCCTATGTCATGGATATCATCCATCAACTTTGCATTCGATCAAAATAATGATAGTCCACATAGACATTTTTAAGCTGGCCTAAATTCAAACATGCAAAGGTTGAATACAAAGATGATTTTGAGGAAAAATAAAACTGTCGAAAAAGAAAACAGAAAAAAAAACAACAAAGAAAACTGATAAAAGCAAACAGAAAGTGAAAGAAATGACTATAGGAATGTCCAATATTGGGACAAAAACTTCTTATGTTTGAGTCTGAGTCGTTAGAGAAAGAAAATACCACAGAACGACTATTCAATAAGAAAACATTTTTACACTATAATGCGGGTAAAGAATGGATAAAATATGAATGTCAAAAACGGGCTCATGCAGCTTGTGCAAACCAGGAAAATAAGAATTATAAATTAAAACTATCATTAGTTTCAAGCCTAGTATTTTTCCAGAGTTTGATGGTATTGTTTAATTAAGAAACTTCATAAAAGTAGGTAAATCTTAATTCGTTTTGACTAAAACACCAATTTCGGAAATGATTTTTCCGTTTGATTTTATTTTAGAAGATTTATTGTCAACGTTTTGGGGTTTTAGCATTTTTAAGATTAAGTCATAGCTAACAACAGCTACTATTTCAGTTTCAGCTGACAAAACTGATAACGCAGATTATCTTGATCTATTGTACTTCTTAAGTCGGTCTTATCTAATTGTGCCTTTGAGAAGCTTCTCACAGCTGAAACTGTACTGACTGGAATTGTGAGTATGATTCTGATTGTTATGTAAATAATTGGACACACTGCTGCCAAATTATTTTTAAAATTGTTCTCGTTGATGGATCCTAATGAATTAAAAGCTGGAGAATTAACGACTATTGGATTTCCACAGTCTTGGACACAGGATCCCCTAACTTACGCGATATTGACTAATAAATACTACATATGTAAATACATCCAGATATTAACAGTTTATAAAACTCTTAGTTCAAATTCAAAAGGATTATAAAGAACAATTACTCTGCACGAAATAAAATAAAAATGTCTTCTAACCGTTTTGTTTATAAATGATTGGTTTATAGACTTGCTAGTTCCTCGAAGTTTCCTTGGACTTCCTTGAGTGAGATCAACCATTTCAAGACGATGGAAGTCCAAGGAAACTTCGAGGAACGAGTTACATTGTGTACCAACTTCGGACTGACTTGCTAGTTGTTCAGTCACCATCAGCTTACAAAAATTCTGTAAACTTTTTTGACAATGACCGTAGTAGATTTCAAAATTGTACAGGTATTAACGAAACGGAACGATATTTTCATAATAGAATAAAATTATGCTACTCATAAAATATTATAGTGTAAGTCAAATAAGGCTAAGGATTTTTGTGCTTAATTAAGCAAAGGCCCAAACTGTAACATCTTACTATTTTTCATGATAAATATTTTCTGGTTTCACTGTCTTTAAAATGCTAATTTATTTCCTTTCAGTGTTACTCAGATGTAAGTAGGTACGACATTTAAAGTCTATATGGAAAGGAAATGCTCTGAATAGTTTTTACTTTATGAGTAACCATTTCCTGTTAGTGTGTGTACTAATTTAGAATTTTTGCGGATAAAAAATTTATTGGTTTACTTTAAAAATATACAAAGACATATAATTACATCATTCTTCTATTGCGAGTTTATCACAATATTTCTTCTCCGCCGCATAGTGCTTACAAAATACAGACACCGTTGATTTTATAATGTCTTGTATAGATGCATAATTCTTTGATTTTCTCAAATTCATCAGTATTTCTCCAAAAAAGGCGTGACAGGGAACTTTACTTTCCATATGAAGACCCTCGTCATCTGCAGCTACAACGTTTTCAGGTAATGTGTTAAATTTTTGCTTTTGAGTGATAATGAATTTCATGACAGTAGTGTTGTAAATTCTGTTGACTTGGTTTTCGGTGTTGTTAGAAACTAGAGAGGTATTATTATTATTTTTTAATTTTGGTTGCAAATCGAAACTGATCCCTCCATATTGCCATAGTTCAAAAACCCTGATAGCAAAAATTCTAAAATTCTCTCCCATATCTGGCCAGTAAGGGTATAAAGGTGAATTGAAGAATATTTGATTATATGTTGTGTTCTCTATGATAATATCTGGGTATCTTTTAAGTAAATCATCAAGAGAGATGATAGCTTCTTCAGAAGTATTTTGTGGTATTTTGCTAGTTATCGTCGATGCCGTGCTTATTAAATTACTATTATTAGTTTCCATGATTCGCCCATTTAATAAAATATCTAATAACTTTTTTGCTTCCATGTTAATATTAAGGTGATAGTTGCCAATTTTCCTTTTCATCCTCTTAACAATTTTATTCCTAATTTTATGTGTTTTATTTAGACCAGGGGGTAGTGTGCTGTCTTTATCTGTTTCACCAGTTTCATTTATATGTAGATTTTCCTGCGTATACAGTTTTCTTGTCGATTCTTTATTGATCAAAATTAGATGAATTTTAAAGCCTTTATAGTTTTCTACAATTTTGCTAATTATATTGAATTCAACTTGTCGCCAATTTTCATTTTCATTTGAATGTACTAAATGAATGGTTCTGTTACTCAGATCTGCTCCTGCAACACATCTTGGTATACGTAATGTGTTGGTTGTTATAGTTGATATAAGAAGTAAAAACATCATAAAGAATATTAATCCAAAAAATGCTGTTGTTATCCAACACGTACCGACAAAATCTGAAACACAAAAATATAAATATTAAATAATACATTCATTTTAAATGTTATACATTTCTAAATACAATGATTATATTAGATTAGAACGGAATAACAAAATATGGGCATTACTTTGTTCACGATGTCATTTTTGAAGAACATGAACGAATCATTTGAGAATACTAGTGTTCGCGGACTTCCGGCTAAAATGGAGTGGTGATCGGTCGTTTGTGCGTGTCTTAGTTTGAGTAAATTGATATAGTTTTATAATAACCGCTTCTACCCTTATCATTTTAATTTCATTTGTCATATCTTCGTCGCCCTTAAAGACACTGATAAAGTGACAGATGCTCTGGAAGTGAATTAAGTGTTTAGAATAGTGAAAAGCCGGGAGTCTAGGTTGCCACGCCGTGTAAATAAAGTTTCGTTAATATCTTAATAATCATAATGGGGAGCTAGGACAGGGTCAGAATTAAGTGTTATTTGAAGTTTTAGGGACACGGTATTTACAATATTTTCTGTTAATTGATTGTACATAGGTTTGAAGAGTGTCTATAATTTTCCATCTAGATTATAAAAACACTTGTTAATGGTGAATAAGATCGAAAGATCAAGACCACAACCGGCCGTAAGGCCAACCTTGGAAGAAAAAGAAACTAGTGTTCGCCCAGTGATCGAAATTCGACCTTATTTCATGAAATTGTAAAAAGTATATTTTTATAAGAAACACACTTATGGAGAAATCGGAGACGTAGATGTAATAATCACAATTGTTCACTCATATTGACAAATCTATTGAAATAAAAAGAAAATAAAAATATAATCAAATATCGGTATTCGAAATATTTTTGACAAATGAATGACCCCCCCAAATTTTTGGCTGGAACCGCTCCTGGCAAAATATTCGATATAGTAATTGGAAGATTTTTCTTTGCAACCTAAAAGTTTTCGTCATTTGCGGTTTCAATCACGTTCAGGAATATTAAAGAAAAGAGATGACCAACAACCCTATGAGAACTTGAATATTTAATTAATTCTCTATTGCAACGCGTCCGAAAAATCAATACTGATCTACTACATTGACTATTTTACCACTAAACAATAACAACGCTTGCATGTCACTTCCAGAAGTACATGCTGATGCTGTAAGTATATAACGATCGCCCTCTCCATATATAATTACTCAATGTTTTGGCGTTGACGGTATGAACGTATATAATTAATTTTTATTATATTTTATTTAATGAATGAACCAATATAAATTAATATTAGCATTCTACACTGAAGATCGTCAGTAGCTACTAAACAAAACAAAAATGAAGAAAATCGGTTGAGAGACAGAGGAGAAAATGGTACCTAATAGTTTTGTTTTTGCCTATTTATATATAGATATTTGTAGTGGGCTATGGTGGCTACTACTCGCGCTTTTAAAAAATAAGGAAACACTGTTGCATACCTTTAGAACTTTTTTAATTATTTGAGCGAGTCTATCTAAAGACAGGGCGCAGCAGATGGAGGGTTACAGATAGGGGACAACAAAATCCTACATAGATTCCCAGTAGCGGATATACTAGGTATAGACATAATTAGCCAACATCGGTTTATGTTAGACCCAAGAGTTTGTAAGTCAGTTCACCGACCATTTGATTCATTTTACATTAGATTAACAACAGAAGGCCAAACTCATCTTAAATTATTGGCTAATTTTTAACAGTCACGATAAAGTATTACTGGCTGTACAAATATCATTTAACATCGAATTGATACTGAAAAGGCCTCCATCGTTTTAGTGAAAAAGAAATATGGAGCCAACGGCTTCTGTGCAGGTTATAGGAAACTGAACAACGTAACGAAAAAAAGATAGTATCTAGTTCCTCGACTTTATGACCCTAACCACTCTAGCGGAGTATCGTTGGTCCTCCACCCTAGACCTGTAGAGTGGATATTGACTAGTTGGACTTTACGAAAGCGACAGAGAAAAGACAGAGTTTTCCACCAGTACATTCTTGCTACTTTACATTTAAGGTTAATGGAGCATTCATGTTTTGGGGTATTAATATGGAGAACATGCCCAGTTTTCTTCGACGATATTCTGGTGATGGGTCACACATTCGATGACCAATGGAAAAACCTTGGTGAATTATTCCTAAGAATTAAGAATGAGTGCCAACTTAGGTTTCAACCCCCAAGAAGTGTGCCTTATTTCAGAAAGATGTAGTGTTTTTGGGCTATATCAGTTCCGAGCCTGGAAATAGGACTAATAAGGATATCATCGCCATTAGTGATTCCTCAGAGTCAAACGTGAATTACGAATCTTTTTCATACTATAGACAAATCCCTTAACAAACCGTTAAGGGATTTGTCACCATTGTCGTACCTTTAAATCGACGGACCAACAAAAAGGAGACCGTTTACTAGGATCAAGAATGTGATACTGCATTCCTACGACTGAAACCGGCATTATGCTCTAGGCTAATTCTACAAAATTTCCTCACAGTATAACAAGTTCGTCTTAGACACCGACGCTAGCAACACCGGACTACCACAGTCCTGGATCGATATTACAATATTACTGCGTAAATAACTTCGAAAACGTCAGAGGATGGTTCCGGAAATATGTGGGCGCAGCTGGTCCGGGCATGAAAACCAGGAACAAGATCAGACTCCAGCAGTACAATGTGCGCGTCTTTTTATTGCTATTGATGTCGCACGTCCATTACCCGAGTCCTAGAAGGGTAACAACTACATTCTGGTCGGTGTAAATAATTTTAGTTAATGGCCAGAAGAAAACGAGAACCACCCCACAATCGGAAGGAATGTTGGAAAAATTTAACAGGACTTTGGAACAACATCTATTCAAGGTGGTCATTAATAACTAGTTTGATTCGGATGAGCATATTCCCCTTATCCTGTTGGCCTATCGCTCAGACGTCCACAACAGCAAAAGGACTGACTCGAGCCAGAGTACTGTCTGGAAGGCAATTGAGGCAACTGTGTGAGTTGGCGTTTGACTGATCAGAAGAACCATCCAATGAATTTAACGATTATGCCAACCAATTTAGACAAAGCATGGTGGCCACACACGTACTAGCTTTGACGCAAATGTGTTGGCAACCAGCGATCGGGTTCCAACAGGGAAATAATGTTTGGTTATACAATCATCAGAGGAGCAAATGCAAAAGCTCAGACCAGCCTGAGATGGTCAATTCGAAGTAGTAAACAGGATGAACGATATTGGCTGTACTTTAGGGAAGTTAGTATTTTTAATTGCAAAAAAATCCACAGGTGTACGGTTAGCTTTTCTTGAAAAATGTAAATAGGATAACACATAAAACCTATTGTTACCTAATTTTTATTCCTTAATTAATAATACTAATTAATTTTGTCAGTTTTTGTAAATTTTCAGCAACTGAATGAAAAGTTCTAGTGTCAAAATTAACTTTATTTTATACGTATTTTCAATAGCTACTCAATGATACGTTTATCTAGCCTATTGGATAATTAGTTATTGAGTTATTTGGGAAAAACTATAAAAATACGCATTTTTCACTTGTTCATAATTTTTGTTTAAAAAAAGTTGAAATTTGGCACTGGCCGAAAGTTTTTACGAGGTAAATAACTGGTACGAATCTCAACTTTATGATTTTGAAGGTTTTCTCGCAAATCTGATTTTTTTCAGGGCTTTTGATTATACGTGAAATTTATAATGCTTCTATTTTGCGCTAAATTAAATTTTTACCCAACTGAACGGAAAATATTAATTATCAAATCTTTCAGTAACATAAATTAATTTTCTTTTAGTTTTATTTTATTGTATATAATTTTAGTTTGAAAACCTGCTGCTTGGTACTCGGAATTAAATGAAATTTACTGGTGGGGAGAAGTTCCTTCCCATGAAATTACTACTGAGTTCGAACTTCAATTCTCAATTGAAAAATATATTAGTTGTTTTCTATAGATTTTTGAAATTTATACAGGTTTTGATTCTTTCCCTAATGTAAACACCGTCCCAACTGTTAAACTTTCTGCTGAAGTCCAAAGACGAGACGGTTGACCCAAGTTCGAAGCTCATGAGCAGATCACTTTTTTTCGTTTTTGTACTTTTACTGTTATTATATTTGTATAGAATTATTTAATTTATTTTTCTCTTATATAAATCATTTAGGCAAGTAAACATTTGAATTTGTTTAATATTTGAGGATATTATTTTCTAGAGGTATATAGTACAGTATAAGATTCATTTACTCATTAAACTTTGGGCATATCATCGTTTTGGCTGTATTAATAAAGTATGGAGTTATCAAGATTTCAAGTGATTGCATACTATTTTTGAGGCAGAGAAGGCAAAAAATTTTGAAAACAAAAATTTTCGATTTTACAAACTTATGCCCTCAATTAACGAAATAAAAGTATTTTCAGGTCGAATGGCCTAATCCTAAATTCATTATTTATATTAAAACGTAATAGGGTAAAAGTAAAAAAATTAAAATTAAATGCCGAGCATTATACTATAAAATTGATGGTGGTATGGTACAGAACAATAGATAACTTTTATCTTTTTAAAACAACATCATATCATATATAATTGAATACACACAAATCATTTTTCAGTATACTCTCCTGCGTAATCTGCACACTTTTGCCTCCGATTTTGGAGTTTCAGTATTCTCTGTTTGAGGGTGAGTTGGAAGCCAACTGCGCATGTGCTCCTCGACTTATTCATTTCTTCCAAATCGTTTTCCTCCCGATGATTCTTTCTGAGGCACGAACAAAAATAGTCACAAGAGGACAAGTCATGGCTATAAGGAGGGTGAGCGTTTCCCATCCGAGTGCTTGCAGTGTATTTCTTGTTTTTTGTTACGAATACGCGACTTTTGCCAACTGTAATAACGGGCAGTAGTAATCCGCATTCACTGGACGTTGGTCATTTATAAATTCGATCAATAAAATTTTCCCTTAGAGTCAAAATAATCGTTGCAAGGACTTTTCCAGCTGAGGACGAGTTTTGGCCTTTACTCCTTACCTCCGATCTCACCTGCTTTTGGTGACTTTTCTAGTCAATAACCTCGGAATCCTTCGAGCACTAATTTAATTTTTCTGGAACTAAGTTGATCAATGATAATTGATTGAACACTTCCATAGCTCACACCTAATTTTGGGGAAATTTCTTTCACGGTTAATCGGCGGTCAGGTTCAATAAGCTCTCGAACGCTATTGATATTGTCAGCTATAAGCCCTTGGGCGTCGATCATGATTATCGTTCTTGTCCACCCTAAAATTTTCTCAGAATCGT
This sequence comes from Octodonta nipae, assembly GCA_034190945.1. NCBI lineage: Eukaryota > Metazoa > Arthropoda > Insecta > Coleoptera > Chrysomelidae > Octodonta > Octodonta nipae. The sequence continues at coordinate 52,437,094 of CM067222.1, read as the reverse complement.
GTATATATGTATATACATGATTTTCCGACAGTGTACTATCCCCAAACTCTGCCTTCAACAGAGATAACATTTCTGAGGGTTCCTTGCCTTCACTGGTTAAAAAAACTTTGCTTGGTCGTGGCTGTATTTTGTACTGACCGCAGATCATACAATAGGTACGGAAGACAAAGCCAAGCAGCCCTTCTCGCTGATATCGATACGCACGAACCCGTCTATTTCCCCACTGTTCATAAACCAAACATTTACTCCAGACAACATCTTCTAGCTCGAAACTGCATTCTAAGCAGAATAGCAAAATTACGTTAATTGATTTACCCCTAGTATATAATGCAATTCGTATTCTACCGTTAGGGGAAATCATGTTCCCACTCCACTAATATTTATGCGTTGCCGAATACCAAAATGAAATATTTCAAATTAAATTTACAGTCATTAGAACAAACCCAAAAGAAGTTAATATATGACGAGTTGTATTTGATAATTACCATGTTCCATATTTATATAAAACTAACTTGATGCAGAGCATTGTCATTTTCACCGAAAAAACCAGAGATAAAAAAGTTGCGAAATAAATTTGGCTATCCAAATTTATTTTTTCTATGTTGTTACGAAAGTTCTTCTTTAAATTTAGTTGACAGGAATAATAGTGATGATCTATTTCACACCATTCATTCATTCTAAGAAAGTGGGAAAATATGCAGATCATCTGTTTATTTATACTGATAAAACTCCTATAAATTTTTCTTATTCTACCGCTATTCGTTTTTATGATAAAAAATAAAGTGCTGTTATAAAATTTTATCCACTCCGTCCCTGGCGAAAGAACATAAAAACATCAATTTCTAGAGTCGTCAAAGTGAGCAAGAACTATCAGTCTGGAAGCTATGCGAACAAAGGTAGAACTACCAGAAAATTCGGCGTACGCTATAAAAAAGCGATATTAATTTCAGTACTGAGTGAGTAGAGGTTACCTATTGTTATGGTTTCGATGTTATTGTACTAGAATCAGCTGTTAAAAATATTTGATGTTCACGTGTGAATAAAAGTTCTAAGAAAGTGAAGTGTCTATGAGTCATTTTTTTAAAATTAAGTAATTGAACCCACGGAGTTTATAACAGTTGTCGAAGTGCAGGATTAAGTGATGTTAAAATTGCAATTTGATTTATGGAAACCCGAAGTATGGAAAAAGTAAAAAATGGACGGGCTATAGTTAAAACCGGACGAGATATACCAATTAGAGTCATGAATTTGTCCAACAACGACATCAAAATTGCCAATGGTCAAGAGATAGCTTGTTCCGAGCCAATAAAGACCATCATCAATTGCGAAGAAGAGTACCAGACATCAGTGAAGGAGACAGGGCCCAGTAAAGAGTTCCTACAACAGTTTGCTGACCATTTGACACACCTTACACCACAAGAACAGAAGAAAGCCAAGCAATTTATCACAAAGCACTGGTAAATTTTTAACAATCAAGATTGAACTACCGGTCGCACCAACATCATTCAGCACCGAATAGATACCGGTAACGCTCAAGCCATCAGAATACTACCTAGACGACTACCATTGGGACAACAACAGCAGTCGAGGAAAACATCGAGTCTATGTTACAAAATGGAGTTATTGAACCATTCATCAGTCAATGGTCTGCTCCCGATTTTGTATGGATTACAGAAAGCTGAATGACGCCATGAAGAACGACAGCTATCCACTGCCCCGAATCGATGACACGCTGACCACACTAGCAGGCTCCCGTTGGTTCTCGACACTAGACCTAAAGAGTGGATATTGGCAGGTTGGTCTACACGAAAACGACAGAGAGAATACAGCGTTCTCCACCAGTAAAGGACTGTTTCAGTTCACTGTCATGCCCTTTCGGTTATGTAATGCTCCCTACATTTGGGAGGCTAATGGAGTATGTACTGAGCGAGTTGACATGGAGGACGTGCTTAGTATACCTCGACGACATTCTGGTCATGGGTCAGACATTCGAAGACCATCTGAAGAACCTGGGTGAAGTGTTCTCCAGAATTAAGAACGCCAACCTGAGACTCAACCCGAAGAAGTGTTCCATGTTCCAAAAAGAAGTTTTTGGGTCACGTCGTTTCCGAGTCAGGAATCCGCACCAACGAGGACAAGATAGAAGCCATCCGTGATTGGCCAGTCCCAAGAGACAAGCATGAAATCCGAAGCTTCTTGGGCCTCTATAGGCCTACTACAGGCGATTTGTTGAGGGATTTGCCACCATTGCCGCGCCTCTACATCGGTAGACCACTGAGAAAGATACCTTCCGTTGGAATCAGGATTGCGAAACATTATTCAGACGATTGAAGGTGTCACTCTGTTCCAGTCCACTCCTAGCATTTCCTACGCAGTCCGGCAAGTTCATCTTAGACACCGATGCCAGCAACACAGGTTTGGGGGCCATCCTATCCCAGGTGCAAGATGGTGAAGAGAGGGTGATCGAGTACTACAGATGTGGATTCTCGAAGCCGGAAAGAGAAATTATTGCGTCAGCAGAATGCGGACATTGTCTGAAGACGGAACAGCCAGAGGGTATCTCCATCAGACAGATCCGAGTGCAGGCCAATGAAGACTTGACAACGGAACAGTGCATTCAGGACCAAATGGCTGATCCAGACATTGAACCAATCCTTGTCACTCAAAAAGAGAGGGGCACCCAGGCCACGATGGGACGAGGTAGCTAGATACTCGGGCGTGCTGAAATCGTTATGGGCTCAATGGGACTCTTTAAGAGTAGAGAATGGAATGCTCAAGCGAGTTTAGGAAAACACTGACGGCCGAGAAACCAAGTTCCAACTGGTAGTTCCGAAGAAAAAGGTACTAGCTATCCTGACTGAAGTACATGATGAGATTAACGGGGGCCATCTGGGCATAAATAAAACCCTAGACAAAGTTTGCCAACGGTACTACTGGGTAAATTACTTCGAAGACCTCAGAGTTTGGTGCCGGAAATGTGCAGCCAGTAAGGGCCCGAAGACCCGGGCCAAGGGCAGAATGCATCAGTACAATGTGGGTGTCCCATTTGAGAGAATTGCCATCGATGTCGTCGGTTCGTTTCCCGAGTTGGAGAGGGGGAACAAATACATTCTGGTCGCAATAGATTATTTCAGCAAATGGCCTGAGGCATATGCGATACCCAATCAAGAGGCAACCACGGTAGCGACGGTGCTAGTAGAACAGCCATTCAGCAGGTTTAGCGTCCCGTTGGAACTACATTCAGACCAGGGGCGTAACTTCGAATCTAATGTATTCCAGAAGGTCTGTACGATGTTGGGGATCAGGAAAACGAGAACAACACCGTTGCACCCACAGAAGGGCGGAATGGTGGAAAGATTCAACAGGACCTTGGAACAACACCTATCCAAGGTCGTCAGCAATATCCAGAGTGATTGGGATGAGTATATTCCCCTATTCTTGTTGGCATATCGCTCTGCCGTACATAATAGTACAGGCCTGACCCCAGCCAGGGTCCTATTCGGAAATGAGCTGCGATTACCCTGCGATTTGGCATTTGGCTTCCCCGAAGAACCTCCCCAAGACATCAACGATTATGCCGACCAGCTCCGACATAACATGCTGGCAATACACGAATTAGCCCGAACGCAGATGTTGGCCACCAGTCAGCGGATGAAGACGCGGTATGACCTCAAGGCCAATTCATTCGGGTTCCAAGAGAGGGACAAAGTCTGGCTGTACAACCTCCAACAGAGCAAGGGTAAATATCCAAAGCTTACACCCGCCTGGGATGTTCCATACGAGGTGGTCAAGACGATTAATGACGTCGTCTACCGTATCCGTCGAAACCCCAGGGCTAAGTTGAAGGTGGTTCATTTAGATCGACTCGCTGGTCGGAGCGAGAACCATGGTTGTTACAAAGTTGATAAAGAAGCAAGTGGAGCTTAGTATCAAACCTAACCTTGCAAACTCTAAAACTCTCTTGTTTCACCTAGAGTATGAGGGCGTGAAATGTTGAATAAATGAGTCCGGCCAATGGCCTGTGTGATGGACTCGTAGATCTTGCTGTGCCTGAGGAACGCTGTGCCCAAAGTATGTTCGGGGTTTTGAGGTTTCAGATTGAGGCCTTGTCGTGTTTTTAAGTTATGGGATTTTGGGGTGTTTTGGGTTAAAAGGTTTACAATTCAAAAATTAAGGTTTGTATCCTAGGTGTAAGTATATCGTTGCTTATTTAGAATTCTTGTATTTTGGAGCTCTTCCAATTTAGAGGTTGTCTTTTTAAGGTTGGGAGTTATCTTTTTACGGCTTGTTGAGCTCGTTCGGGATCAAAATGATGTGAAGTCATAAGCTTTTAACAAGTTCCAGGATCGACTTTGTTGAATTCTACCAAGTTCAGCTTATTTTTTCATCACAACAAACTTAGACAGGGCAATATAACCTATGCCAGATTATTATTATTTACAGCCTTGTCTCGATCGTGCAGGTTCCGCAATGATGTCAAGAAACGCGCTTCCTTATACTGCCAATACGCACATTTAATTGGGGACGAGAAACGTTACCTAAGATGGATATACAACTTTTGAGGGCGAATTACGCGGTGAGGTGCTTTTGTACGATTTAATAATAAACGGTTCAACTTTTTCATGACTGGTAAATATATTCATATTTGGTGACTAATTTTGGTGACATGCTTAGCCTTGATTTTGATAAGAATACTTAAAATTATTTGTTATTAAGGAAAAGTTTAAATAATGGTTTCATTGTACTTAGGCAAATGAAGTACATTTAGCTTATCATAGAGCGGTTTTGAATTTCCGGTTTGGGTACCAGTTAGGCCAAACTCTGGGAAAATATATGGTGTAATTTTTTACTAACTCTTAATTACAAAATTATACAAAATTTGACTAATGGGGTGGAGGCTGACGTCATTTTTAGTCTAATTTATACTTAATAATTAACAAATACGACCTACAAAATTTAAAAAATGAACATATAAAAAGCAGAAGATACAACAACAATAATAAACAAAATTACCCGTGTGACTGACATAAGGAAGTTAAAAAATTACGGTAGATCAATGAAGAAATTCTCGATAAACATCTTCGTACAAAAAAGAAGAAAGAAAATCATAGATGACAGATAATGTATAGGATAAAATTCAAAGACAAAGATACCGTAACATATAAACAAATAGACAAAGAAATGAAGGAAGAGATCAACGTGGTTAAGAACAAATGGATAGGAGAACAATGTCAGGAAATAGAAGCCTTAGAATGTAAGTACGATTCATTTAACCTCCACAAGAAAGTCAAAGAAGTGACTGGACTTCATAAGCCTAAGGTCAGTAGACAACCGAGGGAACCTAATAATTAACCTTTAAGAAATCAAAAGTTGCTGGAAAGAATATGTCGAAAAAACGTTCACAGAAGAAAGACGGAATACCACATACACCATCAAATATAACACAGCACCCCCAATTACACAAGACGAAGTGAAAGATCCGATACAAACGACATTTTGACTTCCGTGATGTTTTAAGTACAAGAGAAGCCCTCTTTGCTGTTCAAGTTTTGTTTGAAAGTTTATAGACTACCAAAAAGCCTTCGACAGAATTAAAAATGTTGATTTGATGGGAATTCTGCATACAGTTGGTTTAGATCACAAAGACCTTCGTATAGTTATTAATATCTATTATAACCAAACAATAATCGTAACAGTGGAGATCAGTTAACAGAAGAAATTTCAATAAGAATAGGCGTGAAACAGGCTTGTGTGCTCTCTCCGTTAATCTTTTATCGAAGAAGTAATTCCTAAAAATGGGCATCTGAACAACACCAGATATGTATGTAGACGTGAGATGTAAGACCGACATCTAGGATTTTCGGGGAAACTAGTACACAGAATTTCCCAATCTGGAGCCGCTCCGTCTAATTGTTGTTGTCTCGAAATCCTAGGAGTTACAGGAGAACAGGAATTAGCAAAAACTAAGCTCAACCCGGTCAATTAGTTAGCATACAATTACAAATGCTAGCAGTTATACTATACTAATGTATCTGGACACTAATTTAAACCATCAATGGGACTACTCGGTGGAGACTAAACACAGAATTGAAAAAGCTAGATCAGCTTAAAATAACAAGGAAAACAACAAGGAGGTACTACGCAGAGTCTATAAAGATTGTGAAAGCATTAATAATGTGAAACAACGGAAACTTGAATACTTAGGCCACATATGCGCAATGAACATCGATATGGCCTACTGCAACTAATTCTACGAGGAAAGATTTATAGCATAAGAGATCCAGGAAGAAGAAGGATCTCTTGGCTCCAAACATACGTAAATGGTTTTCTTTAATCACTACAGGAGTTTTCAGAACAGCAGTTAATAAAGTCAGGATAGCCATGTTAATAGCCAAAGGGATAAGCACAACCAGAAGAAAATTAACAAAATTCCAAAATACAAACATATCTTTTTTTTAAAGTCACCTCTATTTGTCACATTCTTACACACATACAACTTAGTTAGTTAGTAGTTTTCAAGAGTAAAGTCGACGTATACTACTGAATCTTAAATCAGTTTTCTCTAGTAACAGTCTAGTACTAGTAAAATTATTATTTTTTTAATATCGTTTTTTTTATCTATTGACTTAAACCAAATTAACATATTTCTTAATTCTAAATATCAGCCTTATCCTGCCCTTTCTATTCTCATTTCGTAATATATATTTATTGAAACTTAACAAATTCTATTCCATATTTGCGTTTGATTACTTAATCTTTCACTTTAAACTGCACTATTTGCCAAAATTATAAAAACACATAACTTGCATTAAAATACCTGCCAGAATAATCATTATTACTATTAATTTACCACATTGGAGTCTAGGGAATTTAGAGCTTCTCATTGTGTTAGGTCCACAGTGTGAAATTTCTAAGGAATACAGAGCAATAATAATTCCCTGGATTTTCTTTGAATCGGGTATCTTTCAGTAATTATGTCATAAATAATTAAGTATAATAAATTACATTACATAATTTCAGTTTCTGCGAATTACTTTTTCCTTTATTTATTTATTTAACTAATGATAGGAATTTAACTTTAAGTTTAAAATTACCAAACTTAAAGTAAAGGAATGGTGTTAAAGTAAAAAGACATTATGTTACTGGAAAAATATCAAATATCGACTAAAATTATTAAGAAATGATTTCTCGCCATCTAAATTAATTTTGAAAATGCAATAAAACTTCTTGAAATACTATTCCAAATAATATAGCAGGCGAAACAAAGGTATTGAACATAGATAATTTAAAAGAATAACAGACAAATATAAAAATAGTGGACGGCCGACGAACATCTTTATCGAAAGATTAAAATTCAAGCAATTGTAAAATTAAGAACTCAGTTTGTTGCAACTTACCAAGTTTGTTCAGTCTCTGAATATTATTTCTATGTAGGTACAGGTACTAACATATGTATATAGTCTGCCCGATTTAATACGAATAATAATTATTTCTACTAAAAAGTTATTTTTAATATTTTATTGCCTTTTCGCTTATCATTGCAATTTGAAGCGGTAATTGAGCATGACAATTGAAAAAATATTTCCGTCTATTATTATATTAATAATGTTTAGGTGACAATACAATTGTCCTCTACAAAATGAAAAACTTCAGGATAGCAGTTGTAGTTAAATAATTTATTAAGAAATAACATATTGTTGCATAGTATATTTTACAGGCACCTAAGGAGAGATATTACCAAAAATAATATAATTTACCTAATTAAACTAATTTAAAAATGCGTTTTCGCTGTAAGATGTAAATAATTACTCTCATGACAAAACAAGATTACAGTTACAGTTATAAAATGATGACATGCGTTTAGGGATTTGACGATGTGCAGATTTCGCGTTTTCCACGCCGCGGCCGTCCAGGCGCTGCAGATGCAAGAAGACGCCTACATGAAACTGAATCCAAATGATAAAATCAATGCAATAACACTTAGAAATTTTGTTTCAACATATATTTTAATTGTTCAAAAGATAATTCCATATATATATATATAGCTCTCTTGATGGTCCGGGTGTTCGTCCGTTGAAAGTTTTGTCCCTGTAAAGGAACGGTCGCCTGACGTTTCGCCAAAATCTCACTTGGCATTTTCATAAGGCTTTTCCTCTTCTTCCAACACGAAGGGTGGCTGCAGGTTCGGACCTTTCCGGACTACTTCGTATCCGAGATCGTCGGCTAGGTCGTTCTCCGCTTGGTCTGCTCTCCGTGGCGTCTGAAGTGGAAGTGAGCTCCGATATGTGCGCGCCGCTATTTATGCTATCTCCCGAGTCCCCTCCTATTTGTTTGCCCCGCCTCCGATTGTGTTGAGGGGGCGGTGCCGTTTGTTTTGATTGGGTGACACCATTGCGTTGTCGCAAATTGTACCGATGACGTGGTTATGTTTGTACCGATGGCGGCCGCAGATGTTCGTTAGAAGGGTGGGCGTCCTGATAGTTAGCTACGAGTGACGGAATGCAACGTTGTGGTATTGTTGCGCTCTCTTTTAATTTGTTTTTCTTTTCCCGTAAGATGTTCTTCCAGGCTTGATGCAGGTGTAGAGCTTCGTTACGGTTATTGATTTCTCCTTCCTTTTCAATTTCTATAGTTTCCCTAATTGTTCATCTTTTGAAGTTATTTTCTGTTGCCAGATGCTTAGAGCCCTCAAAGTTGATTCTATGTCCTGTTTGCTGTTGATGTTGGAACAGGGTCGAGGTTGTGGTCTTGTTTCGTATGCTGAGTTTGTGCTCTTCGATTCGGGCTTCGATCCTACGGTTTGTTTGACCTATATATGCTTGCTCGCATCCGCCGCAAGGTATCTTGTAGACTCCGTGACTCTCTAGTGGACGTTTGTCTTTGGGATTGCCTAGAATGCTTTTTATCGTCTTATGAGGTTTGTAGGAAGTTTTGATGTTGCTTTTCCTAAGGATTCTTCCGATCCGATCTGTCACTCCTTGTATGTACGGAAGGGTGGTCGCTGCCTTTGGGGGGTCTTGTTGGGTTTCTTCGTGCCTTGGTAGTTCTTGTTGATTCAGGGCTCGTCGTATGGTGTTGTTGCTGTACCCATTCCTCCTCAAGGTCAGTGAGATGGTGTTTAGTTCCTCTTGTTTGTGTTTGGCGTCTGCAATGCGTCGTGACCTGCATATAAGTGTATTTGATACTTGCTTGTATTTGGGAGGGATGATGGTGGGATTTAGCGTTAAGGTATATGTCGGTGTGTGTCAGCTTTCGATAGACTGTGTGTTCTAGCTTCCCTGTTGTTGTCCTTTTTAAGTAGATGTCCAGAAAAGGAAGGAATCCATCTTCTTCCATCTCCATGGTGAAACATTTTATTGCGAATACAAAAATATCGGGTATGATATTGTTTACTTCAATACCTACTAAGGAAAGGAAAAATTCGATGGTAGCTAAACTCGGTTCAGATTTCATTTACGCCCGATATAAACAAACCGCTCGGTGAGGATTTGTATTTCTATTTGCCAATCGGTGGCATTATACCGTCACAGCCAACAGCACTGCTTGTTCCATAGTCGAATACACGTGCGTTTGTTTAAATTAAATCTGAATCAAGTTTAGTAGTCCATGAAATTCACTGCAGAAGTGACAGTAGTTGTCAAAATAAGTTATCAGTTTTTTTTATTTGAACGTAAAAAGATTGTATTGTTTTAATTTGATCGTAATGGCCGAATTAAGTGAAAGAGAAAGAATAGAAATATTAATGATGATTGGGTATGGGGAGAGGAAAAGGACGCATCAAGAAGTTTGTGACCTTTTTAACATTGTTCATCCGAATACACAAATATCCCGTTCAGTAATGACGAAAACTTTGCGAAGGTACGACACAAGTGGAACAGTTAGCAATTTACCAAAAAGTGGACGGTTAAAAAGTGCAAATAATGAAGGTGTAGCTCAAAATGTTGCTATATCTTTGGAAGAAAATCCTCACTTATCCACTACCGACCTCGCATGGAATTAGCCGTCGTTCAGTAGGAAGGATATTAAGGCGAGAAAAATATCCTCCATACATAATTCGCCTCGTTCAAGAACTCTCCGGAGACCGTGATAATAATTTTATAAGAAATGTGGTGTTTTCAGACGAGGCTACATTTTGTTCAAATGGTACGGTTAATCGAAATAACTGCAGCTACTGGTCGCAAAGTAATCCTAATTGGGTACACGAGGCTCATACACAACATCCCCAAAAATTGAACGTTTGGGCCGGCATTTATAACAACAGAATCGTGGGACCCTTCTTCCTACAAGAAACTTTAAACAGAAATAGGTATTTACAGCTCTTGGAAACACAAGTTATTACGGCATTGGAGGTAAATGAACAATTACCAAATAATATCTGATTTCAGGAGGATGGAGCACCACCCCATTACGCTCGCATTGTTCGAGATCAGTTAGATAGGACATTTCGTCACAGATGGATTGGGTACTTATGATTTTCCTGCACAAAGTCCCGACCTTAATCCACTAGACTATTTTCTGTGGGGTTATTTAAACTCTAAGGTTTATGTTGATAGACGAAATAATTTGTAAGAATTAGCTGCAAGAATAACTCAAGACATCCAGAGAATTACACCAGAAGTAATAGCTAATGTTACTAGAGAATTTAAATTCCGATTTGCTTGTTGTCAAGAAGTAAACGGTGCTCAGTTTTTACATCTAATACATTAAGTTTAGTTAAGTTAAGTTTCAATGTTTTGAAAATCACTTAGATTTAGTTAATAATTATGATTATGTATTTATTTAATGGATATTAGATTTTTCCTTTCCTTAATTACTTTTCTGTTAATATCTCGGTAGGTATTGAAGTAAACAATATCAATCCGATATTTTTGTATTCGCAATAAAATGTTTCATCAGAAACTAAAATACTATACAGGATGTTTCATTGCAAATTTTAAAGTCGACATTACTTCCGGTAAAACAGGAAGTTCAAAATTGTAAAAAAATTTGGAAACAAATAGGCAATCTACATTATCCATCTTTCAAATTTCATTTTTGATATATCTAATAATTCCACACATTTGCCCATCACTGTATATACTCTCCCTCCTGCAGCGACTGAATGGATAAAGAACCTATCTGTTAGTTTATGATTACTATGTGTGGACTTGTTATTTACAAATGCTCTGTTTCTTTCTTTTTAATATATTTTTTACTCTGTACGCTTTTATTCTTGTTCTTGTGTATTGTTAGTGTTTAAATGTAATTTCGTATTTTTATATTATAAGATCAACTCATGTATACTATTGACATACGCTAAATAAATAAATAAAATAGCTTACTGCTTTTGTTTTTTTTTAATTTATTTTTTTTAGTTCTGAGATTTTTACATTTAAACTTTTGTAATTTTTTTATTCTTCACTCTATCTTCACCAAATAAACTTAGATATAATCTATGATGTTTGTTTGCTCTTCTGCATTCGATATTTTGACACAAATAATTGGTTGAATACTATTCGAGTTTAGAAGCGTAAGCAGAAGGCTACGAGAATTATGCGAACCGACTTGATGTGATTCTACCGACACGTCGTCATTTTAACATCGATCCCGGCAGGGATCAGTTATCAACTACGCGGATGAATTCTCGGAAAACACCTAAAACATTTAGTGCCCGCGAAAACTTAAAAACAAATATATATATTTATATATATGAAGGAATATTTATCCGGGAATACATCCGTTCGTTATACTGATTCATCTTTGAATCCTGCAGACGTTTCGCCAAGGTCAAGATAGAACTCAGATTATTTATGTCAGTTGATTAAAGTGGATAAAACAAGAAAAAAAACACTCCCTGCAGCAGACACTGGACAGGCCTCGAACTCCACATAACCACTTGTACGTATTGAGAATAATGAAAACCAACAGGGGTTGTAATCAGTTATTGTTCCTAATCATTTCAAGCAAGTTTTTATAAGTGACCTTGTTCTATGTGTATTGGTTTGTTGTTTATTGTGTGGGACTCATACATGTTATATATATATATATATATATATATATATATATATACATATTGTTGTTAAGAACTCTTACATTCTGCAGTGGGAAATATTCCTATTTTGCATTATGTGCAATTACTGCAGTCATCAAATTGTATACACATTTTATATGTTAACATATACTCCTTTAGTATCAATAGCTTCTAAATTATGCATGGAAACCGCTAATGTCTATTTATGTTTCTCTATGGTATGAGTGTATGATCTGTGTTTATGTTGGTTCATGTCAAATTATTGTAAACATGACTTGCAAATTGTTAAGAATGCTTTAGGGTCGTATTTTAATTAGCATAAGGAATTCTTTTGTCTTGTTAATGGAACACAATTATATAATCTGTAAACATCACACCGGTATAAGGCATATAATCACTACCTGATGAAGGGGTAAATTATTGAATAATAAATAAACCCCGAAACGTTGGATTCTAAGGATTTTTTTTTTTTTTTTATCCGAAGAGGGGGGAAATACATTCCGTACTTAGCTAGCACGTGCTGGCCGTCGTGCGGGACTCCCGATGCAATGACTTCAAAGCAAGAGTAAATCGTTGCATTGAAACCAGTATACCGTATACCCGCTAAAACCCTAACCTCTTTCTCCTACAACCATGGTCCCCTGCGGCACTCTTAGTCAATACTACTTCGCAAGGGTGGTTCATTGCAGATGTTTACTGCTCTTACATTGAAAGCCTCTAAAGCCTACTCCTCGAACGTATTGCGGAGTTCTTTGAGGATAGTCTCCGCGTAATCTGATACCAAGTTCCAGGCTTGGGGGCCCTTCAGCATGGCTTCTACTAATTGTTCTGGAACGATATTAGTCTCCAGAATCCTCTCCACTTCAGCACGTTGATCCTGAAACCGGGGGCAGGAGAAAAACACGTGTTCCGCGTCCTCTATCACGTCCGTACAGTGTGGGCAGTTTGGGGAATTTGCCCTCCTGAACCTGTGCAGGTATGCTCGAAAGCATCCATGTCCAGTCAGGAGTTGAGTGATGTAGAACCCAACCTCCCCATGCTGGCGGTTGACCCAACGACTGATGTTAGGTATCAGTCGATATGTCCACCGGCCTTTAGTAGAGCTGTCCCACCTCTCCTGCCATTGCCCTAGACTCATGGCTCTTTCATCGCTGTTTCCTGTCGGTTGGTCTTTCTCTAACTTTCTGCGATAAAGCCGTCCCCTTTCTGCAGCCAGGATGTCGATTGGTAGGGTAGAGGCAATCACACTCACCGCCTCGTAAGACACAGTGCGGTAGGATGATGCCACTCGAATCGCTGAGAGCCGCTGGACTGATTTCATTTTCCGGCGGTACGATGGTAGCTCGAGCGATTTCTCCCATACCGGTGCCCCGTACAACAAAACAGAAGTAGTTACTGTTGCCAGTAGCTGTCTTCTTATCTGTCTAGGGCCTCCGACATTCGGCATTATTCTAGATAATGCCCCCTGTACCCCAGCTGCTTTCTTGCTGGCCGCGATTATGTGCTCTTTGAAGTTGAGCCGTGTGTCCAGGAGCACCCCCAAATAGCTGATGAAGGGCTGCGACTGTATGTAGGAGTCGCCTATTTTGAGGGTGATGGTTTCCCTTGCCTTTCGACTGCTAACAAGAAGTGTTTCGGTCTTTTGTTCTGCTAAACTCAAGTCCGCTGCGAGCATCCAATGCTGAATTGTGGCTATAGCGAATGAGAAGGTTGTTTGTATCTCCTCTATGTGCTTGCGCACTATGATCAATGCCACATCATCGGGGAATGCCACTAGCCTGACGCCCTCAGGCAGACCGAGCAGGAGCAGGTCGTTGTACATTACGTTCCATAAGAGGGGGCCAAGAACAGAGCCCTGAGGTACACCTCCTGTGATCTTATAGTCTACTTGCCCATTTTCAGTTTGGTACAACAAGATGCGGTCCTTGAAATACGCTGAAACCATTCTGCGCAAGTACTGCGGAACTTCCATCCTGACAAGAGCCTCCAAAATGCGGTCCCAGCGGGCCGAGTTAAAGGCGTTCTTGATATCCAGGGTGGCTATTAGACAGTACTTTTTTCCGCCTCTTCTCCATCTCTTTCCCGAGATAGCCTCTCTGGCGATGCTGGTAACGAGCTTCACGGCATCGATGGTTGATCTCCCCTTTCTGAACCCGAATTGGTTGGTGGAAAGTTTCGGCTCAACGTAGGGCTCCAGCCTATCTGCTATTATCCTTTCAAGGAGTTTTCCCGCAGAGTCCAACATACAGAGGGGACGATATGATGACGGTTCGTCGGGAGGTTTCTTTCCCCCTTTAGGGAGGAGCACAAGCCTCTGCTTTTTCCACTTAGTCGGGAAAACCCCCTGCTTTAGGCAGGTCTCATACATGTGTAGAAACATGTCAGGCCTATTGACTATGGCGCATTTTAGCGCGATGTTAGGTATGCCATCTGGACCGGGAGCCTTACCGTTTTGGAGCCGGTTGCACGCGCCCATCAGCTCACTCATAGTCACTGGTGGTATATCTTCGTCCCTCACCTGCCACGAAGGATAAGCGGGTAGCTCAGGCTTCGCAGGAAACAAGTGAGTGACAATGCGGTGCAATGATTCGGGGCAGTTCGTTGATGTCATGGGAGGGGCCTTAATTTTATGCATCACGATTTTATACGGTTTTCCCCATGGATCTTGATTAACTTCGTCACACAACTCCTTCCAGTAGGATCTCTTGCTTGAGAGAATGGCTCTTCGTAGTTGTTGTCTTTTGATCTCATAGTCGAGCCTTAGTTCTTCTGTTGTGACCCTGTCGCGTCTCCGTGCTCGTTGATGCAGCCTTCGTGCTTTGAGACACTCTCGTCGGTGTTGTGAGATCGTGTCGTTCCACCAGTAAACTGGTGGGCGGCTGTTGTTCTGCCGTCTCCTTGGCATGGAAGCATCGCAGGACTTGACAACGCTTGTCATTACCTCTTTGGCAGTGGCTTCTGCGCTTGTTGCTATTGACAATGGTTCTTGCCCCATAACCAAGGCGAATGAATCAGCATCGAAAGCATTTTTGTTCCAACCGACTGGCTGTGGCCTCGCACGACTGCCACACAATCTTCGTTTGGGAGTGGTGTTGATTTCCCATATAATAGCTTGGTGGTCGCTATTAGTAAACTCCTCATCGACCCGCCACTCACAGCCCCTTTAATTAAGTTGCTGCTAACGAATGTCACATCGATAATGGAGCTGGCTGTGCCTTTGCGATATGTGCTTACGTCTCCTGTGTTGAGGAGTACCAGGTTGAGCGAAGACATGGTCTCAAGGAGAGCTCGTCCTCTCGCGCTCGTTTCCCGGCATCCCCAGTCAATTGCCCAGGCGTTGAAATCTCCTGCGATGGCGACCGATTCACGCTTCCGTACATCCTCCGCCAAGGTGTCCAAGAATAACTCGAACTCCTCGAGCTGTGCACTAGGAGGTGCATAGCAGCTATAGAAGTGAACCCCTCCCACTTTGGCTCTCACAAGCCATGGTTCGGGGGTATTTGGGAGTTGTTGGAACGGAAGTTTACCGCAAGCCCATATCGCTGCTCTGTCCGTTGTGTCATTTACCCAGGACAGGATGTCGAAGTTTTTATACTGCTCGCAGATTATGGCTACGTCGCAATCCAATTCCCGCACCCGCTGTACCAGTAGGTCTTGGGCTGCTTCGCAATGGTTGAGGTTGAGTTGCAGTACTTTCATTTACGGGCTTGTGCTGCTCTCATCGCCTGTTGGTAGATCGGACATTTCCAACTACCCGCAACGTGCCGGCAGTCTGACCTACTATCTTTCTCTTTGCAGAGTAAGCACTTGGCAGGTTGTTGACAAGCCGAGGCATTGTGACCAGCGCCTCCGCATCTGTGACAACAACTGCTTCGGTCAGTCTTGCCTCTGCACGCCTGGGCGTTGTGCCCAAAATGCCAGCATTTGAAGCACCGTCGAAGGCTGATCCTCTCGCGAACACGTACTGTGCCCCACGCAAGTTTCAGCTTTCCAAGTGCGATGGCTTTCTGGCCTGGACCTCTGGGAGACAAACAACTGCCGTTTGTGTTGATCTATATGCCCGTCGAAGTGATTTCACTGCCTCCTCAGTGATCTCTGCCAGGCCGTCGATATTATCTTTGAGCAGGTTTACTACGTCTTCCTTGGTACTGATCTCGTCCAAGTCTTTAATTTCAATCTCGATTTGCGGTATTCGAGATTGTACAGTGGCCCCGCTTGGGAGCTTATTCTTGATGGCGTTACAATAGCGCTCCATCTCCTGAGCGTCTGCCTTGGCGAATAACAAAAGTAGATCTCCCTTAGCGGTTCGTCGGATCTTATTGACTTTTTTGCCTATATCCTGCAAGGTGGGATCATTCTTGATACCTCGGATTCTAAGGATTAAATTGTTTTAATTGTACCTGACCCCTACATCCCAAGACATACTCACTATATATATACAGGGTGTAAATAGTTTGAGTGCATATATTTTAGGTGGAGGTAGTATACACCAAATTAAACAAAAAACTCTTATACCACTATGGTCAGTAGGCCTTAATAACCAAGAAAATCCCTAAAACATATTAAGTAAATTATTGTCAATCCGGCAACGTCGCTCGCTTTCGAAGCAGATTCACTCTTAGCGCGAATAATAAAGGAATGACTACGCCGACAAAAAAAATAAACACCTGTGTTTTTGTATTGACTGATGATATTGACCTTAGAATTAAATAATAATGTATGAAATATTTTGTTGAAAATATTTACGTTTTAATACAAGGTATTGCAATTAGAATTTGTATTTGGCGGTTTCTTTTATGCAATTATACAAAGTTGGGTAAATATGATATTCAACTCAAGAGATCTGTATATGTAGTTTTTTACCAGTTAAATTATTCGAAGGGTCATTATTACTGATTTAATTAATATTATTTATATTAGAACAAGTAAATATGTAATCCTACTTCCCGAATTTATTATAATGATAGAACTGAGTTGAAACAACGGATTATTCACAGCAAATGTTCAAAATGCCCACCATTACTATCGACACAAGCACGACACCGTTTAATCCAATTTTCACGTATGCGAGAAAAAATTCCTGGAATATTTCGGATTTCATCAGCAGCGTCAAAAATGCGTTGTCTAAGGTCATTCTCGTCAATAATTGGAGTCGTGTAAAACTTACTTCATGTGTCCCCATAAGTACAAATCTAAAGGATTGAGATCAGGAGATCTTGCTGGCCAACGTATATGTCCGTTTCGACCAATCCAACGACGGGGAAATGTTCTATTTAAGAAGTCGACAACTAGATGACTTGCGTGGGCAGGTGCTCCGTCATGTAAGTACCACATATTGGAACGTGTTTGTAGGTTCACTTCATCTAACAAATCTGGTAGCGTGTTGTTAAAAAAATAAAGGTAATTCTCACCTGTCAAACGTGCAGGCAGTATAAATGTCCCCACCAAGTATTCACCAACTATTCCAGCCCACACGTTAACTGAGAATTGGTGTTGAAGTACTGACTGGCGTATTTCGTGCGGATTTAACTCAGACCACGAATGCGTATTTTGAAAATTTATTATACCATTCCTATTAAAACTTGCTTCATATGTTGTTAAAATATTGTTCACAAAATTAGGAAATTGTCGATGTTTTCTGAGGAACCAATGACAGAAATTGAGTCTTGGTTGAAAATCATCAATTGAAAGCCCTTGAACCCGCTGCATGTGATATGGATAGAGCAATTGTTCCCGTAATGTTCTATAAACAACAGTGTGAGAAATTTGCAGCTCACTTCCTATACTCCGTGTGCTACGATATGGGTTGATGTCGATAAGGTCTAGTATTTGATCCTCAGCAGCTAAGATACGATTATGTCGCTGTGGTCCGCGATTGTTTATTTGTGGTATTACACTACCTGTTTCCAGAAGCCTCTGCGAAACAGCTACGAATGTCCTAGCATTGGGCAGGCGTCTGTTTGGAAACCTTTCCCTGTATAACATTCTTGCTATTCTGCAATTACGTCTGCTTTCCCCATAAATTAAGAGCATGTCATGTCTTTCCCTAATTGTATAATCGGCCATTATTTATCACAAATAAATACTGTCGCACTATTCTTAATTTTCGAACTTACACACTAATCACAACCGATTTTATTTATTTAAAAAATATATGGAAAAATGGAAAGCAAACCACGAAGTCTACATCAAATAGATATCATTCAAATCACTTTGCCGTTTATCTATTCTTATTTACAAGAATCGAAATCGCAAAAAACAATCGTAACTCTCAATCGTCGTTAAATTAAAAAATGTAGTAAATAAGTTGGTCTGTATGCCACGTTGCCATATCTATTTGGAGAAACTTACACTAAATTATAAAAGCATTTAAATAATCAATTTTCATTTTTAATGTGGCTATTAAAGATGTATAAGCTATTGAGTATTTACATATTTAGATTTACCGACATTTTGAAATCGAAATTATTGCATTATTCACTGTAGCAAGGGCTACATAAAATCTAACTTTATGTGTTCTTTTTGGCAAAACTATAGTTTATTTTAGAAAATGTTATAAAGCTTTTTGATTTGTTTTTGCCTGAAGTATTGTTCTTCAAAATCTTTGCACTCAAACCGTTTACACACTGTATATATATATATATATATATATATATATATATATATATAATATCACCCTTTCACAATTTCTCTTTTTAAAAGTTTTTATTTAAATTTGCACAATAATAACTTTGTATATAAAAATAAATGAAAATAATAATAAAAACCTTAACAATAAAAAGACAAAATTAATTGGTGAACTAAACTAGACAGAACTGTAAGTAATAATGAATACAATGAAATTAGAAAATTTATAACCTGCGGATGCACGGATGTTCGTCTGCAGGTAATTGGAGACGACACGTGTATGCTGTCTCAGCTGGAAACTTGTTGCTTGGTGTTTTCATATAAGTCGATTTAATAACTTATATAACAACTTCCATCCATAATAAAAAGTTGATGCTACAGCATCGACTTTTAAGGGAGGTTCTGCAAATCAATATCCTCGACAGGACAAAGGAGGCTGTGGAGCTTTATCCTGGGCTTGATGGTTGATGGTCCTGGTGGTGCTGCTGGATCTGCAGAAGGGCTGGTCGTTGTGGGTTTCGGGAATTTTTTTCTGATTATGCTGTTGGAAAGAAGGGCAACCACAATTGCGGTTGTTGCGATTGTGATGATAGTAAACCAGAAAGTGTGTTTCTCCAAGAATGGTTGGTCTATGAGCTTTTACAATTCCCTGGAGTATTGGCTAAGGTTATGGTTGGCGATATTCAGGTCTCTGGCATCCAATTTCTGTAGTCTCATGGGTTTCAACTTTGGAAGATGACCAATGGTTGGCATGTTGTTGCAACAGTTGTATGGGATGTTGACTGGGTGACTCTTAAGTGTGATGTTGTCAACGTTGTTGGTGGTCCTTCTGGTATGGACTCTGGTATTTCAGATGAAGGAATTGCAACTGGGTTGGATTGTCGATATGGATTGGGTAACGAAATCTTCTCCCTTGTACTTGATGTTGATGGGTAAATGTCCGGAAATGGAGATTGCTTGCAAGTTGATGGAAGAGCTGCTGGCTGTCTAAGAAGCTGTCCTTCGCAAAGGGCTTCTTTGTCTTTGGAACAGTTCTTATGTTCTTTAGATAATGGCAGGTCTTTGAAAGATGCGTACAATAGCGAATCGTCATCTTTCGCGATATATTTTAATTTTGTTGGAAGAATGTGGTGAAATCCTGTTCGATTATCCAAAACTGGGATAGGATACAGGCGGTACAGTGTATAAGTTTCAGGATTGACTAAGGTAATTTTTAGTACAAAAACAATTTTAGAATTGATCTGAAAAGCAACATTTGAACTATAGTTTGGAAGTGGTAAGTTATTTTCATGAAGTGACTGTGATATTTTCTGAAGGGAATCGACCAAATCTACTGGGTTTATAATTGAACTATGTAAAATTTTTAGACGGGCGAAAGAGATTGCAGTTAATACATCGTTGAGAGTATCTTCAATGTATATGTAACTTTGTTTGCAAATTTAAGACGGTGGTAGAGTTCTTTCATAATGCGATAATTTCAAAGTGGCCGTTGAATTTGTTTTCACATTTGTTTTTGTTTTGGGACTCTTACATACATTTTTTCGCCTACTTTGTAATCGGTAACCAAATATGAGTTCATAGGGCGCGAAGCCGGTGGTTTCATTTTTCGTGTTATTTTAACAGATGATGGCATAAGGAAGGACTTTAAATAGATGTTCGTCTGGATGTTCCGCTGTATTTGTCCTAATAGTGTAGGGAACTTAGCATTATTTTAATACCATTTTTGCAAAAAAATTCCACAGATGTTTGAATGGTTTTTCTTGAAGAAGTTACGCCGTGTAACACAAAAAAAGTTTTGTTAACAAATTTTTACTTCTTATTTAATTATACAAGGTGTTTAAAATAGCAAAAACCTTAATTTTGGCAGTTTTTGTGACTTCTCAGCAACAGAGTAAAAATTTAAAGAATCAAAGGTAAGTGTGGTATGCGCATTTTTTGAACCTACTAAATGAGATGTTGATCGATAGGATTGGTTAATTAATAAATGAGTTATTCGCGAAAAATGTGAAAAAAGGCGCAATTTTCATACACTCGTAACTGTTATCCAAAAAAATTTAGAAAGATAAAACTTGGCAAAAAGTTTCATTTGTCTATCTAAAATAACTGTTCAAAACTTCATGGCTTTGAAGGTTTTCTCACAAATGTTATTTTTTATCGAGAGCTCTTTATTTTTGGTAATGTTTACAACGCTCCCATTCTGCATCAAATTACTTTTTGATAAATCGGAATGGAACATGTTAATTGTCAAATCTTTCGGTGCAACTCATCATATATTAATATTCTTTTGGGTTTGGTCTCTTGTCTGTAAATTTAATTTGAAATTCTGCATTTTGGTATTCGCCCACGCATACATATTAGTAGAGGGGGATCCTAATTTCCCCTTACGGTAGATGAATAAAACATTTAATATATATATATATATATATATATATATATATATATATATATGCTCTATTAAACAAGACCATATTTATTCAAAACAGTGCACCACAGGTGAAGAAATCAGGTAACATACATAGAAAAAAAGCGAAAAAATACGCGACGAATTGATAACCTCCTCCTTTTTGTAAGTCGGTTAAAAATAGCATGTCATCGAATTGACATGACGTTTAAAATGCTTATTCCAAGCAACTTACGTTATATACGAGGGTAAATCAAATATAAGAGATAATTTTGCTATTCTGCTTAAAATGAAATTTCGAGCTAGATTATGTTGTTTGGAGTAGATGTTTGGTTTATGGACACTGGGGAACCAGCCGAGTACGCGCGTATGCTTGGCTTTGTCCTTAATACCTATTGTATGATGTGTGGTCAGTACAGAATACAGCCATGACTAAGCAAGCGTTACATTCGTCTGTTATTCAACAGATTATCATAAAGTTTTAAACCAGTAAAAGCGTTAAAGCCTCAGAAATTCTAACTCATTTGAAGGCACAGTTTGGGTATAGTACACTGTCTCAGAATCGTGAGCATATGTGGGTGAGAAAATTTAAGGGTGTACGAAAATGATAACCATGATCGACGCACCAGGACAAGCCTTACAGCTGACAATGCCAATAGTGTTCGACAGCTTATTGAACGTGAGCGTCGATTAACCGTGGAGGAATTTCCTCAGAATTGGGTGTCAGCTATGGAAGTGTGCAATCAATTTTATCATTAATTAACTTGGTTTCAGAAAAATTTGTGCTAGATGGGTTCCGAGGTTTTTGACTGTAAACTAAAGATTGTTGAAAGACTTCTAAATAGATTTCAGCGAGAAGGAAAGGCTCTTTTGAAGCGCATCGTCTAAAGTGGCGAAAAAAGAATAAAATTCAAAACTCGCCTCTCATCTGGAAAAGTCCTTGCCACGATTTCTTGTGACTCTAAGGAAATATACTTATAGATTTTCTACGTACCTAAGGTACATTGAATGTGGATTGCTACTGCCAGTTGTTACGGTTGGCAAAAGCCACCTATTTGAAACAAAAAACAAGGAATGCTACAAGAAATGGGCTGAGAAGCCACCCACTCTCCGTATAGCCCAGACTTGCCTCTGAAAGAATCACCGGGAGGAAAACTATTTGGAATATATAAAGAAGTTGAGGAGCACATGGCAGTTGGCTTGCAACTCGCCCTCAAACATTCCATGAACAGAGAATACTGAAACTCCCAACTCACAGTGGAAAAAGTGTGTAGATGATGCAGGAGGGTATATTGAAAAATGCTAAATCAATAATTTCTGTATAATGTTATTCAATAAATGTATGAAAAAATTTCCGTTGATATATGATTTAACCTCGTAATTGTCTGGCTGACTTTAATTCTCAGAGTTTTGAATCAAAGTCGATCGCAGTATCACAATTAATTTATTCGACAATTTTAAAAGGAAAAAACTTTAGAAAGGAAATAATGAGTCAGAAAATAGAAAATAAAAGTCAACAATATAGTTATGGCAAATCATTAATATTAATGTATAGTTATGAACTATGAAGTTAGTTAACTAATCAATAAATTTAAGAAGTTTATAATGGAGATTATTCCTAAAAACACCAACTATAAAAATGGTATGATGTCATTTTTTTGTAAAATTATTAAAAAAAAAGTTATATCAACAAATAGAAATGTAACATTTCAATGAACAAATTTTGATATGCCACCGTTTCTAGTCTCTGGGCTTTCAGCAAACAGTTTGACTGTTGGCATGGCATTGGTATTAGGGAAAGAATAAAAGCGATTTAAAATGAATGTCAGTTCGAACGCAGTACTAAAATGGGGGGAAGGTGATTCTCCCACCACTACATTTTATTTAATTCCGAATACCAAAATGCAGGCTTTCAAACTGAATTTACATACAATAAAATAAAACTAAAAAAAAATTAATTTATGAGGGATGGTACTCAAAGAACTAATAATTAATATGTTCTTTTCAGATGGTTAAAATATTAATTTAGCTCAAAATGGGAGCATTGTAAACTTCACGTAAAATCAAAAGCCCTGGAAAAAAATCAGATTTGCAAGAAAACCGTCTGAGCTTCTGAGATTCTTACCAGTTATTTACCTCGTAGAAATGAAAGATTCTGCCGAGTTTCAAGATTTCAACGCATCTTATGCAATAACTATGGACGATTGAAAATTGCGTATGTTTTACAGTTTTTTCCAAATAACTCAATAACTAATTATCCAATCGGCTATATGAACCTATCATTCAGTCGCTATAGAAATTACGTATAAAACAAACTTAGTTTTGACCCTAGAACTTTTCATTCAGTTGCTGAAAAGTTACATAAACTGATAAAATTGTGATTTTTGCAACTTTAAACACTTCGTATAATTAATTAAGGAATAAATATGTGTAGGCTTTTGTAAATTTAGTGAGTTCGTCCCTAATAGTCATTGCATGATTTCCAGATGGATAATCTAAGATGTCAATGTTAATACGTTCAAAAGCAGTCTTGGGTGTTTCCGTAATAACAAAAGGTGCACTTAAATTTTTCCTACAAAACTTTACCTTTTGGCAAGTTACACAGTATTTAATAAATTGTAGTATGTTTCAGAGTCATTGCATTGATCTTGGTTGTTATAAATAATTTTAAAAAGATGTGAGACGACAGTTTCAGGTTCATAGGGCTAAGGTACAACTAAGTACGTTCTATGCCTGACAGTTTTACCGGCCATGATGTTAAGAGTGTCGTTACTGAAATCGGGTTCTTGTTCGAAAATTTTGTAGTGTAAGTCATTAGTTTTGTTTTGCCAAAAGAACGTACATATGAGCTTATGGGATTTGTCTAAAAGTTGAGAGTTGGATATTTCAATTTTGAAGTAATCGATTTTGGATTCAGGTTTGTAGAGTTGAACAAATCGATTAAACTCAGCAGATATT
Organism: Octodonta nipae; assembly: GCA_034190945.1. Classification (NCBI taxonomy): domain Eukaryota; kingdom Metazoa; phylum Arthropoda; class Insecta; order Coleoptera; family Chrysomelidae; genus Octodonta; species Octodonta nipae. Next base: position 52,413,098 of record CM067222.1, on the reverse strand, counting down.
CTTTCGCCATGTTCGTCGTCATTGTCAGGGTTTTCACTTTGTTCGGAGTCAGTTTCGTTGTTAACGAAAATTTTGATTTTTGGAATAGTCAGTATATTGCTTGATATGGTTGATTTTGATGTGAGAAAGAGCATCTGCGTTTTGGTTTACCTTGCTGGGCTTTTACTCAATCTTATAATTCTCACAAAAAGGTACGGCCTGTAGTGCTTAACAGCCCAAACTATAGCCCACAGTTCTCGTCGATGGTGGAATATCGTGTCTCTGCAGCACACAGGGTACGAGAAGCGTATGCAATAGGGAGATCTTTTCCCTTAGGGCCTTGAGAGAGAACCGCTCCAATAGCAAAAGCACTAGCATCAGTAGTGAGCAGGAAGGGTTCTTCAAAGTCTGGACAAATCAGGATAGGGTCAGATACAAGGGCTTGCTTCAGTTCATCGAAGGAAGACTTACAATCTGCGTCAAAGATTAATTTGACGTCTTTCTGGAGTAGTTTAGTCAGAGGTTTAGAGATCTTCGCAAAATTTGGTATGACGCGTCTATAATACCCAGCGAGATTAAGAAAAGATTTGATGTTATTCGGAGTTTGGGGTTGCGGAAAGTTCTGAATACATTCAACCTCTGAAGGATTTGGTTTTACACCTTCTTGTGTGATAAGATGGCCAAGATAAGCCACTTCTTTACGAATAAATTCGCACTTATCAGGTTGAATTTTTAGGTTAGACTTTCGAAGACGTTTAAAAACTTCGGAAATATGTTCATGGATGGTCGGAGAGTAGACGATGATATCATCCATGTAGATGAGACAACGTTCATTTTGTATACAAAGAAGAATATTGTCCATGACCCTCTAAAAAGTAGAAGGTACATTTTTTAAACCAAATGGTATAGGAACGAATTCGTAATGACCATTTTCGACAGAAAAGTCAGTCGTGGGAATATCTTCTTTTTTATTTCCAACTGGTGGAACTCGGAAGCGAGATCCACTGTCGAAAAATACCGACACTTTCCAAGTTGGTCGAGAAGATCAGAGATATTTGGCTATCGCCTACTGTCAATGCATTTAATTTCCTGTAATTGATAACAACTCGCTACTTTTGTTTACCAAAAGCATCGAGATTCTTGGGGACGACCCATACGGGGAGGACCAAGGAGATGAGGATATCTATACGATTTAGTGAAAACGAGATTTGCGTTATTCGTATCAATTGAATGCTTGACCTCATTAGTGAAAGTCAAGATGTCACCTTCAAAATACAAAATGTCTTGAAATTCCAAACAATGATTAGTGATTTGTTCGCCTTCTTCGTCATTGTGATGTTCAGTTCTGATCTATGTATGGCTACTAACGGTACGGGTATCGATAATTTTATTTCGATATCCCTTGCGATACCGATACCGATACCGCAGAGTCTCCACGTATATCAACATCATAAGTTCAACTGAAAGGACCAGACACCTTATTTATGGAAAAATGAACTTCCGTCAAGTTTTTTGAAAGTTTAGTATGAGACTCTATGAGTAGTTTTCAAGATACAGAGTGTTAAACATCGAACATGCTAAATTTCTGATATCAAATTTCTCATGATAAACGTGTTTTATTTCCGTTTATTGTAGAAATCGTGATTTATACATTATTTAACATGAATATTTCACAAAACAATTACCATACATTTTGGTGGATTACAGGTCGTTTCAAAAATGCATAATATGTTTTTGGAATACTAAATTTTTTTATTACAATATTGAATACATAAATAAGAAGATGTAATTTTAGAATTGATATAATGTTAAAGAGATTAATTTTCGACGTAGTCATGTATTGCACAGTGTGAGTAGCAAATGTTGCTATAGTGTGCATATATTATATTTTAGTATTAATGAGTAACCCTCTAAAAATCATGCATCGTGCAATATGTGTAATAGTATGAAAAACACGTTTTCTGCAATAAACGGAAATCTAACAAATTAAACGGAAATAGAAGACAATAAAAGGAAATAAAACAAGCCTATTAAGAGAAATCTGATAATAAAACGAAGACATTTCCTATGTTTAACACCTTATATTTCGAAAACACACAATTTTAATAATATTCTGTTCAGTTAAACACTGAACATCTATTAACGTAAAAATGCAATAACTTACAAAATTGATGGAGAAAATTTAGATCGACTGGATGGTGTAAAAACTACTTTTTTTAATATGTACAGTTTTCGGAATCAGGTTAACATCATGTAGAGCATAAAGAGAGTGATAATGTATTTGTGTAATGTATTATTACAATTGGAACACGAATGGTTTCTACAGGGTGACACATTAACAGTACAAAATAATATGTACCGTTTGTAGCTATATTTATAGCCCACACTATATAGTAGATGCAGCACATCCAAGAAAAAATTACTTTAACGATATTGTGTAATAGCATCTTCTAATGTTTTCAACGTGGTAATAAAAATTAATTTTGTCTAAAAACATGTTATGTATTTTTCAAATACCCTGTAATCCATCAAAGTTGATGGTAATTGTAATAATAAATGGAAATAAAACACGTCTATCATGAAAATCTGATATAAAAATGAGACATTTTCGATGTTTAACACCCTGTATCTCGAAAACTAGTCATATAATCTGTTTGAGCCAATGGGCTCTTTTTGTAAGAACAACTCTTACAACATACCAACATTTCAACAAATTTAACGGAAATCCATTTTTCCGTAAGAAAGTGTCTGTTCCCTTAATTAATATTATTTTTATTATAGACATAGATAATTAATTAATAAATAGTGCGTATGCGCTAATTGTTTCAGTGACTACGTAACTTATTTATTAATTTATTTTTATTAATATATTTCGTATATAATAATTGTAATACCAATTATTTTGCATTAAAAATATAATATTTTCTAAAAATTAATATATTATTAAGAAATAATTAACTAAAAATTCGAAATGAAATAGGAGAAGAACTTGTTACTAAAAAACTGAATTTAAGGCGCAAAAAATAAAGCAGGCATAATAATTTTTTATTCATTTAATTGGGAAGCAATGTGGTGCCTTCGTCCTTGAAAATAGGGCCGAAATACGAACGATTGAGGTATGATAACAAAAACCTTTTCAATTGAAAAATTTTTTAGTCGCTAGACTTGAGCCCTCTCGATTCTTGGGGAGTATTTAAAATAAAATGTATACCTCCTAATTTCATTTCAAAATGTGGACATTTGGAGAGGACAATTCGAGCTTAGAAAGGTTTTTAAATTTTTACTAATAGAACACATAAATGTATGGAAAACGAAGGAGCATATTTCAAGGCAAAGGTACAGCGAGAGAGAAAAATTAATATATATATTTTTATTTAAATTATTTTCATAAAATAATATGTTTGACATGTTTCTGTCAGAATACGTAAGAAACTCTGTTGTTTTTGCCATAGATATGTACCTATAATTACACTTTTGATAGTAGTTTTCAGCTTTAAGCAACATTATCTAAAAACAATTTTCATTTTTGTGAAAAATAAAGTACTTTTCAGGAAACTGCATATTTTTTCGACAACCCTCGTATAAGGACTTAGATATGCATCAGTTTATATTTTAAGATAGCATTCGAACCTAAGTAACTTTTCCTGACTTTTTTTGGGAATAACATCACCACTTCTTGAAAGTCTGTATATTACAAATAGTCCAAACGTTTCAGGGTCTAAATCACATCCCGTATTAAAACAGCACAACTGAACAAGAAAAGTAAAAATTAAAAGGTTCGCAATGACAAGAATTTAATATTTGAAGGTTTAATGTTTTAGACTATGCAGAACTTTTTATAAAGAATAACTTTTTTCGAAATTTTTTTTATAAACTAGCTTCCCATTTGTAGAGAATTTAGCGGAAACACTGCATACGAGGAACCTTCATTTATTTATTTTTTTAATTTAACAATTTAAAATGCTCATCTTTTATCCCTATAAACTAGACTTTATCTATGGAAGTATAATACACATAATTTCGTGGAAAAGTCGATTTAAATATTTAGTTAAATATTATCCGTTTTACAGTTACAAATAAAGCGTTTGATCCTGTGAAGTAAAATCGATAAATTCCTGAAAATGTGTAACATTAAAGTTAATTTCAAATCTAAAAATAAAATTTCAAGAAGATCTTTAATTCAAAAGTTAGGGATAATTTATGTATAAAATAATATTTTAGATAAGTGTAACACATAATGAACACTTTCGCTCATTTTGAAGTCTTCTCCGAAGCATATATACATATACATTAAACATATATACATATAATTATATATATTTTGTTTTTCTTGCAAAAAAACATTTTATACTGAAATACCAAATAACCAAATTTGTATATTCTATAACGTCAACAAGTATTGCTAATCTGTCCTGTGTACATGCTTATAGAAAACTGAACTAATGAAAAATTGTTAAAATTCCCTTTAGTGTGTTTCCTATAGTGGTAGCGCAATTTTTAAATATCTTGATTTTTGGAAGCTAATAAACTTAATAATACGAAATATGTATTAGTTCTTACTAGGAAATTTTGTGAACACTGCCGTAGCACCAAAAGATACAGCTCTAAAATGATTGTCTTCAAATGAAACCCTCTTTTTAGATTTCAAACTTTCATCCACCATAAGAAGCGGAGATTTTTCTTCTGAGTAAATTTGCGACATTCTGGATAGTGCATTCTGAAAGTTATTGTATAATATAAAGATAAAAAATTAAATCCTAATTACTTACTGTTTTGTCAAAAATATTCAAGGTGTTAGGATATATAGAATAAAATAATATTGACAATCAATAATGATTGACAGAAAACATCACACGATAAAACTTAATCTGCCATGGCAGACTTTTAAATTAACTGTTACCTTTCAAAAATAAATGATACAGTTTTCCTCATAATACGTGACTGTTCCTACATATCAAATAGGTGAAGACCCTGAACAATTATTCAATATATTTTACAAACACTGCAATATTTATATATCTGAAGGACAACAAGTGTTACCATTGTTAAAAGTTTTATAATAAAAAGTTATAGCATGAGTAATAAATAGTATTTTTACTCGTATTAACGTAAATGGTGTTTCTTAAGATTTGACATAATTATACAACAAGTTTTATACTTTTTACTTGTTATAAATATACAATACCTGTATGAACAGTGTGAGCCTGAGATTATAATTGGGGTAGAAATTCAAGTAGAATTCATACATATTTTTTATTTATAGTTATTACAGGTACATAAAGACTTTTCGACTGACTTTGCACTTTGGTAAAACTCATTTACTACTATTTATAATACGCACAGAAATTCTGGAACTTTTAATTTAAGATGCAGTCAATTGTCTGGAATCGGTAATTATTTCAAGCAAAGTAAGCGGCATTTTTGGTATATATTCAAGGCATAAGAGTTCCGTACCACTTTTAGGATTTGTTTTAATTTAGGTAAATCATAATATGTATTTTTTAATTGACTTCCAAAAAAAGGAGGATATCAATTCGTCGGCATGTTTTTTTTATGCAGGCTCAGTGATTATTAAAAAATGGTTTGGGCAATTTCGATGTTTTAAACGGCATTATATTAAGGAATATTACAGAAAGATAGGATATAATTTTCTATAACGCGAGATTTACGGTTCTCCAGAAAATCAGAAAAAAAAGTAATTAAGGGAATTCAGTGAATTTCAATAAATCTCCACTGTTTTCTCTAAAACGGCTCAACCAATTTGACTATTTTAAATTGTATTCTACAGCTTGATTCCGTATAATTTTCTATAACTTAAAACAAAAAATGTTACAAATGAATGTGATATTGGCTGGTACATAAGCAGTTCCATGAAGAGGACAGCGAATTATAAGGTGGAATAGAATTAAAGTTATAAAGGGTGGTTCAAAAAATCTTGTATTGGGTGGCATATAAGTAGTTGCGTATACAAGGTGGTTGAAATAAAAGTGAATTGAAACTATAGTTATACAGAGTGGATAAAAAAACTTTAAAAAATGGTTAAATAAGAAAATGCAGTAAAGATATTCGAGTTATACGGCGGAGGGTTCAAAAAATGTTAGAAGCAGTTGCATATACAGGATGATTAAAATATAAGGTGGAGTGGAATTATAGTTGTACAGGGTGGTTAAAAAAATGTTATATAGTGTGGAACTTAAGTAGTTGCTTATACTTCGGATATTAGGCGAAGTAAAATTATATGTATACAAGGAGATTTAAACAATAGAAAAATAGAAAGAGTGAATAGGGTGTAGAGGATTAATACTTATACAGGGCGGTTGCAACATCGTGTAGAGTTGAATTATAACTGTACATGGTGATTAAGAAAATGAAACATATACAGGGTGGTTGCAATATAGATAGAAGTCTTTGTTCTCCTGATTGAAGTCACCAAAGTATCTAGGCACTAATACCAAATTCCAAACTTTTCCGTCCAGTAGTTTCAAAGAAAATAGGCTGAGACAGACGGAGGGACAATAGTGATTCTATAAGGGTTTCCGATCTCTAAATGTGCAAAACCCTAAATAAGCACAAACTATACAAATTTTTAACTCTCGTTAACTCGTTGAGTTGTTAAATAGGGGAAGGTTGTTTAAGTCGTACCCCTAAAACAAAATTGACTTTAAATTGGAAATTTTTTAACAAAATTGTCAGTTATGAGACTTATTGGGAACATCAGTAAATACTGGCTTTATTTGTATAAAAATATTGTACAATTTTGATTACATTTCTTTTAAACGTCTAATTTCAAAAATATTGTAATCGGTACGACTTAGGAAACTGGTTTCCTAAGTCGTACCTCCGATACCTTAAGTCGTACTTATGCTAAAATAAAATAAAAATGAGATTATATAGTAGTTAAAAAATAATTGATTTATTTGCAATTAATACAAATGAATTTTTTAATTCGTCTTGACACCCCAGCACATTTGTCATGCATCCAAATTTTGCATTTTAGGCATTGAATCATATCTTCCTTCCTATCCTTCTCGCAAAGAGTACAATACCAGTCCTTATTATCATTATTTTTTCTCTTTTTGAATTCTTCTGCAACTATTTTGCGATTCACAGAAGCCTTTTTCTGTTCTAGACATGTTTGGAGGTAATCTTTATACGGAGAAGCCGTTAATTCTATAGTGAAAACGCGTTTACGCGATGTGTCAGTCAAGGATGGCACTGGAGAAATCACATTTAAGTTTTCTTTTATATTATGAGCAGGGTCAGGCCGCAAGGTAATAATAGAATCATCGGTAGAATTTTCAATTGGAAGAGTTTTAATATCAATTTGTGAGATCACTTGAGAAGGCGTCCTTGAAGTTGATGGAAGAGATTTCTCAGTCTCTTCTGCAGAATCAATTTTTTCGCATTCCGTATTTTGGACTGAAGAAGTAGGTTTTGGTAATACAACATTGTCCTTACTAAAAGAAATGTCTTCGTCTCTAAAGACATATCTGTTACATGGCCATAATCCTGTACATCTAAAGCCATTCATTGCGATTTCCATGCGAGCTGATTTTGGATAAGCAGTGCCCAATAACTCCGAAACGTTGGATTGCTTAATTGTTTCACCAGGATGTGATCTCAGCCAAACTGATGATGCCTCGTTATAATAAGTTTTTAGTGATTTAAAAAAGGACCTATCCAATTGCTGAAGGCGGTGTGTTGTGTGAGAGTTTTTGTGTGGGTAGAATGACCGTCTAATAGAAGAAGAACCTGCCTTTGCTCACTCTTCACTAACCGTGTATAGGTAATAAAATGTTTTAACCACTGCAGGAAAAGTTCTGAAGTTATCCATCCGTTCTTTGAATACGCAAATACACTTCCGGGTGGCGCTCCTGATTTCAAGTGATCATTCATACGTGCACGTTTGAAAATTAACATTGGCGGTACAAATTCGCCTGCTGCATTCATGGTGCAAGTGCATGTTGTTGTCATTCCTCTTTCTCCACTTGTTACTGCACCCACTTGATGCTTTCCTTTTGCTGCAATAATTTTTGAAGGCTTGTGTACTGTTGATAAGCCGGTTTCATCCATATTATATATTTGATTGGCAGTAAAGTTGTATTTGTTTAATATTTGCTCGTATTTATCAAAGAACAAATAAACTCGTTCTTTGTTAAAGGCAGTAGCTCTTGCCATAGACGTTGCTTCTGGAACTCGTAGAGACAAGGATGGGTTGTCTTTCATGAATTTATAATACCATTTCTTCCCTGCCATCCCGTTTGTGCAGTTAAATCGATGTTTTAAGTTATATTTTTCGGCCAACTGATATGCCAATTTTCTCAAATCCTTGACCGTTAACCCGAAAAAAGAATGTTCCAGCCTAAGAGCATGTTCAGTTAATTCTTTTTCCATTTCCTTTGGTAGATCTTTTGGTCTACCAAAGCTTGTATGAGTATTTAATCCACGCAAATGACGGCGGAGAGTTGGTTTAGGGATGTTATAGGTCCTGTGTGCCTCATTAAATCCCATTTCATTATTTCGCAATTTATTCAATGCCTCCTCCATATCCTCTTGTTTCCAGTTATTATATACTCTTTTTGACATTTTGTTGGATCTGTAATTAAAAATAAGAAAATCAAAATACATTTCTTCTGCACAGATATCGTGAGATGTAAGGAAACTTAAGTCGTACCGGTGGTACAACTTAAGAAGTACATGTGAGTACGACTTAAGAAACATGTGATGCCCACTTCAAATAACCTTAATAAATATATCAGAGTAAAGATTTTACAAAATCCATGTGTGAATCAATAACTGGATAGATGTATAACATATATTTAACATTAAACAAATATTTAGTTAACTTTTACTTACTTTAGTTGCTTCCAAAGTACACAATAAAATTAATGGGAACGAGGGACGAAACGAATTATTTCCATAACCTCTCTAAACATATTCGGCGGGAATGGACTATTGAATGTGCACTAAATATGACCTTCTGCTACGCGAATGCAGTATTTTAAGTTGCCTATAGTGTATTCTAGTTAACGAAACAACTAAGGTACGACTTAGGCTGCGGTACGACTTAAACAACCTTCCCCTATATATATATATATATATATATATATATATATATATATATATATATATATATTATATGTTATAACACACTTCAATTAATTAACTTTTTAAAAAAGATTTTTTTTATTAAAACAAATAATACAATTATAACTTTGAAATAAAAATGAAAAATAACGATATAAGTGACAAAAGTTCTGAGTAATAATGAATACGGAATAAAGGAAATCTTACAATATATAACGTTTACAATGATGAGTCAGCACTGCAAACACGACAATTCTCACGGATGTTCTTCGGATCGTAATACGATACGGCACGTGTTGCTGAGTCAGCTGGGAACGACGAAATATAGTTGCTACATAAGTTCGCCCAAAGTTCATGTTATAAATGTATAATATATATATATATGTTATATAAGTTATTCCATCAACTTATAGGAATACACCAAGCAACAAGTTCCCAGCTGACTCAGCATACACGTGTCGTCTTCAGTTACCTGCAGACGAACATCCGTGAGAAGTGCAAGCGCTGCGACTGCTTCGTCAGCGTTCTTAGGTTATAAATTGTACATTTGCATTGAATCATCATTCATTATTACTTACAGATTTGTCTAGTTTAGTTTAACACTCATTTTTGCCTTCTTAAATTGTTATAAAATTTTATTATTATTTTCATTATTTTCAAGTTTATATTAAAAGTTAGTTATTTGTGAAGTATAAATAAAGTCTTTTTTTAAGAGAAAGTGATATATAACAAATTGGCGCAGTCAGTAGGATCCCTCTAACGTTACTAGAACACGAGTACTCTAACTGGTAGCGGCGGATTCCTATCCCTCAACGGAACAACGAACCTGGAAGAAGTCCTCACTGCAATCAAACGTAGAACACCGCGCTTTCAATGTTCCTGTTGATGTAGGTAATGGTGAATCGTCATTCCTTTTAGGTAAATACTATTTGATTTATTTTATTGAGCATTGATTTTTAATATTTGATGTAATTTATTTGATTTGATTTATTAATACATTGATTTTAAATAATTTGATTTTATTTGATCGAAACTCATCTATTTTATTATTTGATTTTTATTTTTTGATATATTCGAATGAAATATTGATTTATTTCATTATTTGATTTATTTAATATATTTATTTTATTTCTTTTATTGACCGTTTATATATTTGATTTACATATTTTATTGATTTATTTATCCATTTGATTAACTGATTTATTTGAATTACTGATTTTAATTGCTTTACATTTTATACCATACTGTTCTATCATTCAAACAATCGTTAATTCCCACTAACGTATTCTACAGTTCATTAATTTTCTACACCTTTAAACATTTTATTTTTACATCCATTTCTTTTATATCGATTAATATGAAAATTGAAGGCGACCAAATTTCCTTGGGAACCTTCATAGATGCGTGTAATTGCCCATATAATATGTCTACCGCGGATCAAAAGTATTTGTTAGTGATACATATCAAAAACAAACTAAAAGGGAAAGCGGCGCAGTTAGTTAATTCAAGGAATCCCGGATCGTACCTTGAAATTAAACAACTCTTGACATTACACTTTGGAGATTCTCGTGATCTCTCTTCCCTGATTCATAACCTACAACGTCTGAAACAATTTTCAAACGAGTCCCCACTAACGTTTTACAATCGACTCCAAGTCTTGAGTGCGAGAATGCACTCCTGCATTCATAAAACGGCTGGGCTAAGTCCAGAACAAAAAGACGCCCAGGCAACACTGGAGAATACAATGGTCATGAACACTCTTCTTGCAGGATTAGAACCTCAAAAAATCGATTGTGGAAGCCGCTACTTTGTGATAGTCAATCATGATGATGAAATGAAACTAATTACTTTGTTTACTATCACTAACACATTTATTTACTAAAACATGTGACTAGTTTCGATGCCTAGCGCATCATTTTCAAACATATATAAACAATGAAAAAACCCATCTAACAAACCTTAAATACAAAACTAATGACCAAATACATCGACATGATGGTTAGCCGTCGTGGTCAATAACATAATGAATATAAAACTAAACGGATATAAAGGTATTAGTTTTATATTCATTATGTTATTGACCACGACCGGCTAACCATCATGTCGATGTATTTGGTCATTAGTTTTGTATTTAAGGTTTGTTAGATGGGTTTTTTCATTGTTTATATATGTTTGAAAATGATGCGCTAGGCATCGAAACTAGTCACATGTTTTAGTAAATAAATGTGTTAGTGATAGTAAACAAAGTAATTAGTTTCATTTCATCATGATTAGAACCTCGTTTAGGTCAGGTTATACCTGCCAGTAATCCTAAAGACCTTCTAGAGGCACACTCTCGGATTAGAAGAGAGCTTCAACTTTCTTATTTCCAGGATCAGAAAACGAACAAATCTGTTCCTCTCAAACCAAACTTCCAAGTCGGAACGCCAACACAACCTCCTAAATGTCTGCATTGTGGTCGATTAGGCCACATAGCCGTAAACTGCCGATTGAAAGCACAAAACAACTCTCAAACATTCAATTAAAACCATAGGCCAAATCCTGTTGGGCCTAACCAACCAACAAGGCCAAATTTCCCCTCAAATACACCCCCTGTTCAACAAGGACAACAGTTTCGTCCACAAAACTTCCAGAGACCCCCTTTTAGGTCTCAAATGAACCCTAACTATTATCGCCCATCCGAAATACAAAAGAATCCTAATAAACGTCCTGAAAGAACACACCATTTCAATCAACACCAAAATGTTGATTACTCGAATTGTTCAGACTATAATTATTATACGGATGATAAAACATACGATTATGAGGATGATCTTCAAAATTATCCTATCGTTGAAAAAACTTTTGAAGATACCCCTTTCGAGCCTTTTAATAGTCATCAATAACCTAGACCAATCTCCCGATTCGACAACAACGTTGTGCGAAATCGAAACCCAGATTCAAAACCTAAATCTCGACGATTTGAACCCCGACTTGAACTTCCCGGAGCAATTATTTCTCTAACCCCCCTTCTTACTGTTAATTCTAAAAACCTTTATTACATTCTTGACGCTTCTTCTAAATTTAAGCTTCTTATTGATACCGGAGCTGGTATCTCAATCTTCAAGGAAAACACAGTTAAAAATTTCACCCAAAGTTTTCCTGAAAGGGTAACTATTCAAGGTATTACCCACGAAAAAATTCCCATCTCACAATCTACTTTAATCCCATTCGCTCCACGTAACCCAAATAAAGTTTTCATATACGATTTGGACATTGAGTTTGACGGCATACTAGGATTAGATTTTCTTGAACACTATGAATGCATAATTGACTTAAAATCTAAACAGCTAATAACAAATTTTAAAACCATCCCTTTATACAAAGTTCCTGATAACGATCAACCATTGACTGATATACCCGACACACTCAATGATAAGCCAGATATTACTTTACAAACATCTACACAAAACAAATTAACCATTGAGGCACGCACAGAAAAGATCTTTAAACTTAAATGCGATCTTTCTAACATCGACGCCATCTTACCAACTCATGAAATTGACAGAGTACGACTTCCAAACGCACACATTAACGCAAATGGCGAATTTCTAACTGCCATCATCAACGCTGACGGGATGCCAAAAACAGTAAACTTTTCCTATTTAAAACTGGAACCACTCGACAAAACTCACCCTCTTCTGAATTTCAATACATATGACTATCCTGGTTCCCAATACATAGACAGAAACTCGACTATTAGAGAACAAATTAGATCTGAACATCTAAATGACGAAGAACGCGAACAAATCACTAAAATCTTTGTTTGGAATTTCAAGACATTTTCTATCTTGAAGGTGACGTCTTGACTTTCACTAACGAGGTTAAACATTCGATTGATACGAATAACGCAAAGCCCGTTTTCACTAAATTATATAGATATCCTAAAGTTCATAAAGAGGAAGTGAAAACCCAAATTGGAAAAATGCATGAACAAGGTATCATTAGACACTCCTCATCTCCTTGGTCCTCACCCGTATAGGTTGTCCCAAAGAAGCTTGATGCTTCTGGCAAACAAAAGTGGCGAGTTGTTATCGATCACAGGAAATTAAATGAATTGACTGTAGACGATAAATATCCTCTGCCAAATATCTCCGATCTTCTCGACCAACTTGGAAAGTGTCGATATTTTTCGACACTGGACCTCGCTTCCGGGTTCCACCAGTTGGAAATTCAAGAGGAAGATATTCCTAAGACTGGCTTCTCTGTCGAAAATGGTCATTACGAATTCGTTCGTATGCCATTTGGTTTAAAAAAGGCACCTTCTACTTTTCAGTGGGTCATGGACAATATTCTTCTGGGTATACAGAATGAACGTTGTCTCGTCTACATGGATGATATCATCGTCTACTCTCCGACCATCCATGAACATATTTCCCGGTTAACAGAAGTTTTTAAACAACTTCGGAAGTCTAACCTCAAAATTCAACCTGATAAGTGCGAATTTCTTTGTGAAGAAGTGGCTTATCTTGGCCATCTTATCACACAAGAAGGTGTAAAACCAAACCCTTCAAAGGTTGAATGTATTCAGAACTTTCCTCAACCCCAATCACCGAAAGACATCAAATCTTTTCTTGGTCTCGCTGGGTATTACAGACGCTTCATACCAAATTTTGCGAAGATCTCTAAGCCTCTGACTAAACTACTCCAAAAAGACGTCAAATTTATCTTTGACGCAGATTGCAAGTCTTCCTTTAATGAACTGAAGCAAGCCCTTGTATCTTACCAAATCCTGATATATCCAAACTTTGAAGAACCCTTCCTGCTCACTACTGATGCTAGTGCTTTTGGTATTGGAGAGGTTCTTTCTCAAGGCCCTGTGGGAAATGATCTCCCTGTTGCATACGCTTCTCGTATCCTCTGTGCTGCAGAGACATGATATTCCACCATCGAACGAGAATGACGACGAACATGACGAAAGAATTACCGCTGAGTTTAATCGATTTGTTCAACTCTACAAAACTGAGTCAATAATCGATTACCCTAAAATTTAAATATCCAATTCCTAACATCTAGACAAGTCCCACAAACGCATAGTTACATTCTTTTGGCAAAACAAAACTAACGACAAAATTGTTGATGACTTTTTCGAAGAAGAACCTAATTTCAGTAATGACACTCTTAACGTCATGGCCAGTAAGACTGTCAGGCATAGAAAGTACTTAGTTGTACCTTTGCCCTATGACCCTGAAACTGCCGTCCCACATCTTTTTAAAATTATTTATAACAACCAAGATCAATTCAACGACTCCGAAACATACTGCATAGAAAATAACATAGAACTTCCCATTCTTGAAATTTTATCATTCATTCTCTCCGACAAAGAAATCAAGCTCAAATCTGCCAAAACATTGTTACAACTCCAACTGAAGAGGAAATTCCTATAATAATACAACAATACCACTGTGGTAAAAACAACCTCCATCGTGGCATTAACGAAACCATCAGACGTATTAGGGAAAAATACAATTGGACCGGCTTAATTAAAACTGTAGAACAATTCATCAAATCCTGCGAAACTTGCCAAAAGGTAAAGTTCTGTAGGAAAAAGTACTCATTAATTGACTCATTAACAGACTGGGATCAATTTGGAAATCTATTTCCGGTAACTTAGATGCAATAGACGGAGAATACTTTCGTGACTCTATAAACAAAATTACTAAAGACCAACACCAAATTGAAAACTTAATGAAACGACAATTATCAGTAACAACTTCGGTCATTAAGAACTTTAACACCACAATAGAAAAATTTCAGTCAGAAGAGAAAATATTTGCGGAAAATATCGAAGCAATTAGGAAGTCAATTGTGTTCATTAAACACGATCTTGCGTTTTATGAACTTCAAGCTAATGTCTTGGATTTGTGTGAAAGCTTAATGGAAAGTTACATATACATTGAAGATACTCTCCACGATGTGTTAATTGCAATCTCTTTCGCCCGTCTAAAAATTTTACATAGTTCAATTATAAACCCAGTAGATTTGGTCGATTCCCTTCAGAAAATATCACAGTCACTTCATGAAAATAACTTCCAAACTATAGTTCAAATGTTGCTCGATACATCGATCTAATAGAATTGGAAGCTTTTCAGATCAATACTAAAATTGGTTTTTGTACTAAAAATTACCTTAGTCAATCCTGAAACTTATACACTGTACCGCCTGTATCTTACCCCAGTTTTGGATAATCGAACAGGATTTCACCATATTCTTCCAACAAATTTAAAATATATCGCGAGAGATGACGATTCGCTATTGTACGCATCTTTCGAAGACCTGAGTGACTGTAAGCCATTATCTAAAGAACATAAGATCTGTTCCAAAGTTATTCCACACACCATAGATAAAGAAGCACTTTGTGAAGGACAGCTTCTTCGACAACCAGCAGCACTTCCATCAACTTGTGAACCTGTAATATTATATGCCGAAGAATATAATATTCAAGAGATTGACCTGAACCTTTGGCTAATCTCGATTTCCGGACAGTTGCCCATCAACATCAAGTGCAAGGGAGAAGATGTCGTTACCCAATCCATATCGACAAATTCTCTATTGACCATCCAATCCAGTTGCAATGCCTTCATCGGTAACACCAGGGTCCATGCCAGAAGGACCAACAACGTTGACAACATCACACTTAAGAGTCACCCAGTCAACATCCCCTACAACTGCTGTGACAACCTGCCAACCATCAGTCAACTGCCAAAGTGCAAGCGCTGGAAGCTTCGTCTGCGTTCCAGGTTATAAATTGTACATGAGAATCATCATTCATTATTACTACAGGAATTGGATGCCAGAGACCTCAATATCGCCAACCATAAGATTAGCCAATACTCCACGGAATTGGAAAAGCTCATAGCGGTGATTGCCCTTGACGCTGAGTGGCCACGCCTCCCGCTTGCTGATTGGTTATATCCCGTTGAGTTGTTATTGAACGGGTCCGGTCTGGTACGGTGTTTAATAGAATTTTCCAACAATTCGATAAGTTCTGGATTTCATTACGTGCGTTTAGACTGTGAGGCCTCTTCGTCATTTCAATTGCCTCTCTTACAAGTCTTGATTTCGGGTGTATATTTGCCAGTACTCCGGTGTTCTCAAAGTCTATTCGGTGTGACGTCGTGGTGGCGTGTTCCACAATGGATGTTGTTTTTTCCTGCTTTCTTATAACGTTCTGGTGTTCATCACATCTAGCTTGAATTCTTCTATTAGTTTGCCCCACATAGGTTTTATGGCAGTCTGCACATGGAATCTCGTACACTCCCTGTTGTTCTAAAGGAATCCTCGCCTTCGGATTCCTCAACACCGTGCTTATTTTTCTGTCTGTATTGAAATTAGTATCGATATTGTGTCTCCGTAGAATTCTTGCAATACTGTCTGTGGTACCCTTGACATACGGTAAATAAGCCTTGGTTACTGGTGTCTCATGCTCCTCGTCTGTTTGTCTCGGTTTTGACTTTAGGGCTCTTTGAATATTTCGGTCTGTAAATCCGTTTTGTCTCAGAGCTGTTTTTAAACTGTCCATTTCGTGTTTGATGTTGTCCTGGTGAGCTAGTCTTTGTGATCTGGTTACTAAAGTTTTGACGACGGCTTGTACTTGGGCTGGGTGGTGATGAGAATTAGCATGAAGGTATCTGTTGGTGTGAGTTGCTTTCCTATACACCGTATGGCCAAGGGTTCTATCTTCCTTCCTATTTATGAGAACACCAAGGAATGGCAGTTGATTGTTGGCTTCAACCTCCATGGTAAATTTTATTTTGTGATGGATGCCATTAAGGTGGTCTAAAAATGTGTTGAGGTGTTCCCTGCCATGAGGCCAAATCACAAATGTATCATCCACATATCGCAACCCTATACTAGGTTTAAGAGTTGATGTTCTTAGTGCCAACTTCTCAAAATTCGCCATAAAAAGGTTCGCTGTAACTGGTGAGAGTGGCGATCCCATTGGAGCTCCTTCCACTTGTTAGTATCGTTGGTTCTCGTAAATAAAATAGGTGTTTATCAGACAGTGCCTTGTTAAGTCTACAAGGTGTTGAGGTGGTTTGTATTTTTCTATTATGATATCCAAGTCTTCGTCGATAGGGATGTTGGTGAAAAGGGACACTACGTCAAAACTTACAAGAAGACACTCTGGTTGTAAGACCGTTTTTCTAAGTATTTCGATGAAATGTGTTAAATTTTTCACATATGAGTCTGCCTCCTCTGCAAACCGTTGAATTTGTTGGGCTAGGTATTTGGCTAGGTGTTGTGTTGGGGATCCAATTGAGCTTACTATTGGCCTCAAAGGTGCACCTTCTTTATGTACTTTTGGCAACCCATAGAATTTCGGACATCTCGATGACTTTTCACGCGGAATGAGTTGCAGTTGGAGATTTTTGTCGATCCTACTTGCTTGGATTTTGGCCTTGGTTGTTTTCTCCAGATAAGTTGTTGGGTCAGTAGTAATTTGTTTATATGCTGGATCTTGTAGCAATGTTTGAATTTTGTTTGAATAATCCGCTGTATCTAAAATTACAGTCGCATTTGCTTTATCAGCAGGTAGAATGACAATGTCTTTGTTGAGGCGAAGTTGTTTCAAGGCCTCATTTTCTTCTCTAGATAGGTTCCTTTTGGGTGGATTAGACTTTCTTAGAACATGTGACACATCTTGTCTAATTATTTCAGCGCAGTGTTCGCATCTAATTTTGAAGCTGTTTCCACGCCACATATGCTCTCTGTTGGTATGTGAGAGGGAGCAATAGCGTAATTGAATCCCTTGCCAATACGCCAATCGAGGTAGAGTTCAATTGGACCGAAGATAAGTTATAAACTTTTTTATTCGTTTCCAGTTGCCGTGAGGTTAGACTGTGACCGTTATTTTCCGAGAAAGATTCGTTTTTGGGCTTCTGTTGGAGTTTCAGTTTGTTACATTTTGTCTGTTGTCGCATTGTTGTCAACTCTGTATTCGTTTCAGCCCTAAGTTCGCTAATTTCATCGAATTATCCCAAATATCGGGTGGAGTGTATTGCTTACCTGTAGGTAGATATCTAAGAGTTTAGTATTAAGAACATCCAAATCTCTTCTGACATCACGTTTGACTTCCTAAGTAGGGCACAACTAGCTTTCCATAAGATATTCCAGAACTTTACCGTCATGTTTTTCGGAGTAACTCCTTCATCGCGCCATCGTTGTAAAAAATGTAGATCGCACAAAAGATCCCTGCCGGGATCGATGGGATAAAGAATTTTGAGAAGTTGGCACTAAGAACAGTAACTCTTAAACCCAGTTTATGGTTGCGAAATGTGGATGATACATTTGTGATTTGGCCTCATGGAAGGGAACACCTCAACACATTTTTAGACCATATTAATAGCATCCATCACACAATAAAATTTACCATGGAGGTTGCCAACAATCAACTGCCATTCCTTGATGTTCTCATTAATAGGAAATAAGATGCAACCCTTGGCCATACGGTGTATAAGAAAGCAACTCACACCAACAGACACCTTCATGCTAATTCTCATCACCACCCAGCCCAACTACAAGCCGTCGTCAAGACTTTAGTAACCAGATTACAAAGACTAGCTGATCAAGACAACATCAAACAGGAAATGGACAGTTTAAAAACAGCTCTGAGACAAAACGGATTTACATCGACCGAAATTTTCAAAGAGCCCTAAAGTCAAAACCGAGACAAACAGACGAGGAGCATGAGACACCAATAACCAAGGCTTATTTTACCGTATGTCAAGGGTAGCACAGACAGTATTGCAAGAATTCTACGGAGACATAATATCGATACTATTTTCAATACAGACAGAAAAATAAGCACGGTGTTGAGGAATCCGAAGACGAGGATCTCTTTAGAACAACAGGAAGTGTACGAGATTCCATGTGCAGACTGTCATAAAACCTATGTGGGGCAAACTAACAGAAGAATTCAAGCTAGACGTGATGAACACCAGAATGCTATAAGAAAGCAGGAAAAAACAACATCCATTGCGGAACACGCCACCACGACGTCACACTGAATAGACTTTGAGAATACCAGAGTACCGGCAAATATAGAACACCCGATATCAAGACTCGTAAGTGAGGCAATTGAAATAGCAAAGAGGCCTCACAGTCTAAACGCAAGCAATGAAATCCAGAACTTATCGAATTGTTGGAAAATTCTATTAAACACCGTACAGGCCCGCCCCGTCCTATAACAACTCAACCGGATATAACCAATCAGCAAGTGGGAGGCGTGGCGACTGAGCACCAAGGGCCAATCACACGCAGCCGTTCGCGGTGCCAACCGACAGGCGCCGAGGCGCTACTATATAACAGCTAGCGCGGTCCTGAAAATCTTAGTATTCGAATAACTAGAAGCGAAAGCAGAAGGCTACGAGAATTATGCGAACCGACCTGAAGAGGGCAGACGTGACTCTGCCGAAACGTCGACATTTTACCATCGATCCCGGCAGGGGTCAGTTATCAACTACGCGGATGAATTCCCGGAAACCACCTAAAACATATATATATATATATATATATATATATATATATATATATATGACTCAGCATACAGTGTAGTCTTCAGTTTCCTGCAGACGAACATCTGTGAGAACTGCAAGCGCTGCGACAGCTTCCTCAGCGTTCTTTGATTATAAATTGTACATTTGCATTGAATCATCATTCATTATTACTTACAGATTTGTCTAGTTTAGTTTAACACTCATTTTTGTCTTTTTTAATTGTTATAAAGTTTTATTATTATTTTCATTATTTTCAAGTTTATATTAAAAGTTAATTATTTGTGAAGTATAAATAAAGTCTTTGTTTTAAGAGAAATTTTGGAAGTGTGATATAACAAATTGGCGCAGTCAGTAGGATCCCTCTAACGTTACTAGAACACGAGTACTCTAACTGGTAGCGGCGGATTCCTATCCCTCAACGGAACAACGAACCTAGAAGAAGTTCTCACTGAAATCAAACGTAGAACACGGCGCTTTCAATGTTGCTGTTGATGTAAGTAATGGTGAATCGTCATTCCTTTTAGGTAAATACTATTTGATTTATTTTATTGAGCATTGATTTTTAATATTTTATATAATTTATTTGATTTGGTTTATTAATACATTGATTTTAAATAATTTGATTTTATTTGATCGAAACTGATCTATTTTATTTTTTGATATATTTGAATGAAATATTGATTTATTTGATATATTTATTTTATTTCTTTTATTGACATTTTATATATTTGATTTACATATTTTATTGATTTATTTATCCATTTGATTAACTGATTTATTTGAACTATTGATTTTAATTGCTTTACAATTTATACCATACTGTTCTATCATTCAAACAATCGTTAATTCCCACTAACGTATTCTACAGTTCATTGATTTTCTACACCTTTAAACATTTTATTTTTACATCCATTTCTTTTATATCGATTAATATAAAAATGGCACAAGCTTTACCTTGTTACCACCGAAACCGAGAGATATCGGTTAAGGGAAATATTTTCCGTTATACCCGAATTTGAAGGCGACCAAATTTCCTTGGGAACCTTCATAGATGCGTGTAATTGCGCATATAATATGTCTACCGCGGATCAAAAGTATTTGTTAGTGATACATATCAAAAACAAACTAAAAGGGAAAGCGGCGCAGTTAGTTAATTCAAGGAATCCCGGATCGTACCTTGAAATTAAACAAGTCTTGACATTACACTTTGGAGATTCTCGTGATCTCTCTTCCCTGATTCATGACCTACAACGTCTGAAACAACTTTCAAACGAGTCCCCACTAACGTTTTACAATCGACTCCAAGTCTTGAGTGCGAAAATGCACTCCTGCATTCATAAAACGGCTAGGCTAAGTCCAGAACCAAAAGACGCCCAGGCAACACTAGAGGATACAATGGTCATGAACACCCTTCTTACAGGATTAGAACCTCGTTTAGGTCAGGTTATACCTGCCAGTAATCCTAAAGACCTTCTAGAGGCACACTCCCGGATTAGAAGAGAGCTTCAACTTTCTTATTTCCAGGATCAGAAAACGAACAAATCTGTTCCTCTCAAACCAAACTTCCAAGTCCGAAAGCCAACACAACCTCCTAAATGTCTGCATTGTGGTCGATTAGGCCACATAGCCGTAAACTGCCGATTGAAAGCACAAAACAACTCTCAAACATTCAATTAAAACCATAGCCCAAATCCTGTTGGGCCTAACCAACCAACAAGGCCAAATTTCTCCTCAAATACACCCCCTGTTCAACAAGGACAACAGTTTCGTCCACAAAACTTCCAGAGAGCCCCTTTTAGGTCTCAAATGAACCCTAACTATTATCGCCCATCCGTAATACAAAAGAATCCTAATAACCGTCCTGAAAGAACACACCATTTCAATCGACACCAAAATGTTGATTACTCGAATTGTTCAGACTATAATTATTATACGGATGATAAAACATACGATTATGAGGATGATCTTCAAAATTATCCTGTCGTTGAACAAACTTTTGAAGATACCCCTATCGAGCCTTTTAATAGTCATCAATAACCTAGACCAATCTCCCGATTCGACAACAACGTTGTGCGAAATTGAAACTCAGATTCAAAACCTAAATCTCGACGATTTGAACCCCGACTTGAACTTCCCGGAGCAATTATTTCTCTAACCCCCCTTCTTACTGTTAATTCTAAAAACCTTTATTACATTCTTCACGCTTCTTCTAAATTTAAGCTTCTTATTGATACCGGAGCTGGTATCTCAATCTTCAAGGAAAACACAGTCAAAAATTTCACCCAAAGTTTTCCTGAAAGGGTAACTATTCAAGGTATTACCCACAAAAAAATTCCCATCTCACAATCTACTTTAATCCCATTCGCTCCACGTAACCCAAATAAAGTTTTCATATACGATTTGGACATTGAGTTTGACGGCATACTAGGATTAGATTTTCTTGAACACTATGAATGCATAATTGACTTAAAATCTAAACAGCTAATAACAAATTTTAAAACCATCCCTTTATACAAAGTTCCTGATAACGATCAACCATTGACTGATATACCCGACACACTCAATGATAAGCCAAATATTACTTTACAAACATCTACACAAAACAAATTAACCATTGAGGCACGCACAGAAAAGATCTTTAAACTTAAATGCGATCTTTCTAACATTGACGCCATCTTACCAACTCATGAAATTGACAGAGTACGACTTCCAAACGCACACATTAACGCAAATGGCGAATTTCTAACTGCCATCATCAACGCTGACGGGATGCCAAAAACAGTAAACTTTTCCTATTTAAAACTGGAACCACTCGACCAAACTCACCCTCTTCTGAATTTCAATACATATGACTATCCTGGTTCCCAATACATAGACAGAAACTCGACTATTAGAGAACAAATTAGATCTGAACATCTAAAAGACGAAGAACGCGAACAAATCACTAAAATCTTTGTTTGGAATTTCAAGACATTTTCTATCTTGAAGGTGACGTCTTGACTTTCACTAACGAGGTTAAACATTCGATTGATACGAATAACGCAAAGCCCGTTTTCACTAAATCATCTAGATATCCTCAAGTTTATAAAGAGGAAGTGAAAACCCAAATTGGAAAAATGCTCGAACAAGGTATCATTAGGCACTCCTCATCTCCTTGTTCCTCACCCGTATGGGTCGTCCCAAAGAAGCTTGATGCTTCTGGCAAACAAAAGTGGCGAGTTGTTATCGATCACAGGAAATTAAATGAATTGACTGTAGACGATAAATATCCTCTGCCAAATATCTCCGATCTTCTCGACCAACTTGGAAAGTGTCGATATTTTTCGACACTGGACCTCGCTTCCGGGTTCCACCAGTTGGAAATTCAAGAGGAAGATATTCCTAAGACTGGCTTCTCTATCGAAAATGGTTATTACGAATTCGTTCGTATGCCATTTGGTTTAAAAAAGGCACCTTCTACTTTTCAGAGGGTCATGGACAATATTCTTCTGGGTATACAGAATGAACGTTGTCTCGTCTACATGGATGATATCATCGTCTACTCTCCGACCATCCATGAACATATTTCCCGGTTAACAGAAGTTTTTAAACAACTTCGGAAGTCTAACCTCAAAATTCAACCTGATAAGTGCGAATTTCTTCGTAAAGAAGTGGCTTATCTTGGCCATCTTATCACACAAGAAGGTGTAAAACCAAACCCTTCAAAGGTTGAATGCATTCAGAACTTTCCTCAACCCCAAACACCGAAAGACATCAAATCTTTTCTTGGTCTCGCTGGGTATTACAGACGCTTCATACCAAATTTTGCGAAGATCTCTAAACCTCTGACTAAACTACTCCAAAAAGACGTCAAATTCATCTTTGACGCAGATTGCAAGTCTTCCTTCATGACATGATAGACATGATATTCCACCATCGAACGAGAATGACGACGAACATGACGAAAGAATTACCGCTGAGTTTAATCGATTTGTTCAACTCTACAAAACTGAGTCAATAATCGATTACTCTAAAATTGAAATATCCAATTCCCAACTTCTAGACAAGTTCCACAAACGCATAGTTACATTCTTTTGGCAAAACAAAACTAACGACTTACACGACAAAATTATTGATGACTTTTTCGAAGAAGAACCTAATTTCAGTAATGACACTCTTAATATCATGGCCAGTAAAACTGTCAGGCATAGAAAGTACTTAGTTGTACCTTTGCCCTATGACCCTGAAACTGCCGTCCCACATCTTTTTAAAATTATTTATAACAACCAAGATCAATTCAACGACTCCGAAACATACTGCATAGAAAATAACATAGAACTTCCCATTCTTGAAATTTTATCATTCATTCTCTCCGACAAAGAAATCAAGCTCAAAATCTGCCAAAACATTGTTACAACTCCAACTGAAGAGGAAATTCCTATAATAATACAACAATACCACTGTGGTAAAAACAACCTCCATCGTGGCATTAACGAAACCATCAGACGTATTAGGGAAAAATACAATTGGACCGGCTTAATTAAAACTGTAGAACAATTCATCAAATCCTGCGAAACTTGCCAAAAGGTAAAGTTCTGTAGGAAAAAGTACTCATTAATTGACTCATTAACAGACTGGGATCAATTTGGAAATCTATTTCCGGTAACTTAAAAGCAATAGACGGAGAATACTTTAGTGACTCTATAAACAAAATTACTAAAGACCAACACCAAATTGAAAACTTAATGAAACGACAATTATCAGTAACAACTTCGGTCATTAAGAACTTTAACACCACAATAGAAAAATTTCAGTCAGAAGAGAAAATATTTTCGGAAAATATCGAAGCAATTAGGAAGTCAATTGTGTTCATTAAAGACGATCTTGCGTTTTATGAACTTCAAGCCAATATCTTGAATTTGTGTGAAAGCTTAATGGAAAGTTACATATACATTGAAGATACTCTCAACGATGTGTTAACTGCAATCTCTTTCGCCCGTCTAAAAATTTTACATAGCTCAATTATAAACCTAGTAGATTTGGTCGATTCCCTTCAGAAAATATCACAGTCACTTCATGAAAATAACTTACCACTTCCAAACTATAGTTCAAATGTTGCTCGATACATCGATCTAATAGAATTGGAAGCTTTTCAGATCAATACTAAAATTGTTTTTGTACTAAAAATCACCTTAGTCAATCCTGAAACTTATACACTGTACCGCCTGTATCCTACCCCAGTTTTGGATAATCGAACAGGATTTCACCATATTCTTCCAACAAATTTAAAATATATCGCGAGAGATGACGATTCGCTATTGTACGCATCTTTCGAAGACCTGAGTGACTGTAAGCCATTATCTAAAGAACATAAGATCTGTTCCAAAGTTATTCCACACACCATAGACAAAGAAGCACTTTGTGAAGGACAGCTTCTTCGACAACCAGCAGCACTTCCATCAACTTGTGAACCTGTAATATTATATGCCGAAGAATATAATATTCAAGAGATTGACCTGAACCTTTGGCTAATCTCGATTTCCGGACAGTTGCCCATCAACATCAAGTGCAAGGGAGAAGATGTCGTTACCCAATCCATATCGACAAATTCTCTATTGACCATCCAATCCAGTTGCAATGCCTTCATCGGTAACACCAGGGTCCATGCCAGAAGGACCAACAACGTTGACAACATCACACTTAAGAGTCACCCAGTCAACATCCCCTACAACTGCTGTGACAACCTGCCAACCATCAGTCAACTTCCAAAGTTGAAACCCATGAGACTACAGGAATTGGATGCCAGAGACCTCAATATCGCCAACCATAAGATTAACCAATACTCAACGGAATTGGAAAAGCTCATAGACCAACCATTCTTGGAGAAACACACCTCCTGGTTTACGATCATCACAATAGCAACAACCGCAATTGTGGTTGCCTTCCTTTCCATCAGCATCATCAGAAAGAAATTCCAGAAGCCCCCAACGATCAGCCCTTCTGTCGATCCAGCACCACCCGCAGGTCCATCAACCAGCAAGCCCAGGGTAAAACTCCAGAGCCTCTTTAGTCCTGTCGAGGATATTGAATTGCAGAACCTCCCTTAAAAGTCGATGCTGTAGCATCAACTGTTTTATATGGATGGGAGTTGTTATATAAGTTATTCCATCAACTTATATGAAAACATCAAGCAACAAGTTCCCAACTGACTCAGCATACACGTGTCGTCTCCAGTTACCTGCAGACGAACATGCGTAAGAACTGCAAGCGCTGCGACAGCTTCGTCTGCGTTCTCAGGTTATACATTGTACATTTGCATTGAATCATCATTCATTATTACTTACAGATTTGTCTAGTTTAGTTTAACACTCATTTTTGTCTTTTTTAATTGTTATAAAGTTTTATTATTATTTTCATTATTTTCAAGTTTATATTAAAAGTTAATTATTTGTGAAGTATAAATAAAGTCTTTTTTTAAAAAGAGAAATTTTAGAAGTGTGATATAACATACATATATATATATATAATATATATATATATATATATATATATATATATATATATATATATATATATATATATATATATACAGGGTGTCCCATGGTTCTGGTCTCGGATGATTGCGCAGTTATGATAGAAGATAGAATTTTCAAAATTTAGGGGTATAACTTCTCGATTGGGATCTACCCAGCTAAAATATTTTCAAGCATGTACCACTTCCGGTTATATCGGAAGTTGATACCAACTTGCTTATTTCAAATGGAATACCCTGAAAATTATTGTATTTCTGAATTCTACGAGTAATTTTAATACTAATTCATGTATAATACCCTATACTTAAATTCAGCCCTTTTCGAGTTATTCCAAAATGTTTTTTGAAATTCACATTTTAAGGCCTTCAGATAATTGCAAATTATACAACAACGAAGAGGAATTTAGGAAAACCATTCGTTGAGAGGGTAGAATAAACTTAGTGCTTCCAGAATCTGTGAAAAAAGTATGGACATTATCTACAGAGTGTGTACAAAAAAATCCCGAAAATTGAATTTCAAAATCTGGAAAAACTCAATTTTTTCAAATGGAAACCACTATTTTTTATATCATAATCAGATTGAGCATCGAAAATAAGAGGTACTTTGTGAATAAGTACCTATACGAAATTCTGATAGTTTTCGATTTATTAAAAAAATAAAACATTTTCAGCATCTTTAATAAAAAGTAAGCTTAAGTACATAAGTTGGCCATGACGGAAAATGTCATTTTAACAAATGTTCGAAATGCCGACCGTTCACTTCTAAGCACTTATTTATTCTTTTAATAAATGAATTACGAACTTTATTTAATAGTTCTGGTGCAATTATTGCAAATGCATTTCTTATTCTTTCTTTCATATTCTCTTTACTCGTTACTTCCTCTTTATACACAATATCTTTTATGTAACCCCAGAGAAAAAAATCCATTGGGGTTAAACAAGGTGAACGTGGAGGCCAAGCAACTGATCCGTTTCGTCCAATCCAACAATCACTAAACTTTCTATTTAAATATCGCCGAACTCTTCTGTCATAATGAATTGAAGAGCCGTCTAGTTGAAGCCACATTTTACTTCTTATGTTTAATGGAACGTCTTCTAATAACGGGTATTGGTTTCTTAAGAAATCAAGGAATTTGGCTCCATTCATTGTCCCATAAGGTCCAATAACATTTACCAGCCCACACGTTTAAGGACCATTTAGTCAACCTTTCGGGTTTTCATCACAATAGTAATGAAAATTGTGTCTATTTACGAAGCCGTTTTATGGAAGGTGGCTTCGTCTGAAAACAAAACATATGTTGAAAAGTCAGCTTCAGTCTGCATTTTAACTCTAAACCAATTACAAAATTCTTCTCTTTTTTCATAATCTGTATCAAGCAATTCTTGATGCATTTGTATTTTATAGGGGTGAAACTTGTACCTCTTTATAACCCTATGAACGGCACTTTTACTAATAGCTAATTGGTTACTTATAGTTCTAACGCTACATAGTGGATTTTCTATCACAGATTGCATTATCATAAATTCGTTTTCTTCAGTAGTTATTCTATTTGGAACATTACGTTTACCATAAGAAACATTTCCACAATCAACAAATCTTTCATAAAGTTTTGTAAATGTCTTTTCAGTTGATGCCTTCGATCTGGATATTGCGTAATACACTCTTGACGCGAGCAAGCTATTACGTTGACATTCACCTAATGCAAATATCATGTCCACCATTTCTTCTTTCGTAAAATTCAGGATAATTATTTATATCAAGATTCTGAACTGACGTAAGAATATACTGAAATGATTATAACATAATAATAATTTAACTAGTAATATTTGACATTTGTCATGATTCCATAGCACTCTTTAACATCGCAACAGAGAATCAATCCTTTGGTTAATTTTCACATATGAGACTAAGAATAAGAAATGCATTTGCAACCATTATTTACGAACTATTAAATACAATTTGAAATTGATTTTTAAAAGAATTTCGAACATTTGTTAAAATGACATTTTCGTAGAGTCCTTAGCAACCATCATGGCCAACTTATGTACTTAAGCTTACTTTTTATTAAAGATGCTGAAAATGTTTTATTTTTTTTAATAAGTCGAAAACTATCAGAATTTTGTATAGATACTTTTCACAAAGTACCTCTTATTTTTGCTCAATCTGATTATGATATAAAAAATAGTGGTTTCCATTTGAAAAAATTAAGTTTTTCCAGATTTTGAAATTATTTTCGGGATTTTTTTGTACACACTCTGTAGATAATGTCCATACTTTTTTCACAGATTCTGGAAGCACTAAATTTATTCTACCCTCTCAACAAATGGTTTTCCTAAATTCCTCTTCGTTGTTGTATAATTTGCAATTATCTGAAGGCCTTAAAATGTGAATTTCAAAAAACATTTTGGAATAACTCGAAAAGGGCTGAATTTAAGTATAGGGTATTATACATGAATTAGTATTAAAATTACTCGTAGAATTCAGAAATATAATTTACAGGGTGTTCCATTTGAAATATATATATATATATATATATATAGATATACCCTAAATTTTGGAAATTCTATCTTCTATCATAACTGCGCAATCATATATATATATATATATATATATATATATATATATGTATGTATTAGATGGTTTCCGGGAATTCATCCGCGTAGTTGATAAGTGATCCCTGCCGGGATCGATGGTAAAATGACGACATTTCGGCAGAGTCACATCTGCCCTCTTCAGGTCGGTTCGCATAATTCTTGTAGCCTTCTGCTTTCGCTTCTAGTTAATCGAATACTAAGATTTTCAAAAGCGCTCGCGCTGTTATATAGTCGCGGCTCGGCGCCTATTGGTTGGCACCGTGAACGGCTGCATGTGATTGGCCCTTGGCGCTCAGTGGGCACGGCTCCATCCTGCTGATTTGTTATTTCCGGTTGAGTTGTTGTTGGACGGGTCCGGGCCGGTACGGTGTTTAATAGAATTTTCCAACAATTTGATAAGTTCCGGATTTCATTGCGTGCGTTTAGACTGTGAGGCCTCTTCGCTATTTCAATTGCCTCTCTTACGAGTCTTGATTTCGGGTGTTCTATATTTGCCAGTACTCTGGTGTTCTCAAAGTCTATTCGGTGTGACGTCGTGATGGCGTGTTCAGCAATGGATGTTGTTTTTTCCTGCTTTCTTATAGCATTCTGGTGTTCATCACGTTTAGCTTGAATTCTTCTATTAGTTTGCCCCACATAGGTTTTATGACAGTCTGCACATGGAATCTCGTACACTCCCTGTTGTTCTAAAGGGATCCTCGTCTTCGGAGTCCTCAACACCGTGCTTATTTTTCTGTCTGTATTGAAAATAGTATCGATATTGTGTCTCCGTAGAATTCTTGCAATACTGTCCGTGGTACCGTTGACATACGGTAAATAAGCCTTGGTTATTGGTGTCTCAAGCTCCTCGTCTGTTTGTCTCGGTTTTGACTTTAGGGCTCTTTGGATATTTCGGTCTGTAAATCCGTTTTGTCTTAGAGCTGTTTTTAAACTGTCCATTTCCTGTTTGATGTTGTCCTGGCCAGCTAGTCTTTGTGATCTGGTTACTAAAGTTTTGATGACGGCTTGTAGTTGGGCTGGGTGGTGATGAGAATTAGCATGAAGGTATCTGTTGGTGTGAGTTGCTTTCCTATATACTGTATGGCCAAGGGTTCCATCTTTCTTCCTATTTATGAGAACATCAAGGAATGGCAGTTGATTATTGGCTTCAACCTCCATGGTGAATTTTATTTTGTGATGGATGCCATTAAGGTGGTCTAAAAATGTGTTGAGGTGTTCCCTCCCATGAGGCCAAATCACAAAAATATCATGCACATATCGCAACTATAAACTGGGTTTAAGAGTTGCTGTTCTTAGTGCCACCTCCTCAAAGTTCTCCATAAGAAGGTTCGCCATAGCTGGTGATAGGGATGTTGGTGAAAAGGGACACTACGTCAAAACTGACCAGAAGACACTCAGGTTGTAAAACCGTTTTTCTAAGTATTTCGATGAAATGTGTCGAATTTTTGACATATGAGTCTGCCCCCTCTGCAAACGGTTGAAGTTGTTGGGCTAGGTATTTGGCTAGGTGTTGTGTTGGGGATCCAACTGAGCTTACTATTGGCCTCAAAGGTGCACCTTCTTTATGTACTTTTGCAACCCATAGAATTTCGCACATCTCGATTTCTTTTCACGCGGAATGAGTTGCAGTTGGAGATTTTTGTCGATCCTACTTGCTTGGATTTTGACCGTAGTTGTTTTCTCCAGATAAGTTGTTGGGTCGGTAGTAATTTGTTTATATGCTGGATCTTGTAGCAATGTTTGAATTTTGTTTGAATAATCCGCTGTATCTAAAATTACAGTCGCATTTCCTTTATCCGCAGGTAGAATGACAATGTCCTTGTTGAGGCGAAGTTGTTTCAAGGCCTCATTTTCTTCTATAGATAGGTTCCTTTTAGGTGTTTTAGACTTTCTTAGAACATGTGACATATCTTGTCTAATTATTTCAGCGGTGTTCGCATCTAATTTTGAAACTGCTGTTTCCACGCCACATATTATGCTCTCTGTTGGTATGTGAGAGGGAGCAATAGCGTAATTTAATCCCTTAGCCAACACGCCAATCGAGTTCAATTGGACCGAAGATAAGTTATAAACGGTTCTATTCGTTTCCAATTGCCTTGAGGTTAGACTGTGACCGTTATTTTCCGAGAAAAAATAATTTTTGGGCTTCTGTTGGAGCTTCAATTTGTTAAATTTTGTCTGTTGTTGCAATGTTGTCAACTCTGCATTCGTTTCGGCCGTAAATTCGCTAATTTCATCGAATTTATCCCATATTGTCGGGTGGAGTGTATTGCTTACCTGTAGGTGGATATCTAAGAGTTTCGTATTAAGAACATCCAAATATCTTCTGACATCACGTATGGCTTCCCTAAGTAGGGCACAACTAGCTTTCCATAAGATATTCTGTGTTTTTCTGTTGTTCTTCCAGAAATTTACCGTCATGTTTTTCGGAATAACTCCTTCATCGCGGCATCGATGTAAAAAATGTAGATCGCACAAAAGTTTGCTTCTTTTCGCGCGTAATTTCTCAAATGTTTTACACAAATGAAAAGTATTCTCCCCGTAGAGATTCACCAATAGGCGCCGAGCCGCGACTATATAACAGCGCGAGCGCTTCTGAAAATCTTAGTATTCGATTAACTAGAAGCGAAAGCAGAAGGCTACGAGAATTATGCGAACCGACCTGAAGAGGGCAGATGTGACTCTGCCGAAACGTCGTCATTTTACCATCGATCCCGGCAGGGATCACTTATCAACTACGCGGATGAATTCCCGGAAACCATCTAATACATTTAGTGCCCGCGAAAACTTAAAAACAAATATATATATATATATATACAGGGTGTAAACGGTTTGAGTGCAAAGATTTTGAGGATCAATACTTCAGGTCAAAACAAATCAAAAAGCTTTATAACATTTTCAGAAATAAACTATAGTTTGCCAAAACAAATGAAAAAGTTAGAAGTTCTGTAGCCTTTATTACAGTGTATAATAGATTATTTCCGGCTTCAAAATGATTCTAAAGCTAAATATGTAAATACTCAATAGCGTATACACCTTTAATAACTGTATTAACAAAGAAAATTATTATTTAAACTCTAAATATTCTGTTATAATTTGCCCTACGTTTCTCCGATCAGATGTGGCAACATAGCATATACTCAGTACTACAGCTGGCCGCTACCATGAATGCTTTTTTGCTGCCCGGTTCTTTAAGAAAGCGAAAGTGATTTTTGCGTGACATTCGACATAGCGTAAGTTATTTGATTTTCATTTTAAAATATAAATTGGAAAATAATAAAATCTGTTGTGAATTGTGAGTTCAAGTGTATTATTTTGTGACAAACAGTGACAATTATACAATTAGGTAAAGACCTGACATACTATTAATTTGTGGGGAAAGCAAATGTAATAACAAGAATTTTGAATATTTACTATAAATAATCCGTTTGCTCTATCATAATGACATCCTGCAGGTCAAAGGTTTTTATTTGTCTAAGGTAAGTAATATTAATTTCTTAGTAACAATTATTTCTCGAAGAATTTAACACATAAAAGAACTACATATAAGAAATGTTTTGTTTAATATACTTTGTATCGCATTATTTTTTAATCATAATGTAAACAACTTTGTATCCTCCCTTCTTCAACTTGATGAATAAAATAAATCGCCAAATATAATATTCATTTCAATACATAGATATTAAAAGGGTACATTTTTGAAAATAATATTTCATAAAATTTTATGTACCTAAATAAATCTACCGGCACTCGAAACTATGAAATTATTTAATACAAAAAAATAACAGGTGTTCATTTCGTTGTGGTGACTCATTCCTTTATTATTCACGGCACAAGCAAATCTGAGTTTTAGCGCGACGTTGCCACATTGACAATAATTTACTTAACATGTATTTCAAATTTTCTTGCTTATTAAGGCCTTTAGACCATAGTGTTATAAGAGTTTTTTGTTTTGTTTGGTGGGTACTATCTGCACCTAAAATATATGCAGTCAAACTATTTACACCCTGTATATATATATATATATATATATATATATATATATATATAGTGTTAGTTGGTTTCCGGGAATTCATCCGCGTAGTTGATAACTGATCCCTGCCGGGATCGATGGTAAAATGACGACGTTTCGGCAGAGTCACATCTGCCCTCTTCAGGTCGGTTCGCATAATTCTCGTAGCCTTCTGCTTTCGCTTCTGGTTACTCGAATTCTCGGAAACCACCTAAAACATTTAGTTGCCCGCGAAAACTTAAAAACAAATATATATATATATATATATATATATATATATATATATATTGTTATGGAATTGAATAGATCAAAAGTTTTTGTTTTAAGAAACACTAAAGGCAAATTGTTTAAAAGATTTGAGAAAATATAAATATTGATTATGATAACAAAGCCTATCAGAGAGGACTAAAGATAAAGAATTTTAAGGATAAGGAAATTAAATAAAGTAAGGATAAGATATTTACTCAATAAATAATGTAAAGTGGAGTTAGATGAATTAGCAGTTAATTAATAATTAATAATAAATGTTGTATGTAACAAAGGTTAATCTGGTTACCTACAGAAAGGTAAAGTCAGAAAATTCATATGTGTGAAAATAAATAATCTATAGAGTAAAATATAATAATAAAAAATATGTTATTAATAATAAAATAATCTTTTTATTATTTAAAATCCAGGTGAAGTAACATCCAAGGCTTATCCAAACGTAGTAACCAGACATTTGACAAAAATTCATTCTCTAAAAAAGAAAAAAATAGTAGTTATATAAAATTAAATTAACAGAATGTAAGCAGGATAAAATTTGTGTCGGTAGGATAAAAAAAGGTAGGAGGAAACTACAGGGAAATATGTTAAGAAGTAGGGTTATTATGTAAAGAGAGAAATCACAATTACAGTCATTAAATTTCAGTAAAAGATATAAAATAAATTGATTAGTCAAGTACCATATCTATAAATTAAATACGATAAATTAATTTAGGAATAGAAAAGGAATAGAAATCAATAGAAGGAAAACATTAACATATGTAACACATTTAGAATAGAAGATTTAAGTGATAAAAAAAATTGGAATATATCCAGCTTCATAATCATATATCAATACAAGGAATAGGAGTCAATAAACATGATTTATTAGATAGGAAGGCGAAAAATAACAGATTTTGAGAGAAAATTAAAAATTACAGATTCATCTGACAGATAAAACTTTGAAATGAAATTACAAAGTTAATACTGAATAAATAGAAAAACCAAATAGATAGAAATGTTTAAGAAAAGTAGATTCATGTAATTAGTAATAACAAATTTGTATAGATTAAAATTTTTTTAAAATAATTATGTAAATAATCAGTAACATTCATTTGTTTTGATTATCATATAAAAATAATCACAAACCTATCAAACTCTCTTTTGAATTTTGATCTTCGAAGTGTAAACATCGTTCCTGTGCGTGTTTTAAAAAACCCATCAAGACGGTTGTGAAAATTTTTGTTTCAACAAACTTGGTTGTGAAAGAATAGAGTTCAGACATTTTGAATATTTAAAATTGCATAAATCAAGAAAAAGCAATTTTGGTGAACTTGTACGTATAATACCACAAAATCCATAAAAGTGACAGAACATAAATCATATAAATTACAAAGTTTGGAATGTGGTCAGAGAGCTGATTGGTAATAGACTATACAGTGCGACAAAACCAGCATTAGAGCATACCAAAAATCATAATGGAGCGGTATTGAAAAGGTGAACCGAATATATTTGTATCAAGAGGAAAAACGACTTGGAGAAGAAAATGATGCAGAAGCAGTGAAGTTAAGGAAGCACAATTTGTAAATAGTTAAGGTATTTATGCACCAAAAATAATCTGTTGAAAATAATAAAGAAAATGTGTATTATTTGTTAGAAGTAGTTTTATGTACAGTTTAATTATTGATTGAGTAAATAATCTATCTCCACTTAAAGAAAACAAAAATAATTTATACAGTAGATAATTTTGAAAGTATGTTGTTAATAATTAAAAAGAGTTCAAGTTAATTGTTCTAAATATGATTAAAAAGAGTTCATGTTAATTGTTCTAAATATTTCATTTTCAAATATGAATAAAAAATAGTAACAATTTAATTTCCAAATTTATTTGTTGTTGTTAAAGTAAATTTTAAAGAACATAGAAAGAAAAATAATTAATGATAAAAAAAAAATTTCAAAGTTGATATAAATAAGATAAAGATAGAAAAAGGTAAGTGAAAATCAAATATAAATTTATTTTAATGCCCAGAACTCAACCTGAGATGGAGAGTTGTTATGCCTGAATTTGCATACAATTAATAAATCAATAAACTAATGATAAATTTTTTTTTATAAAACCAAATCAAATAAAAAATGCTAGCCGAGGAAAATTTAATTTTTAAAATTAATAATTAAATCACTAAAAATTGTGAAGATATGGAAAAATCATAATTAGATTAAAATTCCATAAAAATATATATGTTTTCGGTGGTTTCAGGGAATTCATCCGCGTAGTTGATAACTGATCCCTTTGCCGGGATCGATGGTAAAATGACGACGTTTCGGCAGAGTCACATCTGCCTCTTCAGGTCGGTTCGCATAATTCTCGTAGCCTTCTGCTTTCGCTTCAAGTTACTCGAATAGTAAGATTTTCAGGACCGCGCTCGCTGTTATATAATCGCGGCTCGGCGTCTGTCTATTCGGTGTGACGTCGTGGTGGCGTGTTCCGCAATGGATGTTGTTTTTTCCTACTTTCTTATAGCGTTCTGGTGTTCATCACATCTAGCTTGAATTCTTCAATTAGTTTGCCCCACATAGGTTTTATGGCAGTCTGCACATGGAATCTCGTACACTCCCTGTTGTTTTAAAGGAATCCTCGTCTTCGGATTCCTCAACACCGTGCTTATTTTTCTGTCTGTATTGAAATTAGTATCGATATTGTGTCTCCGTAGAATTCTTGCGATAAATAAGCCTTGGTTATTGGTGTCTCATGCTCCTCGTCTGTTTGTCTCGGTTTTGACTTTAGGGCTCTTTGAATATTTCGGTCTGTAAATCCGTTTTGTCTCAGAGCTGTTTTTAAACTGTCCATTTCCTGTTTGATGTTGTCCTGGTCAGCTAGTCTTTGTGATATGGTTACTAAAGTTTTGACGACGGCTTGTAGTTGGGCTGGGTGGTGATGAGAATTAGCATGAAGGTATCTGTTGGTGTGACTTGCTTTCCTATACACCGTATGGCCAAGGGTTCTATCTTCCTTCCTATTTATGAGAACACCAGGGAATGGCAGTTGATTGTTGGCTTCAACCTCCATGGTAAATTTTATTTTGTGATGGATGCCATTAAGGTGGTCTAAAAATGTGTTGAGGTGTTCCCTTCCATGAGGCCAAATCACAAATGTATCATCCACATATCGCAACCATAAACTAGGTTTAAGAGTTGATGTTCTTAGTGCCAACTTCTCAAAATTCTCCATAAAAAGGTTCGCTGTAACTGGTGAGAGTGGCGATCCCATTGGAGCTCCTTCCACTTGTTAGTATCGTTGGTTCTCGTAAATAAAATAGGTGTTTATCAGACAGTGCCTTGTTAAGTCTACAAGGTGTTGAGGTGGTTTGAATTTTTCTATTATGATATCCAAGGCTTCTTCGATAGGGATGTTGGTGAAAAGGGACACTACGTCAAAACTTACAAGAAGACACTCTGGTTGTAAGACCGTTTTTCTAAGTATTTCGATGAAATGTGTTAAATTTTTCACATGTGAGTCTGCCTCCTCTGCAAACAGTTGAATTTGTTGGGCTAGGTATTTGGCTAGCTGTTGTGTTGGGGATCCAATTGAGCTTACTATTCTTTATGTACTTTTGGGAATCCATAGAATTTGGACATCTCGATGACTTTTCACGCGGAATGAGTTGCAGTTGGAGATTTTTGTCGATCCTACTTGCTTGGATTTTGGCCTTGGTTGTTTTCTCCAGATAAGTTGTTGGGTCAGTAGTAATTTGTTTATATGTTGGATCTTGTAGCAATGTTTGAATAATCCGCTGTATCTAAAATTACAGTCGCATTTGCTTTATCGGCAGATAGAATGACAATGTCTTTGTTGAGGCGAAGTTGTTTCAAGGCCTCATTTTCTTCTCTAGATAGGTTCCTTTTGGGGGGTTTAGACTTTCTTAGAACATGTGACACATCTTGTCTAATTATTTCAGCGGTGTTCGCATCTAATTTTGAAGCTGTTTCGACGCCACATATGCTCTCTGTTGGTATGTGAGAGGGAGCAATAGCGTAATTGAATCCTTTGCCAATACGCCTATCGAGGTAGAGTTCAATTGGACCGAAGATAAGTTATAAACGGTTTTATTCGTTTCGTTGCCGTGAGGTTAGACTGTGACCGTTATTTTCCGAGAAAGATTCGTTTTTGGGCTTCTGTTGGAGTTTCAGTTTGTTAAATTTTGTCTGTTGTCGCATTGTTGTCAACTCTGTATTCGTTTCAACCCTAAGTTCGCTAATTTCATCGAATTATCCCAAATATCGGGTGGAGTGTATTGCTTACCTGTAGGTGGATATCTAAGAGTTTAGTATTAAGAACATCCAAATCTCTTCTGACATCACGTTTGGCTTCCCTAAGTAGGGCACAACTAGCTTTCCATAAGATATTCCCGAACTTTACCGTCATGTTTTTCGGAGTAACTCCTTCATCGCGCCATCGTTGTAAAAATGTAGATCGCACAAAAGATCCCTGCCGGGATCGATGGGATAAAGAATTTTGAGAAGTTGGCACTAAGAACAGCAACTCTTAAACCCAGTTTATGGTTGCGATATGTGGATGATACATTTGTGATTTGGCCTCTTGGAAGGGAACACCTCAACACATTTTTAGACCATATTAATGGCATCCATCACACAATAAAATTTACCATGGAGGTTGCCAACAATCAACTGCCATTCCTTGATGTTCTCATTAATAGGAATTAAGATGGAACCCTTGGCCATACGGTGTATAAGAAAGCAACTCACACCAACAGATACCTTCATGCTAATTCTCATCACCACCCAGCCCAACTACAAGCCGTCGTCAAGACTTTAGTAACCAGATTGCAAAGACTAGCTGATCAAGACAACATCAAACAGGAAATGGACAGTTTAAAAACAGCTCTGAGACAAAACGGATTTACAGACCGAAATATTCAAAGAGCCCTAAAGTCAAAACCGAGACAAACAGACGAGGAGCATGAGACACCAATAACCAAGGCTTATTTACCGTCTGTCAAGGGTACCACAGACAGTATTGCAAGAATTCTACTGAGACACAATATCGATACTAATTTCAATACAGACAGAAAAATAAGCACGGTGTTGAGGAATCCGAAGACGAGGATTCCTTTAGAACAACAGGGAGTGTACGAGATTCCATGTGCAGACTATGTGGGGCAAACTAACAGAAGAATTCAAGCTAGACGTGATGAACACCAGAACGCTATAAGAAAGCAGGAAAAAACAACATCCATTGCGGAACACGCCACCACGACGTCACACCGAATAGACTTTGAGAACACCGGAGTACTGGCAAATATAGAACACCCGAAATCAAGACTTGTAAGAGAGGCAATTGAAATGACGAAGAGGCCTCACAGTCTAAACGCACGCAATGAAATCCAGAACTTATCGAATTGTTGTAAAATTCTATTAAACACCGTACAGGCCCGCCCCGTCCTATAACAACTCAACCGGATATAACCAATCAGCAAGTGGGAGGCGTGGCGACTGAGCAACAAGGGCCAATCATACGCAGCCGTTCACGGTGCCAACCGACAGGCGCTGAGGCGCGACTATATAACAGCGAGCGCGGTCCTGAAAATCTTAGTATTGGAGTAACTAGAAGCGAAAGCAGAAGGCTACGAGAATTATGCGAACCGACCTGAAGAGGGCAGTTGTGACTCTGCCGAAACGTCGTCATTTTACCATCGATCCCGATATATATATATATATATATATATATATATATATATATATAATATATATATATATATAATGCACAGTGAGTGAATCCAGAGCGTCGGCTGTGTGTATAGATATTATAGACCTTGTGTATACGAATAATATGCATTAACCTATATATTTCTCTGTGTTTAGTGTTTTGCATACAGGGCTTTCATTTGAAAACTAAATAGTTTTTAAATATCTTTAAAAGAAAAAGACACCTTGCAGTTTCAACCCCTAAGCGGGTTGGTTAGTCTGAATCTGGTAGACAATGTAACTCATTCCTCGAAGTTCTTTCGTTTTGAAACGGTTGATCTCACAACGTTTCAATAGCTTTGTATCTGCTATCTTCATCAGGTGTATGATAGGAAATTCAGATTATCCCTCGTATTTATACCCTTAACCGGTCATGCGTCGCTGGTCTTATCCGGTCCCATCAGCGTCGTCGTACCTGGCGGTTGGTTGTCGGTGATGCGAGCGGCAGAGGCCGAAGAAGAGCTCGCCAAATGTTTTTAATTTGGCCGCTGGGCTCGCTAATTATATTTTCGTTCGAGATTATATATGCTGTCTCTATGGATTTTCTTTTGTACCAGTGCTCTTCCTTATGAATTACCCTGGCTTGGTTGCAGTTGATATGATGATGTTCGGTCCATGCGAGATTAGATAGCCCAGACTTCGTTATCTCCGCCCTTTGCGTAGCTATGTGGTGTTCCTTAACCCTGGTGTCCAGCGGTCGCTTTATCTCTCCAATGTAAAGATTGCCACATTCACAATGCTGTATGTTGTATATACAGTTATTTGGTATTGCCTGTGCGTTTGTCCTGTAATCATGCTCCTCAAGGATTTGTTGCTTTTGAAGATCATTCTGATTCCATAGCTGTGTGCAATTCGTCTAAGTTTCTCCAACAAGCCTTTAGTATACGGTAGTAGTACAGTTGCTATCGTGGTGCCCTCTTC
This sequence comes from Octodonta nipae, assembly GCA_034190945.1. Taxonomy (NCBI): domain Eukaryota; kingdom Metazoa; phylum Arthropoda; class Insecta; order Coleoptera; family Chrysomelidae; genus Octodonta; species Octodonta nipae. Next base: position 52,373,449 of record CM067222.1, on the reverse strand, counting down.
CTGGCTAGGTGGTTTGTCCAGCTCTTCAAACGCCTTGTTAATGATGGTTTCCGGATATCCATTCGCCAAAAGGTCTTCTCTAAATTTCACTTGTTCTTCTTTAAGGACTTCTGGTGTGCTGCAGATATTTTTGGGCCAATGGATTAGAGTTTTGCTGGTGCCAGTTTTCGTTGCTGATGGGTGCTTAGAATTATAGTGTAGGTATAGTCCTGTATGTGTAGCCTTTCTGTAGACTGTTGTTTGGATTCCGGTCTTAGTCCTTTCACACTTTGCAAAAAGGAATGTAGGCACTCACTCTCTTCCATCTGCATGTTGAATCTAATGAATGGTTGGGCTCGGTTTAGGTGCTCCAGGAATGCATGTTTTTCCAAATAATGAAGGTGTCATCGACATACCTCAACCATAGCTTAGGCTGTTTCTCGTACCTCTTCAGTGCTTGTTCTTCGAACCTTCGAACCATTCCATGTAGATATTGGCAGGGTCGGATCCGGTCACGTGCTTCCGGAGGGGGGCGATTTCATGTTTCAGGGGAGGGGGCGATCCTGTACTCAATTTACCAATATATAATTTTAAACCCATATTTCTTGGACTATTACATTAAAAATAATCGTTATGTGATTTAAACCCATAGAAGTGATCTTATTCTAGGCTCTTGGAGTTAAGATTACCTCGTTTTAATATTAATTTTACTAACTTTGAAGCTCTTGGATTAGCCCCTTGATATTGGCGATGGTTGGCAATAACGAGAAGCCCATAGGCAATCCATCTTCTTGCATGAAGAACCTGTCCTTCTCTTGAAACTAGCACTTCTTGAGGCAGCATTGAAGTAAATCCATGGACGAATCTATTGGCAGCTCCCTCCTCTCCATCAGTTTCGTCTTCAGTAAGTGACCAGAGATGCGTCTAATGGTACGTGAAGTGCGATGATGTTTTGCCCTCCAAACGTTGTACGATTGGTAGAAGGAATTTTAATAGTTCTGCTGTTGGTGAGTTGCTTGAACTTGTAATCGCTCTGAGAGGTATTCCAAGAATTCAAAGCATTTTGTCGAAATCATCGGATCCATGAAACTTGGACCAGAACATCGCTTAGTAAGTTCCGACGTTAAAAATCTCTTCACAAACGTATCATTAGACGCATCTCTCGACATAGTGAGAAGGAAAATTATTGAAGACGAAACGCTAATGGAGAGAACGGAGCTGCCAATAGATTCAATCATGGATTTACTTCAATGCTGCCTCAAGAACTGCTACTTTCAAGACAAGGACAGATTCTTCATGCAAGAAGATGGATTGCCTACGGGCTCTCCGTTATCGCCAACCATCGCCAAAATCTACATGGAATGGTTTGAAGAACATGCACTGAACATTCGAGAAGCAGTCTAAGCTATGGTTGAGGTATGTCAATGTCACCTTCATTATTTGGCAACTACATGCATTTCTGAAGCACCTAAACCGAGCCCAACCATTCCTTGATGTAAAGTAGCAAATGACTAGGTCCGAAATCCAAACAACAGCCTTCAGGAAGGCTACACATACAGAACTGTATCGACACTATAATTTTAATCACCCATTGACAACGAAATCTGGCATCATCAACACTCTAATCCATAGAGCCAAAAATATGTACAGATCACCAGAAGTCCTTAAAGAAGAAGAAGTGAAACTTAGAGAAGACCTTTTGGAGAATGGATATTTTGAACCCATCATTAACAAGGAGTTTGAAGAATTTGACAAACCACCTAGGCAGGAGGAGCAAACCACGATAGCAACTCTATTATTACCGTATACTAAATGCTTGCCGGAGAAACCTGCCGAATTATTGCACACAGATATGGAATCAGAATGATCTTCAAAAGCAGCAACACTTTGAGGAGCATGATTACAAGAACTAAGCTGGACGCTCCAGCGATACGAAATAACTGTATATACAGTATACCTTGTGAATGTGACAATCTTTATATTGGCGAGCTCAGCCACCAAATTAAAATCATTTGGAGACCCCTTCTTCGGCCACAGCCGCTACGCATCACTGACAAATGTCAAAATTCCTCATCGTTCCGGTCTGCGGAAAAAAATTGGATCGAAGTCAAGGGTCAAAAAACGAGGTTTTCGCAATTTTCAGCTAAAACGAAGTGTTTATTGCAAAATTACTTCAGACGAAAATTGTAGATCATAAAATTCTTTACAAAAAAAATGAATAATGTATTTCCTAAGAGCCACCGTTTTAGAGATATAACAAATAAATAAATAAATAAATAAAGCGTTTTTATTATTTCAGCTATGTAATACATATATCTATACAGAATGCACATACATAAATCTATACAGTATACACATACATAGCAAAACAAAAGGCGGAGTTTAGCCTATGGCTAATCTTCCACTCAACCCTAAACAAAACAAGTTTCTTCACAAAATATTTATTACCAAAATAGGTAATTGTGGCAATTAAACAATTAAAAACAAAAGTGTCGTTAAACAAGAACTTTTTAATTTTCTTTTGAAAACCAAGTAAAGTTGTATCATCTAAATTTTCCAGAATAATTTTGTTATACATTTTAACTGCGTTAAATGAGAAAGACCGCTGAAACATGGCTTATGAATGTCTAGGGACATATAAAAGGTTGCTGAATCTTGTAGGTCTATTGTGAATTTGATTAGCATAAACTATTTTTTCCCAAAGATAATCCGGTTTTCCCGCGTGAATAATACGATGGTCAAATTTACAAAAATGATATTGCCAAGTCTTTTTCATTGTTAACCAGTTTATCTCTATTAGTTTTTGACTTATATGGTCAAATTTGCGAAGTGCGCAAACAAGTCTACAACAGGTATTTTGAACTTTTTGAATTCTTTTCTTTGTAAACTCAGTTAGGTACGGAAAGTACACAGTACAAAGTAACAGTAATAGAAGATTGGCAAAACAAATGTTTCATACAATTTTTTCCTCGTTTTGAAGTTTAAAATTGACTTGTTTGTATAGAGTAGTTTTAAAACAACGAATGACTTTTTAAATAACTGGTTAACATGCGTCGTACATCTTAAGTAACGATCAAACGTGATACCTAAAATTTTTGCTTCGTCTACAATAGAAATTAATTCATTTCCCATTTTTATCGTAATGTTTTCTTTACGATAACTATAGTATTTATTTGACGTGAACAACAAACATTTTGACTTTTGTGGGTTGATCTTAAGATTGTGACTATCACAATAGTCTTGTATCACTAATAGATCGGAGTTAATTAATTTGCACGCATTTATATAGTCACTAGAATCAAAACTGAGACTTATCTGTGTATCATCAGCATAAGACTGGGTGGTACATACAGTATGTTTATACAAGTCGGCCGTGTATATAAGAAACAGTAAGGGGCCTAAAATGGACCCTTGTGGTACTCCTGGTTTTACTATTTGCGATTTCGATGTACCTTGTTGTGTCCGAACTTTTTGGTATCTGTCTGGCCTAAAAATTCTTTTAACCAACCCGCATAGTCCGTAATATGATAATACGTCACATAATAACGAGTGATCAACAAGTTCAAAAGCTTTAGAAAAGTCCAGTAACACCACCATAGTAGATTTTTTATCATCTAGCGATTTTATAATGTTATCACTTAAGTTGGTGAGTGCTGTAGCTGTACTATAACCCAAACGAAATCCTGATTGATATTTCGGCAAAATGTTATAATAAGTGTAGTAGTCACTTAGCTGTATATACACAACTCTTTCTAGCACCTTGCTTAACACTTGTAGCAGACTTATCGGTCGTAAGTCCTTGTAATCCGTAGGATTTTCAACTTTAGGGATAGGGTTAATAATAGCTTCATTCCAGCATTGTGGAAAGTATCTCCATTCCTAAGCAACAGTTAATAATATGCGTCAAGTGCAAAATTATAACCGGCAGACATAACTTAAGCATTATAAGAGTTATTCCATCAGACCCACATGCGTTAGATTTTAAGCTCATGCTGATATTATATATTTGTTGTGGGCTTGCCACTAGAAAAGAGAAATTAAGTGCATTATGAAATTTGCTATTTTTGTAAATTGAACTTAAAGTATTTGCCTGACTTACAGCAGTACCATTTATGAAACTAAGAAATGCATCATTAATTTTATCTGGATCACAAAGATGCTGTGGAATGTCATTATTTATGCGTTTAAAATTCAGGTTCATAGTTTTTAAGGAATTTATAATTTTTTTTGAATCATGTATGTTGACCGAGTTTAGATAAGCCGCTCGTTCTCTTCTTATAGAACTACTTGTAAAGTTTCATAACTCTTTGTAATAATTCCAAGTTTGAGCATTTTTATTAGCATTATACCTTTGAAGTGCTCTGTCTCGTAAATTTTGCAAAAGTTTTATGTTGTCAGTAATCCAGGGTTTGAAAGGTCTACTAAGTCGTGCCGTTTTTATAGGTGCATGTAAGTCAAAAAGAAAAGCAATATTATCTGTTAGAAATTTTTCCTTATCGTCAATGTTATTGTCCCAGTTAATTCTGTTAAGAAAAAAATAAAATGAATCTTCGTTAAAGAAGCTAAAATCCTATAGGTCCGCAATTTCTGTTTAAATTTATAGGAGGTTCCAGGGAGATGACAAAAAGTAAGTCTATGGTCACTTATAGAATTCTGCATTAATTGTGTCCGAGTTTATAATTCTTAGGTCCCCTTCTGTTACAAATATTGGGTCTAATAATGTGAACGTAGAGTACTGTATTCGGGTAGGTTCTTTAATGAGTTGTGTAAAACCGTAATATTCTAGACATGATGATAATGGATTATTATAATTGTATAAATTTATGTTCATGTCACCCAGAATTAAGATATTATTGGCAGTCGGAATTAAATAATTTAACATTGTATCTATTAAATCAATAAAAGAATTTACATTTGCTCCAGGAGGTCTGTATACTACTCCTGTAACGAACTGTAAATCATTTAATTCACCTTTGATCCACAATGTTTCCAAGAAATCATCATTAAAATTATCAATATTTATAATATTTATTTCCTCTGCAAAAATGTCGTTTTTAAGATAGAAAGCTCACACCTCCGCCACGACTTTGACGGTCTTTACGCAAAAAACGATATCCGGGAATAGCAACTGCACTAGATGGTATGTCGTGCGACAGCCATGTTTCAGTTAGAGCAAATATATCAAATCTATATTGATTAATAATATCACATAAATCGAGAAAACTAGAAATTAATGATCTGCTATTAAGATGGCCGATACTTAGTTTCATATTCATTTTACCCTTCTCCATAATCTATTTTCGCTTTTAAATTTCCATTAATGTTTTTGTAAAAAAAAACATGATTTATAATCACTTGCTGCATGATCAATAGGATATTTATCGTTTAGTTTACGTTTACTTTGTAAATTAAAATTATTACAATTATTACATTTTTTAAAATCCGCTTTACAATTCTTTAATTCGTGGTTTTCTGAGCAAATAGGACAGACAAATGATTTGGATTTACAATTTTTCTGGTATGGCCAAAATCAGAGCAACGATAACACCTAACGACACTAATATGGTCTTGTACTTTGCATCTCTGCCAGTCTACAAAAACGTATCCCTCTTTAAGTATTGACACATCAAATACAAAATTGTTGTTCTTTTCAAATTTTAGCTTTGTTAATAATTTAATATTCTTGTCAACACAATTGGAAACTGAATTATTGTTTTTAATATCGTCCATACATTTTTTATCACTAATTGCTAAATCAACACCATATACAATTAATCTTGGTTTAAATTTCTTGTCACTATCAAAATAATATTTATTACCAAATTTAGCATTTATTGCACTTTTGAGTTTATCCACACATTCTTTTGTTCCGCAGCTAACCAATAAACCATCTTTAATAATTTTAGTGTTGTTAACTCGAATTTTTAAATCTCCTGGATCTAAACTTTCCTTAATTTCTTCCGCTACGTTTGTTTTGGCATCAGCTGTTTTGATAACCAAAACCTCATGTTTACGTTCGTTTTTGTCGACCAATCCTACCGATCGGCCGGCCACCTGGCTAAAAGTCGGTTTATTATCATTAAAACTTACATTTTTTGCTTCCAAATTTATTAGCTCCAGTTTGCAAATTATGACAGTATTCCAGTTCTTCTAACATCTTTTCTAGCAGACACTCAATTTCTTTGTGCACTTCAGCACTATTGTACGTATCAATACAGTTTTTACACTTCCAGTTAGTGCGTTTCGTTAAAAACAACTTCGCCACAAGTTCAAAACATTTTACGTGCAATGTAACATTGCATTTGACATTAGCACATGTTATACCACCCTTTCTAATACTATTTGCACAAATTTCACAGTATTTTTTGCCTTTTAAGTCGGAGTGATGGTTTTCGATGTTTATGTCGTCCGCCATCGTACTCGTCTTCCCATCTTAATTTTATTGGACAAATAGTTGAATAATTTGTAATCATCATTATTTGCACACATTTCCACTCCACCTATGAGGTAGTGTACTTAGCGCGTTTTTAACGTGGTTTCCCCAGTAGGCCTATTCCACGGGTCTGTTGAGATTTTGTTTGTTTCGGAAAAATGTAAAAATAAAAGCGGTGTAATTACAAAAAAATTATTTATCTATATTCGTTTTGCTCAAAATCGCGAAAACTTCATTTGTTTGAACTTTGGCATGGAGCCATTTTTATCCACAGACCGGAACGATGAGAACTTTTGAGATTTCTTTAACAATTGTATTTTGAGCAATTTTACCAAGTTACAGCTTATGAATTTTTGTAACTTAGAATGTGTAAATTGACCGGATTACAACGTAGCCGGCTACTGAATAAATCGAGAGTGTGGATGGCTAGCACTCCTGCAGTCTCCACTCACCAAAGACCCGTATCGAGAGCCTCCAGGAGGTGCCTCGCGAGAGTGTGGATACGGCATAAAAAATTGACTATTTTGAATTGTAATTGAAAAAAAAACATGAGTATGATTACCGAGATAAACAAGTGAGAAAAATTCCTTAAATGTTTTTGAGAAATTTACTTGCGACTGTAAATGTAAACAATTTTTTATTAATAGTGGTTTTTGTTGTATACTGACCATCAAATTTCGACAATGGTTTTTTCTTTACAAGAATGAATTGAAATAATACTTATTTATGGGGAAGAGCAACGTTGTGCACGCAGAACTGCTCATGTTATTCATCATAGACATCCCGATAAAATATAGGGCATCAATATGTGTTGCATTTAGTTCATAAATTTCAAGAAACTGGAAGTGTGTGAAATAAAATTGTCAACAATCGTAGAGTTTTAACTGAAGCTGCACAAGTTGAGATCTTAGGTTATTTTTCCATGGATCCTCAAACATCAATACCAAAAGTCTCCAGATTAACAAATATTTCCGTCGACTCTGTGCATAAAACGTTACGCCTAAATAAAGTCGTTTACTACAAAATACAGTTTTTACAACAGGTTGCAATTCTGCGAATTAATGACTCAAAGGGCAAATGCAGACTCTAATTTTATTAAAAATATTAGTTTTTTGATGAAACAGGTTTTTTTAACTGCATTTGTCACGAAACATAATTGTAGAAACTGGCACAATACCAATCCACAACTTTTCAGGAAGAGTACAAACCAACTTCCTCAGAAAATCAACATATGGGCCCGAATTCTCGGAAATAAAATTATTGGCTCTTTATTCGTGGAAAAAAAATAATTGGGGAGTTGTATTTGGACTTATTATTAGAAATTGTGATAAATCCCCTTATAGCGAATCTTTAGATAGATCAAGATGGAACGTTGTTCCTAGAAGAAGTAAACTTATTTTTTAACAGGATGGAGCACCTCCACATTAGGCCTTGCCTGTGCGAAATTGGCGTAATGAGATATTTCCAGATAAATGGATTGGAAGAATGGGTGCAAGATCACTCTACCTAACGCCTCTTGGCGTTTTTTTTATATCTAAAAACTGTGGTGTAACTTAGACTTAGAATAGTGGAGGAGTGTGAGCGCATTATACCAGAGACGCTTCAAACAAATTTAGAACATCTAATTTAAGTACAAGGCAATTCAACTGCTAATACAATATTAATAATGTAAATAATATTTATTTTAATTTAAGTTAAGTTTAAAATGGCAAATAATCTGATTTAAAAAAATGATGTGTTAAAAGATAGGCAAAAGATACCTTTAAAAAGAGGTATCACATGATAACCCTTTGTATTTAATCTTGTAGAGGTGATATTCACCCCCGTTTAGGGGTTCAAACTGCAGGGTGAGTGATACTTGTAAAATGTGTCCCCCCATAAATATAAATTAACGTGTTTTTTTGTCTTTTTCTTTTAAAGGTATTTTAACAGTTATTTAGGATGACTAGTTTTGAAATGAAAGCCCTGTATATATTAAAGAAGTATAGGAGATAACAGGAATTAAAGGAAGTTCTGATAAGAGGACAACAAGATAAAGAAATAATACATCAGCAGCACGTCCCGACGACTCATCATAGTTTAATAATGAATTCAGATTATTTCGCATATCGTAATGCTTTTGTTTTTCAGATTAGAATCGACATAAACGTTAAGACGTATAATTTGTATTCAGTAATTAACTTTAAAAATTGGTAACTATTTTTCCTGTAGAAATAAAACTTTAAATTTTAAAAAGTTATTTTTGGAAAGGAAAAATATTACTGCCGCAGTCAGTAGGATCCGAACGATTTTCTTCGAGAAAAATGTCAGTTTTCAAACTGTTAATTCAGTGAACCGGGCTCCAGAAAAGAAGAGAAAAATCCAAGTGAAGAAGAGAAGTAGATAGGCTAGGGGCGTTCTAGCGCAAAATCGTCAACTTTTACATGTAATTTCCCTTAAGAGAATTTAAGGTCTCAAAACGCCGAAATTGAACCAAATTCCCCCTCCACTCCCACTTCTTCTGATGTGACGTCATAAGCCACGTCCCCATTGAAGCGCTCTCATTGGCCAGAACGAGGGGACGGAACGATGGTATGGGGTGTAGACGTATGGCATAGAACGTTAGTATGGGGCGTTGGCATGGGGCATAGAACGATGGCACGGAACATTGACAGCTGACAGGTAGTCCATAGAGTGAGAGGTACGGAACACGAGTGACAGCGGATGTATTGTACTTCAGACAAGTTATGACGTAACAGATAAGCAGTTACTTCTTGAAGCGCTCTCATTGGTTAATTACCACGTGCTTAGCCATACCAAGCTCTCATTGGTCAATAGTCACCAGGTGATCTGTTCAATCGCGCCAAATTTCAATTATGTACAAAATAATTTATATATTTATAAAAACCGTTGCAGTGATGGGGAATCGAACCCCAGTCCATCGTTTTCCTATGTAAGCACATAGCATATGTGCCAACAAGGCGACCTTACTTACTCTTTCTATCAGTTGATAGTATGTTGAATAAAAACCCGTTTAAGACGCTTAGTAATAATATCAGTCACATAGCTGTTGGGTGGAGACACGATGACCTTGCTGAAATTCGCGGATCGACGACAAGTCCGGTAGCCGGCCAGACGTACCAGTTCGCTCATTCTGTTAGCGAGCGGACAAAGGTCAAAACATTGTGTTTGTAGAAGACTATCGTCACACAGCGATGGTTGACTAAGATGTGTATTAATCAATGTACATGTGGATAGATGGTGTTTAAAAAACATTATATATAGTAATAAAAAAGATACAGGGTGTCTCGGAAAAATATGTCCCATAACCAGAATAATACAGGGTGTGTTCACAATAGCAAAGTTGTTTATGAAATTTGTCAAAATAGATACAGGATAATTGATTCGGGAATTAGATATGGAAATTCAGGATAATAGAAACGGGAATACGGAAATTAGATACAGGAATTCGGGGAGTGGATACGCTGGATAAGGGAATAGAGTATTTGGAGTATATATCAAACACCTAAAGTGTGTTGGGATACATAAGACTGGAGACCGGAGTCTACCGACAGAGAGAGAGAGAGAGAGAAGGATGAGGGCAGCTGTCTGTTTCCTGGGGAGCCGGTGTATAAGATAGGAAGTGTACACTTAATGGGAGGACATCGCTGGGTTAGCCCACCCTCATACAAGTCAGACAAGGATAGACAAACAGCTAACAAAGAATAAGATATTAAAACTACTGACAAAGGTTAAGATAGAAATGGGAGTCCTGAAACGGAATAATTGGACCGGGAATGATGAATGTGGCATAACGTGAAAAGGAATGCTGGATGTTGTTGTTAGACATCCCCCTGTGAAGGTGTATGGATGATAGACATGTCCAGTGAAGACGATAGACATGTACAGTAATGCTGTATGGATGCTAGACATGCGCATTGATGTTGCATGAATGTTAGACGTGCGAAATGATGTTGTATGTATGTTAGACATGCGAAGTGAAGTTGTATGGATGATAGACATGTGCAATGATGTTGCGTGAGTGTTAGACATGCGCAGTGAAGTTGTATGGATGATAGGCATGCGCAGTGATGTTATGTAAGTGTGAGACATGCGCAATGATGTTGTATGAGCGTTAGGCATGTGAAATGATGTTATAAGGATGATAGACATACGCACTGATGTTCCATGAGTGTTAGACATGCGCAGTGAAGTTGTATGAGCGTTAGGCATGTGCAATGATGTTGTATGGATAATAGACATGCGTTATGATGTTGTATGACTGTTAGACATACGCAATGATGTTGTATGTATGTTAGACATGCGCAGTGAAGTTGTATGGATGTTAGACATACGCAATGATGTTGTGGGAGAGTTAGACATGCAATAATGTTGTGTAGGTGTTTGACGTGCCTTGTGTATTGTATGTTGCGTGAGTTTGCTTTGCATAATTGTCAACAACATCCCAGCTGTTACTTTTTTTCGAAACCATTGAACGCTGTGATTTCATACAAGTCACGTCTCTCAATGATGGTTATCCGAGATTTATGGAATTTTCTCATCTAAGCAATAAGAAGGTATAAATATGTTTGTACTTGCAGATCTAGGGAAATATATGAGAATCTAACGTTATGGCTCTACGTACAGAACCCTATGTTGTCACAAGTTGATGTACCTGTCTTTAGAAATATAGAAGGCCTGAACCAAACATTAAATTCTGACATATACCAACATTTCAATGTTACCTGTCTGATTCAACATTACCGCTATAGGTATCAAGCTCCGCACCTGTTTTCTATCACACAAAAGTGAATGTGGGCTGCATACAAGCAGCCTACTTTCACTTTCTACTCACGTGTTTATGACGTCACTAGTCCTCACTCTCATTGGTCATTTAACATTACCGCTATAAGTATCAAGCTCCGCACCTGTTTTCTATCACAGAAAAGGGCTGCATACAAGCAGCCCACTTTCACTTTCTACTACCGTGTTTATGGCGTCACCAGTCCTCACTCTCATTGATAATTTCTAACCATTTTCAAGTAAATAATTTGATTCATATTTGGTGCTCCATCAGTCTTATGGTGCGGCGAAAATATCATACCAATCAATTACCTCAAGTATGTGGCTTTCCGAGATCTAGGGAGCAGACTCATCAATGGTATATATGGAATATAAGGAGTAATTTGCACGTTTAACCTTCATCCAATCATGTTTTTCTGTACGTCTATAAGAAATGGGGAATACGGACAAACAACCTAATGGACCCTGTCTGATTGATCAAGATTGCATAGCTACGTTATGTTGCTGTTGGACAGCAGAAATTATGATGGGAAAACTGAAAGAATTCAAGCAACTGATTTTAAATATATAACTGTTAGGTGCCTAACGCCGTATATTTCCTTAGATCTCAGCCAAGCATATGTGTGTCTTCGTATAGCATTCATGAGAAAAATCGCTAGATCTGAAGAAAAATTACAGAATTATAGCGTAACATAATCATTGAATTGAACTGACCAATGAGAGTGATGACTGATGAGGACACAAACACTGGGGGGCTCTATACGTACAGCGGTTGATGTCAGATGTCATATAATTACCTAGATCTCAGAAAACAGATGTATGTCTTCTTATGGTATTGATGAGACAAATCCCTGGGTCTAGGGAAAATTGTAGTCTAATGGTTAAGATGTAAAGAGATGGGCGCTCTTGCCAAATATACAGCAAAGTCACTGAAGTATTCAATATGTATATGGAATGAGAAATCCATTTATTTCACACACTATACTGAATGAATCACATAAACTAGAAACTAGTACGTCTGCTTGTTATGTAACAAGGTTCGGCATACCAAGCCTTTGACGTCTGATCTAGAGAATAAGATAGTCGAGCGGCATGTTTTGAATAAACTTAGAGTTCAATGGTTACTGTAGCTAATGTAAAGTAATGTATTTAATGTAAAGTAAAGATATAGCTCATCTACGTTATTTTTCTCGGTCAATCTAATTGATTTTGTTTTTCTCTGCCATTTCGATGGCACCCTTTTGACCAAACATGTTGGTGTAAGCATAAACGTACAAGCTTGATGATTCACCACCAGAGATTCAGCACAGAGAAGATGATTTCCTTGACCAATCCATTACAGAATTATAGTGTAACATAATGGTCGGTTTGAACAACCCAATGAAAGTGATTGTTAGTGACGTCATAGAAAAGTGGAAGGGGGCTGCATATGAGCAGCCGTTGTTGTCAGATATCATATATAGATCTCGGAAAAAATATGTATGTCTTATAATATTTTTGAGAAAACTCCCTAGATCTAGGGAAATTACACTCGTGCTGCTTCGTTTGAATGAAATTAGTGTTCAATAGTTAAGATAAAAAGCAACCGGTGCGTTGTTGCCTAGTTTAAAGCAAACACTTTGAAGAATTTAAAGGATGGTATGCATTTATTTCAAACATTATACTGTATGAATCAGATTATCTAGAAACTAGTCCGTCTGCTTGTTACGTAACCAGGTTTGGTATACTTTGACTTCTGATTGTTGTATATCTCCTAACATCTCGGAATAATACATGTTGATATTTTATACATGGTATTGATGAAAAAAATACCTAGATCTCTGAAAACACACTAGAGAGGCTTGATTCAAATAAAATTGTGGTTCAATGATTAATGTAGCTAAGTAAAGTAATGTAGTTAGAGTAAATACAGGGGCACATTGAGTACCTAGCGTGCTCACATAATTTAACGACCTCATCAGTTATATATTTAAAACCACTTACTTGAATTCTATCAGTTTTCCCATTATAATTTCTACCGTCCAACAGCAACATAACGTAACTACGCAATCTCGATCAATCAGACAGGGTCCAGTAGGTTGTTTTTTCCGAATCCCGCTATCCCGTTTCAATCGTTCAAACTTCAAAACCCCTATTCTTTCTATTGTATTACCATTCTATGACACCTACCTATTAGGACCATTCTTTGAATTCCTGATGTCCTATACCAGATTTCGCGTCCTAGCTCCTACCATTACAACCCATCTTTCTACTATCCCTCGTAATCAATACCAGTTAACATAATACACGCAGTAGAATGTTTCTTGGATTTTTGGTATCCCACTCTTATCATTTAACCTTATAGACTCCAACGTGATTACCAAGGACCAATGGAATCGTAACAGTCAAACCAATCCTTTGAATTCCTGGTATCCAATTCTTATCATTCAACCTTCCAGTCGCTTTTGTGATAACCAACGGCTCACGGAACCCTAGCCGTTAGGACCGTTCCTTGAATTCCCGCTATTTCAGTCTTGTCGTTTAACATTTCAGACTCCCACGTGATTACCAACAGACAGCGAAATCCAACGTTTTGGACCATTCTTGTCATTCAACCTTCCAATCTCTCACATGATAACCATTGGCCAACGAAATCCAACCATTAGGATCATTCTTTTGAATTTCTTGTATCCAATATTTGCTTTAACGTTCCGCTCCTCCAATTACCTACCATCTTTCTACTATCCCACGTAATCAGCATCAGTCAGCATACTCTAATCGCTAGGATCATTCATTCCATTCTAATTATATTCATTCTTGTCATTTAACCTTCCAATACTCCACATAATCCAGCCGTTAGGACAGTCCCTTGAGTAACTGGTATCCTGTTTTTGTCATTCAATCATCCACTCTCCCATTTAAAATCAGTTGCTTGAATTCTTTTAGTTTTCCTATCAAAATTTCCACTGTCCAACAGTAACATAACGTAACTATGCAATCTTGATCAATCAGACAGGGTCCATTAGGTTGTTTGTCCGATTCCCCATACCCCGTTCCAATTATTCAAACTTCAAAACTCCTATTCTTTCTATTTCAAGTATCCCATACCTGCTTTCACATCCTCGCTAATACCATTACCATCCATCGTTCTACTATGCCTCGTAAGACGTCCACCATACCTCATTCGCTAGGACCATTCATTCCATTCTCATTATATCCATTTTTGTCATTTAACCTTCCAATACCCCACTTGATTTCAAACAAGCGACCTAATCCAGGCGATAGGACAGTTCGTTGAGTAACTGGTATCCCGTACTTGTCATTTAACTTTCTAATTTTGATTCCAGCCTTTAGAACCATTCCTTGACTTCTTGGTTTCTCATTCTTACTATTCAACTTGCCAGTCCAATAACCGACAACCAATGAAATCTAACCATTGTGATTGTTCCTTTAATCCTGTTATCTCCTATACTTTCTTTCATGTCCCTGTCCTACCATTATGACTTACCTATCTGCTATCGCTCGTAAATATTCCAGAAACAGATTTTTAAAATGAAAATATGCATAAAAACTATACTGACATCAGTTTACAAGAACCTGAACAAAGTTCAGCATAAACAAATTTTCCAACAACTGCCTTAACGAAAAACCCTACTTAGAACTACATTCTATCTATGATAAAAATGACCTTCCTTATGTAAAAATATCCAACCCTCTATTGAAACTTTTAATAGATGCGGGTGTAACAACTCATTTTTGAACCCCTAAGTAGCACAAAACTATTTTTCAGATTTTATAAAGATAGAACCCTTTCTTCAATTTTTCAGGCAACTATTAAAAATTATTGCATCGAAATCCCAGCTTTTTCAGAATTTAATTCTAAGAAAAATATCATATTCTAGAACTAGAAAGTTCCCGTAAACATTGAAAATGGCGAAATTGAGATACAATTAAAATAGGTAACTGGAAATTCAAAATAGCACTGATGATCACCAAAAAATAAAATTATATTGTTCCATATCTGTAAAACTTTTCAATCAAAATAACTTTGAAAGTTTTCATGTAACAAAATTTTCCAATGAAGAACAATATACTCCAAAAACTGACATTACTAACTTAATTCGAACTCAACACATGAACTAAGAAGAAAAATATCACATTGAAAAATTATGTCGTTCATTTTCTGACATTTTCAAAACTAATGACGAACCTCTGACTTAATTAACTAAGTAAAATAAAAACTTCTGACGAAATTCCAGTCTACTCAAAATCATATCGATGTAATTTTATCCATAAACCTGAAATTCAAAGAAAGATCAAAGTAATGTTCGGTAATGAAATTATTCGACCGATTATATAACTATCAATGGTCGTCCTCGATCTGGATAGTTTCGAAAATAGCCGATTCTTCCGGTATTAAAAAATGGCGAGTTGTAGTAGATTATCGTAAATTAAATGAAAAAGCCATTGATGATCGTTATCCCATTCCAAATATTTCCGATATTCTCGTTAAGCTTGGCAAATGCCAATATTACACAATTATAGACTTAGCGGGTGGCTTTCACAAAATTGAAATGCATACCGACGGTATAAAAAAATATTACGAGTATCTCCGTATGCCATTTAGTTTAAAAAACCCCCCCGCAACATTCCAGAGAGCCATGGACAATGTCTTAAAAGGTTTACGAAATAATATCTGTTTTGTGTTTGTCGATGATAGTATTTGCTTTTCTTCCTGACTTCAAGAACATATTGCGAATTTGAAAAAAATATTTCAAAGACTGAGAGAACACAATTTAAAAATCCAACTTAATAAATCAGAATTTTTGTGTAGAGAAGTCTCATTTCTCGGACCTTTAATCACCCATTTCCAAAAACAACTAATGAATAAAATAATTCCTAGGATTTTTATGTTATTATAGGAAGTTCATGAAAAATTTCGCTCACATTACAAAATCATTATTAAATTAACGGAAAGACAAGGTAAAACTAAACCCTTATATAAACCCGAACATATTTTACATAAAACATTTTAAAAAAAAATATAACCGACTTCTACCTATAACTAAAAAGCTAAAAATAATTATATCAAAATACAACTCTAGCATATATATAACACATTCAATGTTGTAAGGTACCTAACCAGGAAGTAAAAAATGTAAACATTAAAAGGTGCTCATTCTGTACCAATTAATTACCTACCAATCTAGTATATTTTTGAAGTCGGTGCCAAGCAAATCTAAAATGCTTCATTGCGTACTTATCTACTAATTCATCAAACTTGATTGTTGCTTGGCACCGACTTCAAAAATATACTAGATTGGTAGGTAATTAATTTGTACAGAATGAGCACCTTTTAATGTTTACATTTGTTACTTCCTGGGTAGGTACCTTACAACATTGAATGTGTTATTTATATGCTAGAGTTGTATTTTGATATAATTATTTTTAGCTTTTTAGTTATAGGTAAAAGTCGGTTATATATATATATATATATATATATATATATATATATATTAATGTTTTATTTTCAACTTTTTAGTTTTTTTGAACTCAGGTAGTTTTCATTCTTTATTTTTTATTTTGTATGTATAACCTTAATAGACAGAACCAGGTAACATCGAAAGCCTCAACATTACACAATGATACTTTTCATTTAAATTGACAGGTAAATCTTTACGAACAAAATGTACCAGTACGCGTTGACTTAATAAGCCCAAAATATATTTATGCCTTATGGACTACGCCATGTAACCTTTTTTCAACTTTTTTTGACAACCCTGTATAACTAGATAATTCCAGTCCAACCTATGTACCAACCATCCTGTACATACGACTGCCCACGGACAAGCATAAATTTGTTAGCTGCCTTCTGTAAACTATAGGACGGAGTAGAATCCATCCTATATTTACGGAGTCAAATCCGTCCTATATTTCAACCATAGTATATAATTCCTTGTGGGCTACCCCATAAATTATTTCATTTTTAACATTTTATGTTATCGCCCTGTGTAATATTAATTCCTCTCCACACTTTATGCAACTTCTTATAGGCTATAAAAGAAATGCTTTTTTAATCACACTTTATAAATATAATTCAACTCCAGCATATATTTCAACCATCCTGTATATGATTTGCTTATGTCCACATCATGTAACAGTTTTTTAATCAACCTATATAATTTTAATTTCACATTTTTTTCAACATTTTTATACCACCAAACGTCCAGTCCACCCTATATTCCAACCATCCTGTATATACGGCTGCCTACGGACCACTATCATTCTAGTCCGTCCTATATTTCAATTTTCATATAAATGCAACTCCTTCTGCCACTTTACTTTGTGATTTTGTTTGCTATAACTAAACACGCTGTCTATAGGCCACAAAGTACCAGTTTAAAGTTTGACATCTGTTGTCACTGAATTTTCTATTAGGCCGGGAGAATGAGACAACCAAAAGTACCGTCTTCGCAAAATGGAAAAATTTGCATTTAAATAGGTATTTACCTGGTATACAAACAAAACGAGCTTGGTACTCATTGATTTAAGGAGCCGAAAATACTATGCTTTACTACCTATATGGTTGAGATGTACATAGAAAATTTTCAAATTCGCAATTAAAACTTCCAGTGCCTAAAATTATCGCACTATTACGTTGGAATTAAAATATTTATGAGGAAATGTCTGTTATGTCATTTTGATGAAATTTCTGATAAGAATTTTGGAATTTTCGGCGATTATCTGCAAAACTGCAAGTTGCACGTCGCAGAAAAGTATATGAGATCCCCTAAGGATCTTCCGTAATAGATTAAAAGTTAAAAAACTATACACATCCATAAGGAGTTATCGAAAAATCGACTAAAATATTAGGGATATTGGTCGATTTCCATGCACGCATGTGTTCATTCACAAATTTTATCACTTTACCAATAGAATTGTTTTCCAAAATTTGAAGTTTCACCAATTCGGATATATACTCTATTAAACAAGACCATATTCATTCAAAACGATGCACCACAGGAGAAGAAATCAGGTAACATACATACAAAAAAAAAAGCGAAAAAATACGCGACGAATTGATAACCTCCTCCTTTTTGGAAGTCGGTTAAAAATACGGATTTAACAGTAACGACACCTCAAAATACTTATCACAAACAAATGTTTAAACAAAAACTTGTTACAGGTTGATGACACTACACCTAACGAGGAGTCAGGAAGTTCAAATTCGGAATCTCATAACTAATCCTGGAGTCCTACTCTTTAAACTTGGGGGTTCCCGACTAATTATGTCCGAATTGACCCAATCAAATTACAATTTTTATTAATCACTAATCTATATATAAATAGGCAAAGACAAAACGATTAGGTACCATTTTCTCCTCTGTTTCTCAACCGATTTTCTTCATTTTTGTTTTGTTTAGTAGCTACTGACGACCTTCAGTGCAGAATGCTAATCTTAATTTATAATATTGGTTCATTCATTAAATAAAATATAATAAAAATTCATTATTTACGTCAATAATGTCAATACCAAACAAATGAATGTGCCCCCGCCGCCAGACTCAAACCATTGAGTAATTATATATAGACAGACCAATGCTGTTATATGCTTAGAGCATGTACTTCTGGAAGTGGCATGCAAGCGTTGTTATTGTTTAGTGGGTAAAATAATCGTTGAATATTATAATTATACAGGGCGATTCCAGATATGTTAGAAATCATTTTTTTCATAAGGTGGCACATGAGCAGTTGCATATATAGGGTGTTTAAAATATAGAGTAGAGTGCAATTATAACTAATAAAATAATTATATAGGGAAGCCCATTAGCGGTTGAATTTACAGGGTTCTTGGAATAGAAGGTGCAGTAAAATTACAGTTAGACAGGGTGGTGCAAAAAATGTTATACATAGATGCATATACAGGGTGGCGGAATTGGAAATGTAACATTTCGTAACCCATAAGCAGTTGTATGTATAGTTAAGATGAAATATAGGGTAAGAGCAATTATAGATATACAGGATGGTGATAAAAAATGTTAGAAAAGGAAATGATTTATAGAGTAGAAAACAAAGAGTTCCATATATATATATATATATATATATATATATATATATATATATATATAGGATTGAAATATAGGTCGGAGTAGAATTATAGTTACAGAAGTTTATTAAAAATTTCATAAACAAAAAGAGTAAATATGGTGGGTCATAGGCAGTGGCATATACAGAATGGTTTACCTGGTGGTTGAAAAATAAAAAATATTATGCGTGGTTCATAAGCAGTTGATACAGGGTGGTGGAAATATATAATGAGATGGAATTATTATAATGAGGATTTTAATAAATGTTAGAAAATTGTAGGGTAGCCCATTAGCACTTGAATTGTTGTCATATTAAATTAAGAATTACGAATTTGAACACAAATAAAGTTCTATGAATTATATCTGAAAAAAACTTGAATTTCTTTACTTATTTGTAGAAGCGAGATGTAAGACCGACATCTAGGATTTTCGAGGAAACTATCACACAGAGGTTCCGAATCTGGATCCGTTCTGTGTAATTGCTGTTCTCCCTAAAGTCCTAGGATAGAATGTCAAGATAAAATTTTCAGGTTACTTAACCTGCCAGAGATATTGACACAATTGGTCGAATTTCGACCACTGGGCGACAGCTAGTATGTATAAACTTTGAACACGTATTACGTAACGTCACGTCTGTTCAAAAAGAATCACTTCTTAATTCTTATAAATATTTAGAAGTCAGATTATTAAATCAAAATATGAATTCACTTTTCCCAAATACTAGAAATAAAAGAGGGTTAGTTAACTCCTTAGGGTATGTAATAAAATATTTTACAAGAAGTATGGACGCCCAAGATGCTCAAGAAATTCATTATAGCATTTCAGAACTCGAAACTAATCAAAATAAAATTGTTAGAAAAGTTAACAAACAAATGTCATTAACTTCGGCACTTATGAAAAATATTAATGAAACAATTACTAAAATACCAAATAATCAAAATTTACTCTAAAATAAAATTGAACAAATAAATTTTGAACGAAATAAATTTTAATTATACTCATTATTTAGAGATCCAAGAAACGGAAAATGCTATAAGCTTTGCTAACTTAAAAGACTTAAAAGTTTTACATCATAGTATCATATTCAGCCAAATAAATGACAGAAAATTGTTATCAATTGCAAGAATCACACAGTTATTCACAATTGTTATTTTCTGTACGTGAATATCTTAAATATTATGAAGTAGTTGAAACAAATGTAATAATTTCCTAAGACAAAATAATATTTACTCTTGATTTTCTATTGGTCTATCCTGATACCATTGATTATTACCACTTATGTGCCATACCAAATGAAAATCAATCAATAATTATCCCACCATATTCCTATCATTCCATAAGCAACAAAGAGTACCAATATCAAGATGAAGAATCTAAAAACTTATGGTCAAGTTATATGTGCAAGAAAAATCGCCTAATGCCACTACTTCAAAATCTCGATTGTATAACTTTATTTTTATCAGTCGAAAACAAGTTAGAAAAGTGCCAACAAATTCCAATCAAAAATGCTCAGCAGATAATCGAAGAAATCAATGAAGCCCATTATATTTGATTTTTTCCTAAACAACAAAACGTTCAAACCACATGCCAAGAAAGCGACGTAGCAGTCCTTTAAGGAACATTTTTGTTAATTGTTCCTCCAAAATGTTTAATCAAAACCACATCGTTCATCTACAAAAATGAAAAAGGTACAATCAAAGGTCATCCAGTCACGTTAGTCGAAATCTAAGCAATCAGTCTACCAGTTTTACCAGTCCAAAAGCTCAACCTAGAAAAAGTGCCACTAGACAAGTTATATCAACAAATTCAGGAATCAGCCAAAGAGCCCTTAGAATAAATTAAAATACAGTCCAGACGCTCAACATGGTTCCTTTATTTCACAATATTCCTGATTATTACAGTAATCCTGTATTCCATTCTCAGGAAACGAAAACTGATGATGAAATTGTTCGAGTCCAATCAACCAGGCCCAAGACTGGAAGTTAGTCCGTCTCAGGTGGTTCCAATTGACGAACTTTTAGAGGTGGAGGAGTTATGTATCCAGTTCCCATAAGAGGACAACAAGATAAAGAAATAATCATCATAGTTTAATAGTGAATTCAGATTCTTTCGCATATCGTGATGCTTTTGTTTTTCAGATTAGAATCGACATAAACTTGCCAGATACTTGTTTGTATTCAGTGATTAACTTAAAAACTGTTTTTCCTTAATATTTAATACAACTTAGCATTTACATTTTTAACGACAGATACCTTCATTAGATTATAAAACTATTCAAAATTACAATTGGATCGGCAGTCAGTCTTAAAATGTCTCAAATCAGGATCATTTAAAATAATTAGTGGTTGAACTATTCTAGATTCCAATTCGACCACCTAAGGCTTTATTCGCACTAGCGCTTTTAAAGATTTAAATAACTCACATTTATAGCCATGTATATATTCAATGGGAAACGGAAATGAAGCAGTGTGCTTTTTTATCGAGCACTGTTGGATTTTCGACGTTGAGCTTTGTACGTTAAATCGAATTGAGCCTATCGAACTCCGTGTTTTTGTTCTGATTGGAGTTAAACATCCGCTGGCACCGAACTTGTAGAATAGCTACTTACTACGGAAAATTATTATAAATATTAAATATTAATGTAAGGTGCACTGTAGTTATTACATAATTAACACCATTAATTAAAAGAAATTAATAAAAACTTTTTTTATATAAATTCTTAAATCTACCTCAGCATCACTGTCAACTGCATAGCTGGTATTGCACACTTCATGTTGGTCTCGGGCTCACTCTGGGTTGAGAAGACCCCAAAAATAAACAGGTTTCTGTTTTTTCGTTTCTTTTTTGGAATCATTCGAAAAAAAAGACCTTATAAAATGAATATTGAAGAATTTTCATATGTTGGATCACTATAGCATCGGTCGGGGAAAATCCAGATTTTTATGTCACTATCGAGGGCAAATGTACTGCGAATCTTATTGAGTGGCAGATTTTTATATAATTATTGTTGAGACAGTTTTCAGTAAAGTACATGCCTTCGACAGGGGAGATAATAATCCGTAAATTGAGAAATTGAACATATTGATACAAATAGGGCGATTTGTTTACTTCTTAGATAAGATACATCCATAAATTTAAAAAAAATATTGGGCTTTTCCTTTTTATTTTTTATTGGGTTCTATTCTATTGTTGTTTGTAGTTCAAGGGTTTTGTGTTACATACAGAACAGATACTAGTTTTGTGTGTGTAAAAGATCTGTTTTGTGGGTGATTACTTTGTTTTTCCGATATTCGTGCTTTGCCAATTATATTAAAAGACATCCATTTCTGTTTTTTTCTAGTAAATCTGTTTTATTGTATTGGGGTGCTCGTACGACATTTACCTAAGTAAAGAGAGGGGCTCCTTTATACTTGTATTTCCAGATCTATTGCGTTAACAGTCGCCAATTTGTGATTTATACCACTGAAATTATTTTCATTTAATCTCTTGGAAAGAAGATTTCCTAGTTGGAATTCAGTGACTTTAATAGTATCGGGGGGGGGGGGAATTGCCCCTATCGCGCTCCCTTTAGTTCCGCCCCTGGCTACCTATGAATTTAAACGAAAATGTATCGTTTTGTAATGTTGGGACTATTATGGTTATACATACAAGAAAAGAGAATGTTTTAAATCGCATGGTTGTCACATAACAACATTGGCCGGGGTCTGACTGATCTCTTTGGTGGTCATGGACTACCTTTGACAAATAGCGGTTTATAGACATATTCATCCCTTCTGCCATTCCATCCGATTGCGGGTGTAATGACGTCGTCCATGGTTTACTGACTTTCAAAAGATTGCGTTTTCTTGGACCAGGTTGACTCGAAATTTCTAAGTTGGTCTTAGAGCAACTCCAGGGGAAAATCAAAACGGCTGATCCATTCCTTGACCAGGACATTAATAACGGTCAAGACTTTTTCATTCGACAGAGCATAAGTTTCTGCCCATTTGCTGAAATAGTCCGTCACCACCACAATGTACTTATTTCTGGAGTCAGATCCAGGGAATGGACCGGCAAGATCAATGGAATCAAATGAACTGCCACGTTCAATTGCTTCACTGGAGCTTTTGCTAGCTTTTGAGAACCATTACTTACTGCACAAATCGTAAATTTCGGCACCAATCCTTGGCGTCTGCTTGGGAGTTTACCCAATGGAAGCATTCTCTTAACTTCCACAGGGTGTTTTTGTCACTCCCAGATGTCCTCCTCTTCTGGAGTTTCCAACACGCGCTACAGAAGGCCGTTCTTCCGAAAGAGAGCCCAGCCTGAGTTTATGGTGGGTCAGTATCGGGATATATCCTGCCACATAGGTTTGCGGTCTTCTTCTTTCCACCGAATAACCTCTTTCATATCTGTATCTAGTTTCTGGTCTTTCTGGATCTCCTTAGATTGCCAATGGTCATCGACGTTGGTAGCTCTACAAAGAACAGCTCGCTGATAATGTTTAGTTAATGTTTACGATCATCCAGGACATTGTCTCCTCGGTAAGGGATCAGCATTCTTGTGGATTGTTCCAGCGCGATGTTCCGTCGAGCCATTCGGTACTCAATTGCTTCCCGTGCAATAACTCCGTTTATGTCCTATCTTACCACACATCCAACATCTCAGTTGTCTTTTTTCCGGCATCTTCTGAATCTCGTTCAATGATTCGGATCCTGCCCTGACCTCTATAAGTATTTTTCGCAGCCTCAAATTCCAGAGCTCGAGGCGGTGCATCCACTAATTGAGTCGGTCGAGCTAGTGGCAATTATTACCTGACTTCCTGGGCCCAAAGTCCATCCAAAAACGCTTGCGTGTGGCTGGATGGGTAAGTCGAACAGGACGGGCAATATCAGCTTCAAACTCTTGTAGGGAATGGGTCTCTCCATAACATCCTTCTAAATTTTTGACCAGTTGTTCGTAGTCTTCTTGCTCCGAGACATTCAACGTTTGCAAAATATCTGTAGCGAGGCTTAATGCTATTGCCTTCTCGTCTGCCGACCACCCATCTCGCTGTCGATTTCTTATAAAATTGTGG
This sequence comes from Octodonta nipae, assembly GCA_034190945.1. Classification (NCBI taxonomy): domain Eukaryota; kingdom Metazoa; phylum Arthropoda; class Insecta; order Coleoptera; family Chrysomelidae; genus Octodonta; species Octodonta nipae. The sequence continues at coordinate 52,349,133 of CM067222.1, read as the reverse complement.
AAGTTTCATTTTATGTGTTGTTCCCTCGCGGCCAATATTCGAATCCACTACTGCCGTACTGTTTCTGATTTCGATCTTTTGTGGAGTTTCTCCCCTTTGTATTGTGACTACCTGTTCTTTTATTTTTCTGATTTCATCCTCCACTGTCTATTTTAACTCTTTTATCCCCGTTTCATTTTTAATTGTGTTCTGCTTCCGCTCTTCGACCATTTTCTGCTTTAGCTGTTCCATCCAAGCTTCATTCTCGACTATTTTCTTTTCCAGAATTTCTGAGTTTTTCTGTACTATGCTTTTCAAATTTTGTTCTAAGGATTTAGAATTTTCCTTCTAAGGATTCTATGGTTTTAGTTAGTAATTTGTCTTCTATGGTTTTAGAATTTTCTAGTAATTTAGGTTCTAGGGTCTTAGACTTTTCTAGTAATTTGTCTTCTAGGATTTTTTTTTTGAATATTCTAATATTGAATATAGAATTTTTTTAAAATGTTTGTACTTACTTTCTAAAGACTTTTTCCACTAATTTGTCTTCTAACGACTCTTCCAAGAGTATTTTTAGAATTCTCCTCGATTTTGTTAATAGTATACTCATGTGTCTATTACCAGAAACTTCAAATAAGTAAGGATTTATTAGGGCATCTTGTAGCCGATTTATTAATTCCCTTTTCTTCCCACTAATTTCTAAGTCCCTTTCCTTCAGTTCTTTTTTTTAATCCGCCACTTTCAATTGGTTTAAACTTACCGCTTTAAATATTGTTAGTCTATTTACTTTCCACTTCTAAAGTTCCACAAATACACCCGACACGTGACACCACTGTAATGTTTTTATTTACACTTCGGGCTCTTGAATATACAGGCCTTTCATTTCAAAACTAACTACCCAAAATAACTTTTAAAATATTGCTACAGATCCCGTGGGTTCCATTATACACATGTTGTACAATTAATACTCCTTTATTTACGGTGAAAACAAATCCTTAACCTTCAAACTTCAATACAAATTTCTTGAAACACAGATCATACAATACAAAACACAATACACAATTCACTTTGACGTTTGCTTTACTTCACTACTTATAATCACTCAACTTATGAATTAGACTGACTTTAACGCTCACAGATCATTTATGTACTTAGAGCATGTACTTTCTGGAGATAGCCTGCAGTGCACAAATGTCGTGGTAAGACTAAGGAGAGAGAGGGCAATAGAGAGGGCAAGAAGCTATTTCACTTGGTTGGGTGCTGCTTCCAATGAAATACGTTCAGCATGTTGTTCATTGACTGCTTCCACCCACTAAGTGAAATAGCCTCTTACTGTCTCTATTGCCCTCTCTTTCTATCGTTGCCACGATTTTATGCATGACAGGTAAATGATCTAAGTTTATGTATATAAAATTTTTACATTCGAGAGTCTTCGAGTTTACTCTATGGCGCTAATATCGAACTATGTAGATCTCTCCCGAACTGACAGTTACACTTAGTAGGTATATATACAGGGTCCTGCCTTGGCCGACCTTATAACTTTCCGTAACAATATCTTTAAAAGAAAAAGACGAACAAACACGATAATTTATATTTACGGGAGGACGCATTTTACACGTATCGGTCATCCTGCAGTTCAGTCAGGGGGGTGAATATCATTTCTAGAAGTTTAAATACAAAGGGGTATCACGCGAAAGCTCTTTTTAAAAGTCTCTTTTTTTCCGAATCACTTGATATAATACATGATGCTTTTGGTTTTTTCTTAATATTTAATTTTTTATTAAATTTTATAATTGGTCTCCCCTCAAATTATTATTGGGGGTTTCTTCTTATTTTTCCTGTAAACATTGGGCATCGTGTTATATTTCCTATTTTTTCAAAATTTTCTGCTAAATAATTTTCGGATACAAAATCAACCTTTTGCGTCCAGTAGTTTCGGAGAAAATTGCTGTGATGTGATAGGCGGAGAAATTACGAGTGGTTGTATAAGAGTTTCTGTATATTGGATATACATTACCCCAATGAATAAATCAACTAATAATATTTGATTCATTTATTGAATTTTAACAATTTAAGTGAATCGAATTAACATATAATGAAAAATAAATACCAAATAAATAATCCCGCAACCAAGACCCACGCAACTGTTTCAAATTGGTATTGTTTGCAACAGCTGGATTTATAATTTTCCAATGAACTAAAATTCAAATTTAGGTCAAAGAAAAATTAAATAATTTCATTAACGCTTATGAAATACAATCGCACTTAATGTATACCAGTTAAATTATTGTTCTAAGTAAGCACTTTTCCGTCTTCGATAAGAAATATTGCTTCTTTCGATTGGTATTTGCCATCTCGTTCGAAAAACTTCAGAACCCTTACACTTAAGTATTTTCTCAGTCCTTTCGCATCTCCTGCTAATCCTCCAGTAAGCGAAACCCTCAGGGCATTGGTACATTGTACCCTCTATTCTTCCTGTATAAGACCTTTGACAGTGTATGAAATTTGTTGAACAAGCTGCCGGTTCGAATTCGTGGAAGCCTTCTGCTGGACAAAGAGTATTTGTAGTTTTGACAGAGATCTGCAATAAAAATAGTTATTAGTAATCTGTTTATCTATATCGAATAAAAGTTTCTTATGTGACTAAAATTATGAATTACAATCCGGCGTCATTTTCAATTAGGCCGGATTGGTTAAGTCAGAATGATATTCCCTTTTCGTTAAATAAAAGACTTTTAACTAGATAATATAGTAGATATTTCCCATGTTAAAATCAGAACGAGCCAACAATTAAAATGTAGTACAAAATGTAATGTTACAAAATCTCACATTATTAGGTAATCTCACGTAATTTACTGAAATTAGAATAATAAGGGTTTTGAGAAGAGTAATAAGTCTCATTCTTATATTTTTGAGAAACATAATGCAAAATCTCGGTAATGAATGGCACAATTTTCCCAAAAACGTATTATAACTCTTTAGTTTACTCAATTTAGGATAAGTAATTTTAATGATGAGTACCACACAAATATTCCCCTCGAACTCATTTTCTCTCATATTAAGTTAATTTTTTTAGTATTTTATCAAAATCTTTCTTATTTTTAGTATGTATGGTATATGATGTACCCTGCTGCTGCTTCACTAACTGTATTATTTATGTCATTTTTTTCACCGATAGTGAATCTAACTTCTCTTCTACTATTTTACTCAAGTTTTCATCGTTTTCATTAGAGGTATCATTTTGAATAAGTTTTTCTAAGATTTCTACTTGTACCAGTTTATTCTTTGGCATAGTAAATGTATCATCAGCCCGGTTTAATCTTCATGACATTTCTTTGTATTCTGTAAGCATATTAATATTCCTGATTGTCTTCTAAACGTTGTTTGTGGCATATTCTTGATTACTTTAATTTTTTTTGGGCAATAACACCACAATCGAAATAAAACGACGTAAATTGAAGGAAAACTAAACGCTTCAAAGTCTATTCTGCGTTCGTTGTCAATGGCTTTATATTTATTGATATAAATATAAAGCCATTGTCCAAAAAATATATATCTAATTAATATTCCTATTACTACAGTGCGGCGTTCGTTAATTCTCGCACGGAAGATAGATAATCAGTACCTAACTTCGTCTGTTTTAGAAACTTTTCACTTCGATCGTATAAAAAATATATGAATATATCCACTATTTCATATACATGTTTGAATTTAAAGAATGTCCATAAAATATAAAAAAAATGTTAGTTAATATATAAATTTTCATACTTTCAGGTATTTGAGGTATTCTCACAATAGAAGAGATCCGATATCGGATCCGGTATACTTGTACCGGTTTCTGTAAATCTTTAGTGATAGAGGATCCGCCGGAATACTGGATCCGATTTTCCAGACTGCTATCTCTAACTCGAATTCATGACTCACAAAAACACAGAAAACAATCTAAAATTTCCCTAAAAAATCTTTCATCGAAGTAATAGATAAGAATAGAACGTGCTATTACCTAATAAACTGAGACTTAAATCAGAGAATGAAATAAAACCAAAAAGGATTTATCTGTAAATTTGGACACGGTAGTAGAAATATCAAAGATAAACTGTGCAATATATTTCGTTGAAAGTGAGAATATATTTGAATGTTTCTTAAGAAATCAGAAAATAGACATGAAACAGTCCAAATGAAGGTTTCTGTCATACTCAAAATTACCAGATTTCCACAATAGGGATTGCGCCAGGGTAGAAGATTTCTTCTTCTTCTCTGTACTTTGTAAAATTTCTGTTAACGCTAATTTTAGTTTAACACAAATCGTTGCTTGCCTAAAATTTGAACTTCCAATTTTAATTTTGTTCAATACATTACTGTATGCTTGCATATTTGGATTATTTCATGTTGTATGTGTACTTATTCAAAATACAAAGTGATTATTTTATTTAAAGCATACCATAATTTTACGAACATATTATAAGCAAAATTCAGAATTGCAATATTATCTTCGAGTTTTGACACACGATATTTGTGTTCTTTAACACTCTGTACCTACTGATCACATAACTGCGAATAAAGTAAACCACAATCGACTTTTGTTATATATTTATTTGTGTGGAGAATGTACTGTTCAATATAGACGATATAATGTTCAAACATATTTTTTAAAGTCAGGTAGAAATTTCTTTTCAAAGCTATATGTCTGAATGAAATAAATAGTTAGGCACTTGGGCTCTATGTGTGGATTCCCAGGTACGAAATTGTTCGACACATATTTGTAGACTAGACCCACACAAAATTTGTTATCCGTCCTCTTTAAGATTGGGACGCAAGAAAAGGTACAGTGTGTTTCAAAACAAATGCGAAAAACTTTAAGTAGCGACCTTTTTGTATAAACGTTAGGTCAAAAGTCTATCATTATGGAGATATTGCGATTCAAGGATGTCGGAAAAATATTCATTTTATTCTTTATCAAAAGGTGCCTACAGACCGGGCCAACGAACGCCAACGAATGAGATCCGGCGATGGATACTGAATGTTCCTTGGCCATCGAAGAAACTTCTATACTGCGTTCGCTGTTTATGTTAACGTTCGTTGGAACGTAAAACCGAAAAATCGAAGCGCAAATGGAGTCAATGCATGACGAAATTATGAGTGATTTTGTCTATACAAATCTATTAATAAAATTAATTCGTCGTTTGACCACTCTTTTTTCTCGTTCTGCAGCTCTAGAAAATAAAAACAAAAACAACTGCATATTCTCGACTAGAGTGTCTATAACGCATTCGTTGATTCCCTCAACTTCTTTTGATATTACGGACACTCTACGGGTTGCGAGCGAACGCCAACGAATCTTCGGTGGCCTTCCCTAAACCGTCCAAAGTGAAAAAAAAATCTTCGATTATAGCCATTCTTTGGCGCTCGTTGGCCCGGTCTGTACGCACCTTTAGGCTAAGGCCGGACTACGGTTTTTTCCTGCGAGAGGTTAACCGCGAAATTGCTAGAGATGCACCATAGAACACTGATTTACAAGTTCATTTTTCTATGAGATGCACACACTAGGGTTAAAATCCTCGAGACTAGACTCGATTACCACAGTTTGAAAATGGATTTCAAAAGAGCAGTATGTGTTGTTGCTCTAATACTAATAAATAGAAAAAGAAAACGCCAACATATATTTCCAAAATATTGGGTCAATTCACATACAAGCTGTAGATTTAAGAAGGATTGCTTTTATAAGAAATATCCAGTGTTAAGAGAAAGCCGTGAAAAAATGTTCAATACTATCGGATGTCAGTAGCCAGTTTCGATAATATTTTGCAAATGTCCATACATACCCTCATGGATACAAAATTTGACAAACGTATTTCACCAGAGGAGCGTCTTTCTGTTACTTTGAGGTAAGTTTGAAACAGCCTCTAACTCGGTCAACGACATAGTTGCAATGATACAATGCCAAAATACATCCAGTCTTCTTGACGGTCTGCCGAATACTGGCTCCTAGCTACTAGCTAAGAAGGTAAGAAACAAGAAACCAAAAAACCGCCGGCGGTTAAACCCTAGTGCGTCCGTACCAACAAGGTTTTATAGCTTAAAATCAGTCGAGGTAAAATCGCAAGAGCGGCCGCTTGAATTAGTTTTCTTCAACCACAAAATTAGGCAGCTGAAAACCTTGGCGGTTTAGCCGTAGTGCGGCTCAGGCCTTAATAATAAGAATAATGAAAATTTGTAAGAATTTTACCACTATGAAAACATATGCTCACTTTATGTTTAATTTCAAACGGGTAAGTGTCATGAAAAAAATACAAGAGAAAAAAAATTTCGAAATAAATAGGGCTTTCCATATTTATTTTTTTTGCAAGTCGTTACGTAAGTTTTCATTTAAATTTATTGGTCAAGAAAAATAGGGGTGATCTATTTCAAACCTGGAAGGAATCATTTATAAAAATCGAAATATTTTCAGATCATATGTTTTCATTGTGGTAAAATAAATATTTTTCCACCATTTTTGAATTGCTATAACTACTTAATGATTCACTTTTGACCTAACGTTTATTTATTGAACTATCCTTTATTTTTACCAAAGAGTCGCCACTTTAAGTTTTTCGCTGTTTTCAAACACCCAGTATTATACCTGAACGCGACCTAAATTTACTTGAGCTAAAAATTTTGCGTTTTAAACAACCCATAACCCAGACATGTGCATATATATGGGGGTCCGGACCTTTCCCTTAGCATATCCCCTAAAACTATTTCAGGAATCTTTATTTACTTTTTGTTTGCGAATAATCGGGAGCGGTATTCCAAACCGAGGAATAACTATAGAAGGAGTACCTAAAGATAGAAAGAGTAATGTATGGGCACCTGAACAGGTGAAATCATAACGCTGCATGAAAGAGAAAGGACGTATCTGTCTCTGTCATCATTCAGAAGCGAGCTTAGATAGAGTTAGATACATCCATTTGGATTTCGGTTTCTCTCACCGTGAGCTACGTTTTTCTCGGGGACATATTTACACTATCGATTACCCAGGTGCGCGATGAGTTATCCTTTATTATGATCACCGTGCACCTCGATAACAAGTTAAATATCGGTTATTCGTTGTGTTGGAGCAGCACTCGTGCCACGAAATAATATTGGCAGACGCTGCTCGGTTGTCACACCAATAGCAGACAGCCTTGGAAAATAGCCAGTTTATCGTTTCGTTTGTTATTGTGAGAAAGGTATTTGCAAATACACTAAATTTCGAGAAAGCAAAGCAAAGATGAGATCAAGCGATATAATTGTTCCAAGAAAGACTGGGAGGCAAATCTAGCAGAGCAATGTTAATATTTCAGGAGAAACTGCTGAAATATACTACCGGCTAAATTTTAGTCTTTTAATGACCATATGATACAGAACTGTATGCAGGCTTTAAATCACATGAGGAAAATTGAAATTTTGACTTCAGCTGAAAAAGAGCCTTCAAATAAGTGCGATATTATTTTTAGGAGAAACTGAACCCAATACATTTCTAAGCGAATACTAAATATGGCAGAATTATTGGGAATCAGTGGCGGAGAAACCTTCTACTGCACTAGAAAGTCATGTCCAGTGCGATTATCCGTTCTTTCCTACAATAAAAAGCTTCTTGTTATATTGGCCACACTTTCAGTGTTCACAGGAAGCCCGGAAAGCTGTTATTCAACCTTAAGGGGGTTAAAAAGCTATTTGGGAAACAGCATGGGAGATGAACGAATTACTGGCCTTGCTTTTATAAGGCGTTCATCGTGATATATGGCAGTCCAACTGGATTCTGATTTTTGGAACTTTGGACCCCACCCCTTGAGAAATATAACCATTTTTCCAAATATCGATTCGCTAAAGTAATCTAAAGACAGGGGTATACCAGAACGAAAGGTTGTTCTCTAGAAAGAAATAACGTAAACGAGCATAAAAACTTACCGGTGGGATTGAGTTTTCGTTTAGTTTTCTGAATAAATTTTTGGTGGCTATCTGTCCTTTACATGCATGAGTTTGATTTTGAGGAAGGCATTGAATCTTATCGTTGTCATATAAGAGTCCCTCCGGGCAACTCAATACCAATATTTTAAAATCGTGACTGTTTTCATCTTTTGTACATTGATAAAACATGTTGCAATATTTTGGATGTCTTCTAAACCCTGTTGGACAAACTAAAGCGATCTGATCTCCTTCTAATTGGCCTATAGGGCACGGTTCCATTGTGGATTCTGGAGATAAAGTTGTTGTTCCACTTGGGACACTTTCAGTTGAGTCTGTAGTTGTTGGGGCAGTGGAGTAAGTAGAAAGAGCGGTTGTTGATGTTAAACTCTCAGCAGGAGAAGTAGTTGTGGCTTCTGTTTGTGAATCCGTGACGTGTGTTTGAGTGGTGCCTTCTGAATTGATCGTTGTTGTACCTATGGTTGAGCTTTCCGTATATGCGGATGTTGTGGTTTGTGTTGAACCGGAATTGCCTGGATTATTTTCTGTCTGAAAAAAAAGTTGATTCAGTGTGTATTTAGGTAAATTTATTACAACTAAATTACTTCGTCATATACCATTTGAATGCAAAGAACATATCGGAATATTGAGTCATATGTTGCCCTCCTTAATTACTTTTAAACATTTATTCCATTGCTCACAATAGATTTAGATTTAGACTAGGGAATAACGAGATTAACAATGGACTATTAAAAATATTGAACTGACAATTTTGATAGTGAATATGAGAATTATTGAAGCAAAAGTTTCTTAACGGAGGCCCACACTTAAATTATGAAAATAGATGAGCATGGGAATGAAACGTATAACTTGAAATTACATTTGTTTTGGCATGATCAGACAGACACCACACATTACCTTCATCTTGAAACACCCATACAACTCAGTTTTCTGTGTAAGAAACAAGGATCATTTAATACATTAAGAGTCTCTTATTTTATAGCAACTCAAAATTATAGAAAATGAACAATTATAACATCCAATTAATATATAATATCTGCACAAATTGTGCTTTCTAATTAACATTCCAATTCTCTCTTTAAGATATATTAAATTAGACACTACCTCAGCAGTTAGAAATAACGCCACAAAAAGGGGAACGTTCCTTGCCACTAAATTGGTGTGGTGACTAGCTACATATTATGAAAAAAATATGAAAACTTGTGAATAATAATTGAAACTAATATAGGAAATTATTTACTAAGGTCTAGTAAAAAGGTGGAACGACGATACTCGCATCGGAGTGCTATGCTATTACGAATAGTATGCTTACTTTTACGAATTAACTGCAGAGGGCTCAGTGTCTCATCTCTGCACTTAGATCATGTACCTCCTAGATATAGCCTGTCATGCACAAAATCGTGGCAACGCTAAAAAGAGAGGGCAATAGAGATAGTAACAGGCTATTTCACTTAGTGGGTGGAAGCAGCCAATGAGCAACATGCTGAACATATTTTATTGGAAGCAGCTCCCAACCGAGTGAAATAGCCTCTTGCCCTCACTGTTGCCCTCTCTCTCTTTAGTCTTACCACGACATTTGTTCATGACAGGCTATATCTAGAAGGTCTACACGTTTAGTCTTTATACAGAGTTATTAACTTTATTCGACAAGGTATATCAGGACTAACCGATTCAATTTTGAAAAAAATCTATTCTTTGAATAAAATGCAACATAGATGTTTATTATATTTGAGACTCCCTGAACATAGTAAAAATGATTTTTAAATATATCTACATATAATAGATATCTATCGTTGATTCTTTTAGTCATGCTATTCCATTTCCGATAACGTGAATTACCCTATATATGTATTAGTGCGTTGTAGGTTGCATTATGTAATGTATAAATATTTTTTGGAGCACATAATTTTAAAATAATATGGTTTGGCATTGGTCACTTGCAACATTAAAAAATAATATATCAATTAACGGTCTTAGTGTTGCAGGACTAAAAGTAGAATCAAAAAATATTTACAAACGACTTTCAAGGAGCAGCATATGCTTTTCTAAAGAACTATTTTCCCGATGATAGCTATCCGTGGTTATTATCGTGAATACAATGGTGCTATAGTGTTAAATGATACAAAGAGAAAAGATTACAAAGTTATACTTTAAATGAAAAAGAAGCATTTAAAGTCATTCTTCATTAAACATTTGTTCGATAACACACTGAGTGATATATTATTGTAACTGATTAAAATAAATTGTGCCAACCTTATGTGAAAATTATGTATTTAAAAATTTAAATTAACTTAAACGTCATAAATTTCTTTGCAGATATATTTAAATTAAGAATTAAATTATATATTAGGATTAATACTTGATGCTGAACAAAATACCTAGAATTATTTTAATTCTCCTGAAATTTATATCCATTACTAAGAATGACTAAAAAAAAGATAAATACATTTAAAAAAAAAAACGAAAACCGACTTCAAAAGAAAACTAACTAAAAACATGAAATATTTTTTTGCTACGGTTAAATACTTTTTATGAACTCGGTGACAAGCTAAAGTGAAAATATTTTGGGAAGTACATTGATGAGTAGTACTTCGCAACTTCTCTGTTCAAATTGGCACCGACTTCAGAATAAGTATTTAATTGTAGCAAAAAATTATTTCATGCTTTTTAGTTAATTTTCTTTTGAAGTAATTTTTTGTTTTTTTAAATGCATTTATTTTACAATTTTTAGGAATACATTGGCTTGATTGGATGCAGTTTGCAAATCTAATTAACTTCTTCGATATTGCCTAACATAAGGTATTTTACTGTCATTTATTAGATTGACCAACCTCGTTTACTGTTGAAAAGAATAAATTGTTTTGTAGATATGTATATGCATTAAGAAAATTCTTTATACGATTTTAAGTTAGGTGGATCCACTAAATTGTAGACAATCTGAGTGTATCATTCTTTACTGTTAATTATACTGACATTCATTTAGTAGTCTCCCCTCCGCGGAATCTTATAATAAATCTTTATACAGTTTTAATTGATATAACATAATAATAGGACGTAGTTTTTAATTGTAATTAACTTTGGACTGATAATGATTTGAGTTGTTATTAAAAATAAAGGTACTTAACTTATACAAAATTTATATTCTTTATTGGAAGTATTACATAATTTGAAAAAGTGACATGAAGATCAATTATATAGTTTTTAGTGATATGGCATAATTAGATGCTTTTTTAATATAGTTCTTGTTACCCCTGTTTGATAAGATTTTTATATATTATAAAAAATAAAGGCATTTTACTTTTAAGCAAAAGTCTTATTTGCTGACAAACATCGTATACGGTTGGAAAAGTGACATATAATGCAAATATTTTTATGAAGAATAATTTTTTCTCTAAATAATATTCATAAGAACGTTTTCCGTTTGAATGCAACTTATGAAGACATACTTTTATAGAAACCAAATGAGAACCTCCACCTTGAAGTTGATTAACTGACATTTATTTGAATTTATTTCCAATCAACTTTCAATTTACTACAATTTTTAATAATACTTCACAATTGGATGCAGTTTTCAATTCTAATAAACTTTGCTTGATTACAATTTGCGATGTTATAAAAAAATAAAGCTCACTTTTAAACAAAATTGATATATTTTTTGAAACTTACTATATAGTTGGAAAAGTTAAAGAAATACTCATTATACAATTTTTAGTGCAATGGCGTAGGTAGATGCAGTTTTCAATTATAAGTATCTGGGTGACCGAGCTTCACTCGTAAATTCAAGGTTTCATCATCAATTTACATATATCCAAATAATCGGACATTTGCTATGTAAACTATTTTGAACTACCTAATATAATATTATTTTCTAAATTTTTTAATACATGGTGTTACTATAATTCTATTCACCCCTATATTTCCACAACCCTATATATGCAACTGCTTGTGGGAAACCCATTAAAACATTTATGTCTAACATTTTTTAATCACCCTGTATACCTACTCTTCCACTCGATTCCATATTCTAATCATCCTTTATATGCGACTGCTTTTGGGCCACTCTATAAACACTTTTGTTTCTAAAATCTTTTAGCCACCCTCTGTAACTATAATTCTCCTTCGACCTATATTTCAACCATTATATATATATATATATATATATATATATATATATATATATATATATATTATATATGCAAATCGTTGCAAGTTACCCTACAATACATTTATATTCTAACATTTTTAAAACCTTGCATTTTTTAATTACATGGTGTTACTACAATTCTACTCTCCGTATATCAACTATCCTATATATGCAACTGCTTATGAAATTATGAAAAACCCTTTAAAACATTTTTTTCTAACATTTTTTCACCCTGAATAACTACACTTCTACTCTTGTATATATGCGATCGCTTTTGGGCTATTCTACAAAAACTTTTGTTTCAAAAATCTTTTAATCACTCTCTGTAACTATAATTCAACTTCGCCCTATATTTGAACCATTATCTTATGCAATGCAAATCTTTGCATGCTACAATATAATACATTTATATTCTAACAGTTTTTTAAACCACATTGCATCACTATAATTCCGGTCCACCGTATATATGAAACTTTTTTATAGGCTCTCAAATATAATATTTTTGTGCTAACACATTTTAAATCACACTGTATAATTATAATTTTACACCGCAATATGTTTTAACTACCCTCTATATGCATTTGCTTATGGCCACCTATTGTAATATTTTTTTGAACCATATGCTTAGTTAAAAAATCGATTGTGGAAGTCGTTACTTTGTGATAGTCAATCATGATGACGAAATGAAACTAATTACTTTGTTTACTATCACTAACACATTTATTCACTAAAACATGTGACTAGTTTCGATGGCTAGCGCATCATTTTCAAACATATATAAACAATGAAAAAACCCATCTAACAAACCTTAAATACAAAACTGAATATAAAACTATACGGATATAAAGGTATTATACAACTACCTGATATTCTAAAAATCTTTAAAAAAATGTGTTATGTTAGCAATTAGGATCTTTGAATTATGTTCATAATAAATATTAGAAGCAGCTGTTTATACAGGCTGTTGGAAATATAAGATGGAGGGGAAATGTAGTTTATGTTGTGGTTTAAAAATAAGTAATGTAATGATCTACAAGCTGTTTCATTTACCAGATGACTGAAATATAGGGTGGGGTGGGATTCTAAGGATAAAGGGTGGCAAATAAGTAGTTGCGTATATAAGGTTGTTGAAATATAGGGTGGTGTAAAGTTATAAATATACAGGGTGAGTAAAAAATGCTAGAAAAATTTGTTATATAGCAGTTTCATATATGGATTACCTGAAATATGGGGCGCAGTAAAGATATAGTTCTACAGTATTGATTCAAAGAAGGTTAGAAAAACTAAATGAAGGGTGGTTTAAAAGAAGTGTGGAGAGAAATTATACTTTATAATGTCGTTGAAAAACTATGAGGAAAAATTGTGAAATAGCGTAGTTCATTATAAGTTGCGAAGATAGGATAGTTGAAATATAGGGTGGAGATGTGTTATAGTTAAATATTTAAAAAATGTTATATTGGTTAACCAATAAGCAGTAGCGTATACAGGATAGTTGTAATACACACAAGGTGGTTCAGAAACAAGCTGAAAAACATTGTATATACGGTGCCCAATAAGCAGTTGCGGTTTTAGTGAAATACATTGGGCATTGATGGATTTATAGTTTACAGAGTGGTACAAAAAATGTTATACTGGGTGGCCGATAAGTAGTTGCATATACAAGGTGGTTGAAATAGCGGGTGGAGTAGAATTATAGTTAAACAGGTTGAATAATTTTTTTGTAGGATAGAACATGAGCTGTTGCATATATGTAATATCTGAAACATGGATCAAAGTAAAATTATAGTTCATACGGTGTGACTAAAACAATGTTAGAAAAAGCTGCATATAAGGGGTGGTTGAAATACAAGGTGAAGACAAATTATACCTTCAAGGGTGGTTCAAAAATAGTTATATAGCGTAGTCCATAAGCAGTTGCATATATAGTGAGTGGACCAGAGTTATAGTTAAGTAATTAAAAAATGTTATATTTGGTGGCCCTTAAGCACGGTGGTTGAAATATTTTGTAGAGTAAAATTATGTTTATACAGGGTGGTTCAAAAATAAGTTGTAATGTTTGACAAATTGGCAGCAGTGTAGGTATATAGGATAGTTTTACTGTAGATGGAAGTAGACTTAGTTATACAAAGCGGTTAAAAAAAAATGTTGAATAAAATTGTTATTTAGGGTGGCCAATAAGAAGTTGGAGTTTGGGTGAGTGTTTAAATAAAAATTTGGTGTTAGGGTGCAAAACTGTGTTTTTAAATTTGTGACACACCAAGGGTTTCACCGGTATTTCCATCAGGGTGAATCTAAAAAGTTTAAAAAATAATTGTTATATAGGGTAGACCATGAACAGTTGTATTCTACTATATGGAATATCTGAAATATGGGAAGAAGCAAGATTATAGTATTAGAGTTTGTTTAACACAATGTTAGAACGAGCTGCATATAAAGGGTGATTAAAATATAGGGTAAAGAGAAATTGTACTTTAAAAGATGATTAAAAAAATGTCAGAAATTATTGTTACACAGCGTAGACCATAAGCACTTGCATAGCTTAAATAGAGAAGAGTTATAGTCAGGTGAACATTCCGTACGCGGGTGAAACCGCGGGTAACGGCTAGTAATTAATAAATTTAAGCCGTTCGTATAAACTTTTATAAAACAAAAATCTTTTATTCAAGCTAAATTATTTAATATTAATTTATTAATATTCAACATTACATAAACTGGATAATATGAAAAAAGAAAAAAAAAACGATTTCCACACAATAGTCACCGCATCGGATTTTTAGCGATTTGACCCTAAAGTAAAATGATTTTTATTTTTTAAGCAAAATCCATACGTCCGACGAAAAAAAAAACAGTAAAACAAATTTACCCAAAAATAAAAGATGACATCAAAAATAATCCTTATTTTCAGAGAACGCAGTGGCGTATCATGTTTTTCTTCAAAATTATTCATTGCAAAACAGTATTATAAAAAAATTATGAAAACTGCCCGGAAAACTACTGGCCTTATTATAGAAAACTTCTCTGGCAGGATTAACTGAGAGAAAGTAGCTCTACTGATTTGTCAACTAGTCTTCCTGTATAATATGTTTGGATATATTTTGTATGATACTTATCTGTGTATTGTGACGTTTAGATCCTTTATCAGGAATCGTTGTCGAACAATGTTTTTTGAAGCAATTTGTACAATATTCTTTTTTCGCAAAGTCAATTAATTAATTAATTACATTTCCTTTTTGATGTTTATGTGACACAAAAAAAAATAGTTTCATCAACACAAGACATTTTGAGAAAGAGTTATGTTTTGTAGGTAAAATATTTTTAACAGTCGGGAACTTCGGGAGAAAATTTCAAACTTTAGGAATTTCGAAAACGAGTAACTAAATTTTTTAAAATAGAACTTACTACATATTTTTTACTATTAAATTCCTCTTTTTATCATCTTTCGATCCATATGAATCTTTCTTATTGCTAAATAACAAAAATGTTGAATTATTTAGGAGTCTTACTTAAAATAATATATTTCTTTAAATTTGGCTTAAAACAATTGTGCCATGGACATTGAGGTACTGAAATTATTAAAAGCATTTCTATTAACTAATTTACACCATACCATCATGTTGATATCAACAGAAATAAATATTTGGCAAAGTTAAATAGTTAAAAAAGTTACAGTTTCTAAATAATTTCGTAAATTAAACTTCCGGAACGCCCTGGAGAAATTAGCACGCTAAATTTGAATCTAGTATGAGGGTTATGTCTCAACTATACCTAATAAAAATTTCAAAATATATTTCATTTTGTTCAAAAGTTATGACTTTTATATTTTGGGTTTTATTGTAATTATTTTCCTAAAATTTAAATTCTTTCAAAAAGTGTTCAACGTAGACAGACATATAAGTGTTCGTGAAATATTAAATTTTTCAGTATTATACCAATTCATCCTAAAAATATATTATTCCGTTCAAAGTAACAAAGTTAGAAATATTTTAGCTAAAAAGAGCATATTCGAAAACACTCAGGTCCAAATCTCTAACGACTTCATCATTATCTTACCAACAATGACGGACATTTTGAATATAAAATTTAAGAACAAGGTAATTCTAAGGCTAATACAATATTAATAATGTAAATAATAATTATTTTGATTTGAAAGTTTAAAATGGCATTTACATGAGTCAATAGAGCAAAATTGAGGGCATTTTGAGACATAAAATTCAATAGCAAACTGCCGATGCCATCGCTTCAGTATTAGTATATAGGTCACATTTTATATGATTTTAACAGAAAATTCGTAGAAATAATTTATTTAAAAAATAAAAACTAGCAAAAATATGGATTTTATTTGTTTTTTGCTAGTATTGAGAAAAATAATGAAGGAAGGAAAGTTGGAAAAATCGAGAAACATTGACTTATTTTCAAAAATTTATAACATTATTGTATTAAAAATTAAAAGATTAATCTTCTATAAAATAGCAGCTTATGATGTTACGATTAACTATTCTCACGATAAGTATTGCGAAATAAATGGTTTTTGCCGAATTATTAATTATAATTTAGATGTATGTCTTCCAAACTGTATATTATTAACCATTCTCTTTCTTTAGAAGTGTTACTTGGATCTTTTGAATTCCGTAAAATGAATTTCAATTTGTCTACCTTAATTTTTCGTTCAAATCCCCTAAAAGTGGTTTAAACCGGTTGTGAAAATTGTATTATAGGCACAATTACCTGAAAGGTGGGGAGCGAAGCGTCAGTCAACTGATCAGCTGTTTAAGGGGAATTGTGTAAACCTGGTAACTGGCTATTAGGGGCCAAGAATTATTTAGATGTAGAATGTTTTAAATGCCGTCAGTTTGTATTCACTTTAATGGATTATTTATACAGTAATGAATAAATCTCATTTTATATTTTAAAATTAGTATGTTTATTCAAAATTTAAGTTTATCTAATTTACGCCTTTAATAATGTTACTATTAATATTATGGTCGCTAATTGTTTTTCTGATTCTCTAGGTTAAAGTCCAGCATGCTAAAAAATAGTGGGAATCAGATTTTATAACAAATAACAGTATTATTTAGGATTATAAGCTTTTTTAGATCGATGCACAGCTTTATTCAATTGATGTACACTTTTATAAATAAACGAGAGCAGATGGTTTATATATAATGTATGTAGATATGTGCTTTTTAACATTTTTTAAAATAAATCAAGAATATTTTGTACTGAGCAATCTTTTTCTTCATTAAAAGAATTCGATTAGGATATTTTAAAAATAATTACATATATTGCATATTTCAGTACGTAAAATACTCAATAAATTATAATGACATTAACATCCACTTAACTGACTACTTATTTGGACATGGCATTCATGATACTTGAGGTTAATATCTTAGCGATAATATATTTAAATGTGAAAGGCATATATGATAATAAAATATAGAATAAGAGTTTTCCTTTACTGCATCGAAAATAGAAATTTTACTTGAGGCATTCAGGTTTCACTTGCGCCCAATAGTCCAACCCGTTGCGTCCGCTTCCCCTAAATCCCCTAAATCTTGACAATCCCCACCACATTTTTCTGTCACCATCCGGAACGAATTCTCACGAAAAATGCAATACTCGGAAGCATTTTTAACCATTTTTTAAACATTTCAACAAAAATCCTGGATATACAAATTGAAGTACATGATACGAGCCCTTAAAATGTATTTGGTACATCCCTATCAGACGGACGCACTTAATACGGTACCGTTCGCAAAATACCTCTCTTCATTGTTGAAATTACAAATCTGCAAAAACTACTTATCCGACATAATCCATATTGAGCTTAATTAATTCTAGCATTGTATTCTATCATTGAGTGTTTATTTTAACAAAGTTATAATTAAAAAAAGGGATTTTTTATCGGTTTTTCTGGGTTTTCTCAGCGAAATATTCTCCGATCGGGAATTTTAAAGGTTTTCCGATTCCTTACAAGTTTTCCATTGAGAGTATTACGATTCCTCCATAAGTTTTCATAACCCAAGCAAATAACAAAAGAAATTCACATTTTATGGGTTTTTATTGTTTAATAATTTACTTCTTGGAATTTGCTATTAAAATCAGGTCAGTTATTGTCTATTAACTATTACTAATGTGATGGCATAACCGGTTTGCTGTTGAATTTTATGTCACTTAAAAATCTCAATTGGCTGGAATAATTACTCTGCAAAAAATAATCTGATCTTAAAAAATGATGTGTCAAAAGATTGGCACAAAAGAGGTATCACATGATACCCCTTTGTATTTAAACTTTTAGAAGTGATATTCACCCACGGTTAAGGGTCGAAACAACAAGGTGACCGATACGTGTAAAATGTGTCCTCTTGTAAATATAAATTTACCTGTTTTTCGTCTTTTTCTTTTAAAGATAGTTTAAAAGTTATTTTGGGTAGCTAGTTTTTAAATGAAAGCCCTGTATATGACATAGAAATATTCAATAAAAAATTACTATTACATTGTTACATTTACTAAAAAGTTGATAAAGTAATAGTTGCCTAACAAGTGCTAAATACTCTTGTACTAAAAGGAAATAATTTATTTTCCAATAATTTAAATACTTACTGTTGTAGATTCGTTAGAGAGGTCGGCATTGGCACATTTTCCGGATACTGCACTTGGATAATTGCAGGTAACTGATTTAACATCCCAGACGGTTCCTTGACCGCACGAAAATTCATATCTTGTATAATCACCATTTCCATTCATTACGCATCTGAAGAAAAAAACTTACTAAATAAAGGAAAAAACTTTGCTGTGCTACAATACCTGTAGAATTTCTTACAGTCACTTGGGTCACCGAGATATCCTTCTTGGGAACATTTGGTACCTATAGTACTCGAAACGTTGCTTGCATTCCAAGATCCCTTTAAAAATAGGATATGAAAATAACTACACAATATAAGTTAAGAGCACCCTAATAGCTTTAAAAAATGCCATTAAGGCCAAGCAACAATCAAGTTTGATGAAGTAGTACATATGTAAGCAATGCAAGATTTTAGACTTGGTTGGCCCCGACATCAGAAATATACTACATAGGTAGGTAATTAATTTGACACAAATGAGCACCGTTTATTGCTTATATTCTTTACTTTGTGTGTAGGTTTTGTTAATTATTTTCCACTTTTTAGTTCTGCTTTGAAGTCGGTTAATATTTTTTCAAAAAATGTTCTATTGTTTGACCTAATATTACAGAATAACGGAAAAATAAATGAAAAAACCGCAAATGAAAACATATTGTTACATAAACTTTGTTTATTCAGAGTTATGGCTGTAATTGTTTTCATTTTTATTTCTATGAAGTCCATTTTTTTAAATATATTATTGGTTACCAACATTTCCAAAAGTTAAAATTATTAAATGTGAACACAATCTGGAAATCGCTAACCGCACGAACAGAAGTCTACTGTCATGAGATGTTGTCAAGCGTGGTATAATACCCAAAATCGGATAAAAGTACAAATGAAGTTGAAGATCGACGTCTAAGAATTATATGGGCTTTAGAGACCGATTTTTATTTCTATGAAAAATAAATCTGAATAAAACAGTAATTAGGAATGATCTTTCAACTTCAACAGATGCCTAGCTTCAAAAATTTTGTTTTCAAAGCTATCTGTACAACATTTTTAGTTCCACCAGAATCAAGCAAATGATATAAGAGTTCTGATTTTTATATTTTAATGACATCACTGTGAACAAATTTAGCAGTAATTTTCTATTGACAAAGCATTTGAGACTGTAAGCAGCAGTTAATGTTAGTAGAAAAAAGAGAAAGTTTGATTTTGAATAGCATAGTTTTGAAATAAGGGAACTTGTTCAGTATAAGAATCATAATTAGCCCGTTATTACCTAAAAAGTATAGGAATAAGAGTAGTCGAAATTGAGTTCTGTATGAGTTGCCTTTGACACCGTGATTCATATCATTAAAAAAAAATTATTTGATATTTAGAATTGTAGGTTTTGGAGACATTGAGTTATTAAGGTATTTTATACAACATTGATTTATAAGGTATAATTTTTACAAGCTCTAAATATTATAATTTGGCTCCCAGTAAATATTTGTTCAATGCTAACAACATGTGTAAATATTAATAATTTCCATAGCGGCAGTGGATTTCACTCAGATAATAGAACTGCAAACTCCCAAATGGGAGACAAAGAAATCTAAGTGCTTGTCTAAAAGACCTTTATCCAATCATCGTAGAGTGTGGACTTTCGAGCACTAAGTGTGGCCAATACGTCTCATTTAAAAGCATATATTAACGCTATCACCATTTCTGTTATCGATACTTTCTTTCGATCTAATTACCTAGTAAAATATCAACACCTAGATGGTATCGTTTTATTCCTACCAAGAAACATAAATTTTGCTAATAATTGAGTATTACTAACTTTTGTTGCACATAAGGCGACAGTTGATTAACGATTTAGTAGAGGAAAAGAAATATTGGTTAGCTTACACATCAATTTTTCGAGTAAGGAAAGCAAAATGCATCCCTATAAAATGATACCGACTCAGGAGCTGCTGGAAGACGATTTCGATATGAGAACGTATTTCTGTGAGCAAATGATGGTAAGGTTAGATAACAATGTGATCCAATTAGAAAATATGTTGTTTTCTAAGGAGAGCACATTTACACTTCATGGTCATGTTAATCATCAAAATTGCTGCTATTGGTCTAATGAGAATCTTCACTGGATGACAGAGAAACATACGCAATATCCTGAAAGAGTTAATGTATGGGCAGGAATTGTTGAAAATCATATCGTTGTTCCCTTTTTCGTTGATGGCAACTTGAATGGAGATAAATATTTAGAAGTGCTCCCAAATAATGTCGTGCCAGGTGTGACAAACGTATATCCTGATGCAGTAAACCCACAAGTTCTTGCCATTACAATATGGTTTCAGCAAGATGAAGCACCGCCCCATTATGAAATCAATGTTCGGCAGTACCTTAACCAAATTTTTCCAAATCGATGGATTGGAAGGCGCGGATTCATAGAATGGCCAGCACGATCTCCTGTTTTGACGCCATTAGGCTAGTTTTTATGGGGATATGTCAAAAGTATTGTATACAAAACTAAACCCCTGAACTTAGATGACCTAAAAAGACGAATCACGCTTGCGATTAGAGTCATATTTGAGATATTGAGTAACGTTAGAAGACATTTCTATACCAGATTAGCTTGTTGCCAAAACCCATTTTGAACATTTCCTACATTGACATTAATGTTTTTTTTTGCTTTTTTTATATTATTAAGAAATAATCAGTATTACTTATTAGATTTTTAGTGTAATGTAGAGAATTTCTGAAATAACATAATTTTCTTTTTTTAATGTTAATTATTGTATTAAATCTGAAAATACTTAATATTTCCGAAACAGTTGAAGATAGGTGTAGGACATTGTACATGAATTATGTCTAGAATTTTCGGAAGAATCCAAAAAATAAATAATATGCAGGGGCTTGTATTTAAAATAGAGAACTTTGTATTGGCCACTGTAACATGATACAACCTATATAATTTTTTGTATGTTGAAAAAATGCTCATTTAAAAATACAAATCGACGTGTCCAAGGGTTTTTCCCAACATATCCTCCTTTATTCGTTACCCAATTTATTCCATCTAGCTGTTTCATTTAAATTACAAGCACACATTGAGAATAAAGCGAAGATAATAATAACTGTTGTTACAGATCCAGTAACGTAACGTAAGCCAATGAATTGCTTGCAATATTCGATAACTGATAGAGTTAGTTGCGACTTGTTTGTTGTTACAGTACATTAATTTAAATTTTTTAATTTTGTTTATTTTTCAAACGAAAGATTATTTCATAATAACGGCACAACTTTCATTATTATCATAACATCAGTTATGTTTAGGAAAATTCCTCACTACCATATTATAGCCGCTATTATGTTTGGTCAAACATGATACGAAATTAACTACTTGAATAGCATTTTTATTAAGGAAATCTCATTAGAGAAATTCTGATTGCAATTTTTTTGTACAGCCTGATTAGAACATTATATAAATTCCAATAATCGTATAGAACTAAAACTAAAACCATTATGCCAAGCTAATTTGTAATTGCCTCAAAAAATTCTCAGAGCGGTTTAACCTGAATTATGTTTCATCTACATTCTAACAAATTTTATCTTAGTTTTATTACAAATAATTATTGCATGCTAGATGACACTACTATCTGTTAACTTACTTACTTCAGCAGAAACTTTTATCTTTAGTGGAAATAAATTACATTTATTTATTTTTTTTTTCAATACAAAATCGACGCTGTAAAAAACATACTTAAAAATAACATTTTCAGCATGCTTTGAACCTCAGTGTTTTTATTTCTGTCGTCGTTAAAAAAAAACAAATGTTTACAAAAATTATATTTTACGTCATAATCGCCAGAAAAAATATGTTTTTCTCTTAATCAGTGTTCTTTAAAATAACATTTTACTCCCGAATTTGTTGTAAGTTGCGGTTACAATTAACCTCAGTTTATATATTTTTGTCGCAGTTTTCCAAATAATAAAACACGAATAAATGCTTACAAAAATTACATTTTACGTCATAATTGGCGGAAACGAAAAAAGGTGTGTTTGAATAGCATCGAAAATTTGACTGCCAACTTTGATATATGTAAGGTGTTCTCTATAGGATGTTTTACTTTTCGTATTATTTCGAGAAAACGCCTTCAAATGATCCTTTTTCGCATTTTCTAGAAAGTAACAACAATAATTACTAAAAATGTATATCATTTGAAATATTTCTTTGCCGATGGTTCCACAAAAATCCCGATCTGTGCAAAAAATGTGACACAGGCTGCAAATTGTTTCCATTAATTTTAAGAACTTTAGGAATTAAATATAATTGCTGGATAAATGCAATATTTAAATTTCAATAGTTCAAGTATTTTCCTCTGTTTTATATAGGCAAGCGCAAAAGACTTAATTCAATAAAAAAATTATCAGATATGTTTGAATAATATAAATCACAAATTACACCCAATAAACAATATCAACATGCTAAGAGGGAAAGAGTTTTTCAGGATGCGTACTAGCAACAAATGTCCAACGCAAAAATTGTAAAGAATTAAAAAATAAACAAACTGTTTTTTCGCAATTTTATTGTTTTTTATGTTTCACTTTCGTAAAAATGATTTTAAAATTATGAAATTTTCACAAATAGTAGTTATTTATGTCTGGAAAGTCTTTTTCATGAAAACCTCAGAAATGTATAGTTGCCGAGATATTTACAGTATATATTTTTTTGTGAAATTTTACTTTCTTTTTAAGCCAAAAAAGTACCTATGAGTTTGAATTTTAAACTTCATAAGTGCTCATTTTATTCGTGAGAATATTCATTTTACGGTATAGAAAAAACATCTACCTATATAACTTTACCTTAAAAAATATGTAGAAAAGATTAGAAAAACTGAAAAAAAACTTACCGTATTTGAACGTGATTAAAGGTCTTACTCGTTCTATATCGTATAAAATGGGTGGAATACGAAATAATTTAACTGAAAGTAGTATGATTCCAATTTAATCGACACAAGTATGCTGTAATAAAGTTATGATAATTCTGTAATTGAAAATAAAGTTTATTGTTGTGTTTATTCATATAACAATTCTAGTTGTTTCAGAATTTAGTAAAATAATCGACAATTGGAGCTGTAAACAAAAATTTTCTTTGTTCTTATTTTCAAACAAATAAAAGAAATAGGATAAAAATATAATGCTTTTTCATCTAAATCAGATTAATCTTGTGTTCCATCTAGATCTTTGGCTCCATCCAGGTCTTAGTCGTCTTCCAATTCATCGTGTTCAGAAACATTATTACTTGATGATTTTTCGGGGATTTGCTCTGAATCACTAACGTCTTCATTCTGCAACCACACCCGTTATCATTGATTTTTTACCCACTTCAAAAAGAAGGAGATTCTCAATTCGTCTGTATCTATGGAATTTTGATCGTTCATACTGGATCCTGTTCCGGGCGATCGCTAAATGGTCCCATATTTTTTTCATTAACATAGCTTGTTTTTTAAAACATGAGAAAGAACTTTTTTACCCATTTTATCATACAGTATGCTTTGGTGGAGTCGCCGGATTAAAAATATGGGAATTTTTCTATTCGGAACGTGGGTTTCATGCTTTTTAGTTATATTTTTTAAGTCGTTTTAAGTTTTAAACTGCATAATATTTCCAAGCCCTATAGTTTGCTGAATCCTTATTCATGAGCTCGTTACAGAGACGACTTGTTAATAAGCTCTACAACAGACTTGCCCAGCTCAGCCCTCAGCCGGTGGAAGGTTTTGCAATGTAAAAATACGATTTTCTAGATGCGGTTCTAGGGAAATATCAATTTTCTACATTTATAAATTTATGCTATCAATTGTGATCCATACTTGGCAACTGTTTTGTGGTCAGCGTCCTTTTGATACAAATATATCCTAAATTTGCTAAATTTAGATGACATAATAATGCTTTTCCAGCAGTTGTTTTTCCTTTTTCTCTAAAACCGGAAGTGATACACATTCAGACAAACAATGAAAAATTCACTAAAAATAATTTAAATCCCACCCGTTTTATACGATAACAAAAGAGTAAGCCTCTTAATCACTTGCAAATCCAGCATCATACGAATAAATTGAATCAATCATTGAAAAAATATTTTCATTTTCTTTTCATTTTTGAAGGACAAATACATATTTTTAGAATATCCTAAAGTGGAAATACAAATGCAAAGAAGAAAATGACCACTCATTTGAAAAAATAACATAAAATTTCTTGAAACAAAATTGTAATCTGAACACCTCGGCAACTATTTACTTTGTAAATATTTCATCAATTTAAAACCATTTTAACGGCAATAAGAAATGAAAAACCAATGATAATGCGGAAAAACGGTTTTTCGGCATTATCTTGAAAATTTTGAGGGATGGGTTATAAATGCCCAAGAACAAAATTGTATATTTTTCAACTCTTTACAACATTTTTCGCTAGGACGTATACATTGGTTAGAAATCGTGAAAAACGATTTCCATCCCCATCTGCCTTCCTCATTTCACTAAGCACTTAGGTATAGTTTAATTGATGTTAGTTGTGATTTCTATCATTTATATAGAAGACTCCAACAATCACAATCCGGCAAATAATCTTCATTATTTTTGCTTTTTGATAGACAAATTCAGTAAATTAAAAATTACCCACTGCGTAATAAACATCCAGTTGAAATGAGTTCTTTTAAGTTCCCCTGGAATTCTAAAAAAATTAAACAAAACCACTAAGTGTCAGCGTCACAGTGAATTTGAACAAATGGGTATCAGTGTAAAACTCCTTTCTGTTTACTCAGATAAAATTAGAAAAATTTAACTATTCAGGATATCACATTTACGAAAATAACATAGTAACTATGACTTTTTGCTCTGTGTTCAAAATTATTGTTAGTTCATAGATTTTTGTGACACTAAATTTTTATTGTATAATAAATCTGAATTGAAAAATAGTATTAAGTATACCTGGTTTCCTTGGCAAGGCTGACTACCGCCTTCCATATTGTTGGTGGTTCCTAGTTGACTATTATTAGCTCCATTTCCTTGAGAAGTATTACTTGATTGATTTCCATTTTGAGTATTTTCTCCTTCGTTTCCTGATGGAACATTTCCAGGCTGATTTTGTTGATTACTTTGTTCGTTCCCTTGTTGGTTTTGTTGATTATTCTGGTTCTGTTGTGTATTCTGTAATTCGGTATTTCCACCTTCAGTTCCTGATTGAATATTCCCAGGAGGGTTGCTACTTGTTGATCCAGATGAACATTTTCCCACTACCGCATGGGGATGATTACATGCCGTTATATTTTGATCCCAAACAGTTCCCGGGCCGCAAGAATAACTGTATTTTTGGTATCCCTGTTTTCCATCAGATACGCATCTATAAAATTTGGTGCAATTATCACCATCTCCAGTAAAACCTTCTTTCGAACATTCCCCATTATTTAATGCACCTTGTTGGTTTTGCTGATTATTGTTTTCATTTGCCTGTTGGTTTTGTTGATTATTGCCCCCACTGCTTTGTTGATTTTGTTGATTCTGCTGTAGTTCATTATTTTGTCCAGTTTCTTGTTGGTTTTGTTGATTGTTTTGGCCATTTCCCTGTTGATTTTGTTGGTTAGTCACTCCGCTGCCCTGTTGCTGATTCTGCTGATTATTCGATTCATTGCCTTGATTATTCTGCCCATTTCCCTGCTGGTTTGTCTGATTCTCCTGACTATTTTGTTCATTACCTTGATTCTGTTGTTGATTTTGTTGATTGTTTTGTCCATTACTCTGTTGATTTTGTTGATTACTTTGTTCGTTGCCTTGCTGGTTTTGTTGGTTTGGTTGATTATTCTGATTTTGTTGTATATTCTGCAATTCGGTATTTCCACCTTCAGTTCCTGACTGAATATTCCCAGGAGGGTTGCTACTTGTTGAACCAGATGAACATTTTCCCACTACCGCTTGGGGATGATTACATGCTGTTAAACTTTCATCCCAAACAGTTCCGGGGCCGCAAGAATAACTGTATTTTTGATAGCCACCTTTTCCATCAGATACACATCTATAAAATTTAGTGCAATTATTATGATCTCCAGTAAAACCTTCTTTCGAACACTCCCCATTATTTAATGCTCCTTGCTGATTTTGTTGGTTTTGCTGATTATTATTTTGATTTGTCTGTTGATTTTGTTGATTATTGCCGGAATTACTTTGTTGGTTTTGTTGATTATTGCCTGAATTGCTTTGTTGGTTTTGTTGATTCTGCTGTTGTTCATTATTTTGTCCAGTTCCTTGTTGGTTCTGTTGATTATTTTGGCCACTTCCTTGTTGGTTTTGTTGATTTTGTTGGTTAGTCATTCCGCTGCTCTGTTGCTGATTCTGCTGATTATTTGATTCATTGCCTTGATTATTCTGCCCATTACCCTGTTGGGTTGTCTGACCACCTTGACTATTTTGTTCATTTCCTTGATTCTGTTGTTGATTGTTTTGTCCACTACTCTGCTGATTTTGTTGATTAGTTTGTTCGTTGCCCTGTTGGTTTTGTTGATTACTCTGATTCTGTTGTGTATTTTGTAATTCGTTATTTCCATCTTGATTTCCTGACTGAATATTTCCAGGCTGGTTGCTACTTGTTGAACCTGTTGAGCATTTTCCCGTTACCGCATTGGGATGATTACAAGACGTTAAACTCTGATCCCAAACCGTTCCCGGACCGCAAGAATAACTGTATTTCTGATAGCCACCTTTTCCATCGAGCACGCACCTATAAAATTTTGTGCAATTATTATCATCTCCAATAAAACCTGCTTTTGAACATTCGCCTTTATTTAATGCTCCTTGTTGGTTTTGCTGATTAGTGTTTTCATTTCCCTGTTGGTTCTGTTGATTATTGCCAGAATTACTTTGTTGGTTTTGTTGATTCTGTTGTTCATTATTTTGTCCATTTCCTTGTTGGTTTTGTTGATTGTTTTGGCCATTCCCTTGTTGGTTTTGCTGATTTTGTTGGTTATTTACTCCACTGCCTTGTTGCTGATTTTGTTGATTATTCAATTCATTGCCTTGGGGTAATTGTTGATTATTCTGGCCATTTCCCTGTTGGGTTGCTTGGTTCTGTTGACTATTTTGTTCGTTGCCTTGATTCTGTTGGCCATTTTCACCATTACTTTGTTGATTTTGTTGATTATTTTGTTCATTGCCTTGTTGGTTTTGCTGATTATTCTGCTGATTTTGTTGATTATTCGGTTCTTCGGTATTTGCATTTTGATTTTCTGACTGATTGTCTCCGCCTCCTGCAGAACCTGATGAACATTTTCCCGTTACAGCATGGGGATGGTTACAAGACATTGAATTCTGATCCCAAACTGTTCCCGGACCGCAAGAATAACTGTATTTTTGATAACCACCTTTACCATCGAGCACGCATCTGTAAAATTGTGTGCAATTATTATCATCTCCAATAAATCCTTCTTTAGAACATTCGCCTTTGTTTAATGCTCCTTGTTGGTTTTGCTGATTATTGTTTTCATTTCCCTGTTGATTTTGTTGATTACTGCCAGCATTAGTTTGTTGGTTTTGTTGATTCTGCTGTTGTTCATTATTTTGTCCAGTTCCTTGTTGGCTCTGTTGATTATTTTGGCCATTTCCTTGTTGGTTTTGTTGATTTTGTTGGTTGGTTACTCCGCTGCCTTGTTGCTGATTCTGCTGATTATTCGATTCATTGCCTTGATTATTCTGCCCATTTCCCTCTTGACTATTTTGTTCATTACCTTGATTCTGTTGTTGATTTTGTTGATTGTTTTGTCCATTACTCTGTTGATTTTGTTGATTACTTTGTTCGGTGCCTTGTTGGGTTTGCTGATTATTCTGCTGATTCTGTTGAGTAGTCTGTTCTTCAGTATTTCCATCTTGATTTCCTGACTGATTGTTCCCGCCTCCTGATGAACATTTTCCCATTACAGCATTGGGATGATTACAAGACGTCGAACTCTGATCCCAAACCGTTCCCGGGCCGCAAGAATAACTGTATTTCTGATAACCTCCTTTTCCATCAGGCACGCATCTATAAAATGTGATACAATTATTTTCATCTCCAACAAAACCTTCTTTCGAACATTCCCCTTTTGTTAGAGCTCCTTGTTGGTTTTGGTTCGGGTGGTTTTGCTGGTTATTGTTACCATTTTCCGGTTGGCTATGTTCGTTGTTGCCTGCATTACTTTGTTGGTTATTTTCACCATTTGCTTGCTGGTTTAGCTGATTTTGTTGGTTGTTCACTTCATGACCCTGTTGTTGATTATTATTATTTTGCTGGCTAGTTGTTTCTGATTGATCAGTTGTTTGAGGTTGGTTTGGCGAATTAATGCTTTGCTGACTCTGTTGGTTATTATCTCCAGAGCCAGATTGCGTCTGCTGGTTTTGTTGATTGGAATTATTGCTATTAGAACCGGATTGACTTTGTTGGTCAGAATTTCCGTTTTGATTGGCCACGTTAATAGGTGGTTTTTGACTTGTCCCACATTTACCGGTGACTGCATTGGGGTAATTACAGGAAGCACTGGTTTCATCCCAAACAGTGCCCTCCGAACAATCGAATTCGTATTTTATGTAACCATTTTTACCATCACTAACACATCTGTAGAATTTTCTACAGTCATTTTCATGCTTGGCGAATCCTTCAGATACACAATTATTATTTACCACTTGACCCGGCTTTAGGATCGTTTGGTTTTGATTATTATTTGAACTTTGCTGCTGATTTTGCTGGTTGTTACTTGATCCATGGTTATTTTGCTGATTGTTGTTAGCACCTTGTTGATTTTGTTGGTTGTTGTTATTATTGCTTTGTTCACCCTGCTGACCGGAAGAAGTAGTTTGAGATGATCCCTGTTGGGTTTGTTGATTGTTACTAGAACCTTGTTGACTCTGATCTGCTGTACCAGTCTGAGATGATCCTTGTTGATTTTGCTGATTGGAACTTCCATTCATATTATTTCCATTGCTAGTATGTTGAGAATTTGGACTATTTCCAGATTGTTGATTTTGTTGATTGTTTGATGCATTAGGTTCTGACACCACATGTTCTGCACATTTGCCGCTGATGGCGTTGGGATAGTTGCACGTAAGCGCTGTTTGATCCCAGACTGTACCAGAAGTACAACTAAATTCATAACGTATGTAACCTCCTTGACCATTATTAACGCATCTATAAAATTTAGTACAGTTCTTATCGTCTCCAATGAAACCATCCATTGAACATATCACTCCAGATTGAGAGGATTGTTGCTGACCTTGCTGATTCGAAGAATTATGTTGCGATGATCCTTGTTGTTGATTTTGTTGGTTATTAGAGCTTGAACCTTGATTTTCTTGGGTATTGTTAGATCCTTGTTGGTTTTGTTGATTATTGTTCATATTGTTTTGTTGACCTTGCTCGTTGGATGCACTACTTTGCGACGATCCCTGCTGATTTTCCGCATTGTTATTAGAATTTTGTTGATTATTGTTAGATCCTTGTTGGTTTTGTTGATTATTGTTCATTGCGTTTTGTTGACCCTGTTGGTTGGATGCACTACTTTGCGACGATCCATGCTGATTTTGCGTATTATTATTAGATTCCTGTTGATTTTGTTGGTTATTACCGGAGCCTTGTTGGTTTTGTTGGTTATTACCAGAACCTTGTTGGTTTTGTTGATTGTTATTAGAACCTTGCTGAGTTTGTTGATTGGAGGAACTAGATTGTGAAGATCCTTGTTGATTTTGTTGATTGCTGTTAGAACCTTGTTGATTTAATGAATTAGTATTTTCACTATTATTATTTTCATTACTTGTTTGTTGATTGTTTCCCGATTGTTGATTCTGTTGATTTTGCTTTTCAGTTTGCGATTCCACATATCCAGCACATTTACCACTGACGGCATTTGGATAATTGCAAGTGAGAGCTATTTGATCCCAAACCGTACCAGAAGTACATGCAAATTCATAACGCATATAACCTCCTTTGCCGTTATTGATACATCTATAAAATTTCGTACAGTTTTTATCGTCACCCATGAAGCCCTCCATGGTACAGATTGATCCAGATTGGGAAGCATGTTGTTGATTTGCTTCGTTTGAAGATCCCTGTTGATTTTGTTGATTGTTGTTAGAACCTTGTTGATTCTGTTGATTAGCTGAACCCCCTTGGGAAGAACCTTGTTGATTATTATTAGATGCTTGCTGATTCTGCTGATTTTGACTACTAGACCCTTGTTGGTTCTGTTGATTTGAGGAGGTAGTCTGTGATGATCCTTGTTGGTTTTGTTGATTACTGGAAGAATTTTGCTGATTTTGTTGGTTATTATTGGAACCCTGCTGATTCTGTTGATTTTGTGCATTATTGCTAGAACCCTGTTGGTTTTGTTGATTTTGACTACTCGACCCTTGTTGGTTCTGTTGATTTGAGGAACTAGTCTGTGACGATCCTTGTTGGTTTTGTTGACTATTGGTAGAGTTTTGCTGGTTTTGTTGGTTGTTATTGGAACCCTGTTGATTTTGTTGATTTTGTTCACTACTGCTAGAGCCCTGTTGGTTTTGTTGATTTTGAGTAGTCGACCCTTGTTGGTTCTGTTGATTTGAGGAACTAGTCTGTGACGATCCTTGTTGGTTCTGTTGATTTGAGGAACTAGTCTGTGACGATCCCTGTTGGTTTTGTTGATTTTGTTGGCTATTATTGGATCCCTGCTGACTCTGTTGATTGTGTTCATTATTGCTAGAACCCTGTTGGTTTTGTTGATTTTGATTACTAGATCCTTGTTGGTTCTGTTGATTTGAAGAACTAGTCTGTGACGATCCTTGTTGGTTCTGTTGATTTGAGGAACTAGTATGTGAAGATCCTTGTTGGTTTTGTTGGCTACTGGTAGAACTTTGTTGATTTTGTTGGTTGTTATTAGATCCCTGCTGATTTTGTTGATTTTGTTCATTATTACTAGAGCTCTGTTGATTTTGTTGACTACTACTCAAACTTGACTGAGAACCTTGTTGATTTTGTTGGTTGTTGCTAGAACTTTGCTGATTTTGTTGACTAGAAGAAGTTTGTGACGATCCCTGTTGATTTTGTTGGTTGTTTTGGTTAGATGCTTGTTGATTAGATCCCCCAGATTGTGACATATTATGTTGATTATTACTGTTATTGCTACTGGAATTTTGTTGATTGAATGCGTTTGAGTGACCAGAATTTGTTCCCTGTTGGTTAGAATTTGACTGTGTACCTGTAGAAGATTGTTGATTGGAAGTATTCTGTGAATTATTATTTAAATTTGAATTTGTAGAACTACTGGAACTGGAACTACTGGAGCTTGAGCTACTGGAACTAGAAGAACTACTACTGCTTGAGCTACTGCTACTAGAACTACTATTACTGGAACTACTGTTATTAGTACTACTAGCATTAGAATTCTGGAAACCACTTTGTTGTGATGAAGTATTTTGTGTAAGTGAGGTAACGTTCGTGGTTATTTGTTCGTCACTTAAAATCGAAGATGTTGCTTTATTACCTTGCGTTCTGCACTCGCTTCTATTTGATTCAGTTGCATAATTGCATGATAGTGTCACTGAATCCCAAACTGTTCCAGGAGCACATGTGAATTCATACTGGATAAACCCATTTTGTCCGTTGCTTACACATCTATAGAATATATTACATTTGATCGGATCAGCTAAAAATCCCTCTTGATTACATTTTGAGCCAATTGCACTTGCTATTGTTGTCGACGATATTGGAGGATTTGTACTAGAACTTGGATTTTCATAATTAATCTGTGAATTAACTTCGCCGTAATGTTCGTCTATACCATTCCCTCCACATTCTTCTCTACTACTGGCGTAAGGATAATTGCAACTGTTTATAGCAGGATCAAAAACAGTACCATCTCCACATTCAAATTTAATTGCTATAAGATTGTTTGGATCATCACCTACGCATCTAAAGAATTGTTTGCAGTTGGTTGGATCGGCATGGTAGCCTTCGTTTGGACAATGGAAAGGTGCACTGGATTGGTTTGTCTGCTGCGCTTCTCTAGTTAAAGTTTGGAGCCATGAATCTGTAAGAAAAACATAAATTATTAATTACAATTGAACAATACATACAAGTAGACCACATTAAATGTAAAAAATACTAAATATTCTTTTAGATTTAAAATTAGGATAGACTATAACGAGAAAATGAACTAGTTTTTAATTCCACACTGACGAAAGATTATCAACTATGAATATTTTTTATAACATTTCTATAACTATAAAATAAGTACCATCCCAAACTTGACGTTTTGTATATCTTTTTACTGTCCTACTTAAATAACTATAAAGCATTTATTTGAGATATGTGGTATCATCAACCACATATCTCCATCCGTGAAACAATATATATATATATATATATATATATATATATATATATATATATATAACAAAATGTGTTATAAGGGCTGAATAGTCAAAACAGAAACTTCAGTTAATGGAAAGCAGCCTGGTAAACCTACAAGTTTTGGGAAACTCTTTTTATTGTGAAAGCTTTCGGATATACTTTTATCCTTCGTCAGTCCCGAAAAATAATTAAATTATACAATGTACATTATTATAAGAGAGTTACTTACAATAATAGAGGTTATAATATGAATAGATGGTACATCATGTAAAAAATTGGAGGTAATAAAATAATGCTAATATTGGAATACTTTCATACTTTGTGAGCATGTGAAGCGGCAAGAATTGTCTGTTAGTTAGAAAGATCAAAATGCTATGAAATGATACAGTGATAGACAGAAATGATACCTGATTTAGAAATGTATAACTATTTAAAATTAAGATTTGAATTCAATTTTTTTTGCCTTCTCTTAATTTTGTTGTTAAAAGTTGAATAGAATGGAAGAAAAGGAAGGAGAAGCGTGTTAATATCAATTTTCAATAAATAGACAAAAAAAAACAATTTAGTTCAAATTTTAATTTTAAATATTTATAGATTTCTACATCATGCATACTTTCTGTCTATCATTGTATCATTTCGCAGCTTGGTCTGAACCGTGGTCTGACTTAAAAACATTTTTTGATCTTTCGAATTTACAGACAATTCTTGTCATCTCACATACAAAGTATGAAAGTATTCCAATATTAATATTATTTTATTGCCTCCAATTTTCACATGATGTACCATCTATTCATATTATAACCTCGATTATTGTAAGTAACTCTCTTATAATAATGTACATTGTATAATTTAATTATTTGACGAATGATAAAAATATATCCGAGAGCTTTTATTATAAAAGGAATTTCCTAAAATCTGTACTATATATATATATATAAGAGAGTCGGCTTCATTCAGTGAGATTTTGGTTTGCCAGGTGTTAAAGGTAATAATACAATTATTCATTTTATAGAGTCTCAGTGCCTTAATCAGCCAATCATGTGGAACTGAATCAACTGAATCAAAGGCCTTTTTGTAGTCCACATATGCCATGTAGAGATTTCTCCGTCTGGCGAGGGCTTGATTGCAGACAACGGAATCTATTATCAGTTGTTTTTGCACTCCGTAAACCAAATATATATATATATATATATATATATATATATATATATATATATATATGAACTAAGCTAGGTTCAAGAGACAAAAAATAAAATAGAGTTTCAGAGTCTATATCGAACTCGGGGCCTCAACCTGCCTACTCCTCAAGAGTCACTAGGTAACTGAACTGAAGGTGAGTCTGCGCTGCTTCTTATATATATATATATATATATATATATATATATATATATATATATATATATATGTCCACCTGGCAAACCACAATCTCACGGAAAGAAGCCGACTGTTCGATACAAATTGACCCTATTCCAATCAGAAGAGGTATATGCCAGGGAGACTCTCTTAGTCCGCTGGGGTTCTGCCTTGCCATGAACCTTCCCTCAAACAAACTGAACTCGACTCACTTTGGGTTCAAACACAACAACGTACAAGAATTTAAGATAAACAAGCTACGATACAACAGCTGCATGATATGCTTGAACTAGTAGAAGGGTTCTCTACTGACATCCATTTGCAATTTGGCCTAGACAAAATACAGCAGGGGCACTACGAAATGGGCACCTCAATTGAATCTATAAGGTCATACTTATGAATACCTTGGAATAAAGCAGGCTGAACGTATTGATCACTCCACCATGAAAAAGGACCTAACAACAGAGTTCTATAGAAGGGAAAGACGACTGTTGAAAACCAAACTAAACAGTAAAAATCTGTTTCAGGCTATTAATACCTATGCGTGTTCAGTGCTCAGTTACTCTTTCGGTGTAGGTAATTGGTGCAAGACTGACATTGAACAATTACAACGAAAAGTTCGAGTTTTACTAATAAAAGCTCAAAATCACCATCCAAAGAGCTCTGTCGAACGTGCAACTTTGTCACGGTATAAAGAAGGAAGAGGATTGGCAGATATAAGCAAACTATTAGTACTCCAAATTTCTATTTAGCGGAGTCATTTCGCAGAATTTTCTGATCTACACAGAGTCATATTGATGATTCAACACCACTGCGACTGATAGAACAACACGTCCAATTACACCACCAGACCACTGATCAGAAACTGCTGAAATGGAAAGAGAAGCCCCTTCATGGAAGACATATAAATGACGCCAACCAAGATTATGTCGACACTGCAGCGTCGGACTACTGGTTTATCTCTGGTCATATGTTGCCTGCAACTGAAAGCATTATATTTGCAAATCAAGGTCAAGTAATTCCAACTAAGAACTATCTAAAGTGCCTCGTTAAAGACTCTTCTATTAACAACGACAGATGTAGGTACGGTTGCCAAACATCTGAATCTATCCAGCATATCACAGGAGGTTGTCGGCGTAGGCTGCAACTGAATACAAAAAACGAAAAGATGCTATGGCAAAAATACTTCACCAGGAACTAGCGCTGACACTTGAACTATCACGGTCGGTGAGATTACCATACTATAAATACAAACCAGAATCTGGTTTACAAAATAACTACAAGCTGTACTGGGATTGCACGATACTGACTGATCGCACTGTTGCTCACAATAGACTAGATATAGTTTTGGGGGATAAAGTCTCGCAGAAAACAACTTTAATTGACATAGCAATTCCTAACAACAATAATATAAATATCCAGGCTGTGAAAATAACCGAATATCGCAACTTAGAATTTCAAATAAAGACTCAGTGGGACATGAACAACACACGAACTGTACCAATTGTTATATTAACCACAGAAGTAGTCCCAAACATCTATTAAACAATTTAAAGTACCTCTGTCTGGACGAACATCTTTACCAACTAATCCAAAAGCCGTCCTGTTAGGAACAGTCCGGACGGTCACGAAATTCAAAGGAAACTGCCGCCACGACTCCAACCACAGACCTAGAAACCTGGCAAGGGCTCCCACAGAGCTAAACCCTTTTGATATGTAGTATATCTGGGGTTTAGTGAATTTTCCCCTAAATGGGGAGTGTGCTGGCATACCTTGTATGGTCAAGTCGGGGGATATATAGCCTCCCTGAATAATTGAAAGATTGAAAGGTTGCAGAGGAATTTGAAGAGCTGTCGAACTCGAGTTTTTATCCGGAACTCAAGGCTAGAGCTTGAGGAATTGGCCTTGAATAACTAAACGCTTGAAGAAATTTATTAATGAGGAGAAAATCTAGAGAGGTAATTGGATACACTTAAGTTCTTGAGGGAACAAAACTGTCAATAATTCATACCACTAGTACCCAAAGAAGCGTAATTTGTAATTAGGAATACTTTAGTTTTTCATAGGTCAGTTATTTTTTGAAAGATTCAAATGCGCTCGTTTTACTCAGAAATATTCAACATTTCAGAATCTTTCTTTTAAAGAAATTACAAGTATGTTTTAAAATTTGCCAAAGTTTAGACACGTCGTCCGTTTTGTTGTTAAAACGGAATTTTAACGGAGTTCTGGATTTTGACTGCAAAAATTGTAATAATAAATAAAGTTATAATGTGAATTTGTTTGGTCATTAATTCATATTAATAACGTTACTAACATCTTCCCGTGAAAATAAATGCATATTTGCAAAATGAACACAGCACTGCTACTTGAAAAATCCTTAACATATAAACTAAATTTAAAATATTCGTCTTAGACTCTCATGTTTCTACTCAAGAAGATAAGCTGTTTTTGTGCATTGAATGTTGTCAATTTTACGGACGCTTCGAAGTCGAATATATAAAATTTCATATACGGCAAACCTTTGTCGCCCCCCTCGCGAGCTATTGGTTGAACCAATAATATATGGCCATATGGATACATTACACAGTGTCTAGATAGGGATACAACAGAGCGCCTTGTTTCTCATGGACGCTCTCAAGATAGGGACTGGTTAATGTACGGACGCCTAGGAATTAGTTGGATATATATATATATATATATATATATATATATATATATATATATATATATGTATTATATGGTTTCCGGGAATTCATCCGCGTAGTTGATAACTGATCCCTGCCGGGATCGATGGTAAAATGACGACGTTTCGGCAGAGTCACATCTGCCCTCTTCAGGTCGGTTCGCATAATTCTTGTAGCCTTCTGCTTTCGCTTCTAGTTACTCGAATACTGATATTTTCAGGAGCGCGCACGGTGTTATATAGTCGCGGCTCGGCGGCTATTGGTTGGCACCGTGAACGGCTGCGTGCGATTGGCCCTGGACGCTCAGTGGGCACACCTCCCTCCTGCTGATTTGTTATTTCCGGTTGAGTTGTTATTGGACGGGTCCGAGCCAGTACGGTGTTTAATAGAATTTTCCAACAATTCGATAAGTTCGGGATTTCATTGCGTGCGTTTAGACTGTGAGGCCTCTTTGCTATTTCAATTGCCTCTCTTACGAATCTTGATTTCGGGTGTTCTATATTTGCCAGTACTCTGGTGTTCTCAAAGTCTATCCGGTGTGACGTCGTGGTGGCGTGTTCCGCAATGGATGTGGTTTTTTCCTGCTTTCTTATAGTGTTCTGGTGTTCATCACGTCTAGCTTGAATTCTTCTGTTAGTTTGCCCCACATAGGTTTTATGACAGTCTGCACATGGAATCTCGTACACTCCCTGTTGTTCTAAAGGGATCCTCGTCTTCGGAGTCCTCAACACCGTGCTTATTTTTCTGTCTGTATTGAAAATAGTATCGATATTGTGTCTCCGTAGAATTCTTGCAATACTGTCCGTGGTACTCTTGACATACGGTAAATAAGCCTTGGTTATTGGTGTCTCATGCTCCTCGTCTGTTCGTCTCGGTTTTGACTTTAGGGCTTTTTGAATATTTCGGTCTGTAAATCCGTTTTGTCTCAGAGCTATTTTTAAACTGTCCATTTCCTGTTTGATGTTGTTCTGGTCAGCTAGTCTTTGTGATTTCGTTACTAAAGTTTTGACGACGGCTTGTAGTTGGGCTGGGTGGTGATGAGAATTAGCATGAAGGTATCTGTTGGTGTGAGTTGCTTTCCTATATACTGTATGGCCAAGGGTTCCATCTTCCTTCCTATTTATGAGAACATCAAGGAATGGCAGTTGATAATTGGCTTCAACCTCCATGGTGAATTTTATTTTGTGATGGATGCCATTAAGGTGGTCTAAAAATGTGTTGAGGTGTTCCCTCCCATGAGGCCAAATCACAAAAGTATCATCCACATATCGAAACCATAAACTGGGTTTAAGAGTTGTTGTTCTTAGTGCCAACTCCTCAAAGTTCTCCATAAAAAGGTTCGCTATAACTGGTGAGAGTGGCGATCCCATTGGAGCTCCTTCCACTTGTTTGTATCGTTGGTTCTCGTAAACAAAATAGGTGTTCATCAGGCAGTGCCTTGTTAAGTCTACAAGGTGTTGAGGTGGTTTGTATTTTTCTATTATGATATCCAAGGCTTCATCGATGGGGATGTTGGTGAAAAGGGACACTACGTCAAAACTGACAAGAAGACACTTAGGTTGTAAAACCGTTTTTCTAAGTAGTTCGATGAAATGTGTCGAATTTTTGACATATGAGTATACCCCCTCTTCAAACTGTTGAAGTTGTTGGGCTAGGTATTTGGCTAGCTGTTGTGTGGAAACAGCAGTTTCAAAATTAGATGCGAACACCGCTGAAATAATTAGACAAGATGTGTCACATGTTCTAAGAAAGTGTTAACCACCCAAAAGGAACCTATCTATAGAAGAAAATGAGGCCTTGAAACAACTGCGCCTCAACAAGAACATTGTCATTCTACTTGCTGATAAAGGAAACGCGACTGTAATTTTAGATACAGCGGATTATTCAAACAATATTCAAATATTGCTACAAGATCCAGCATATAAACAAATTACTACTGACCAAAACAACTTATCTAGAAAAAACAACCGAGGCCAAAATCCAAGCAAGTAGAATCGACAAAAATCTCCAACTGCAACTCATTCCGCGTGAAAAGTCATCGAGATGTCCGAAATTCTATGGGTTGCCAAAAGTACATAAAGAAGGTGCACCTTTGAGGCCAATAGTAAGCTCAATTAGATCCCCAACACATTCTATTGATAACTGATCCCTGCCGGGATCGATGGTAAAATGACGACGTTTCGGCAGTCGGTTCGCATAATTCTCGTTCAGTTACCTAGTGACTCTTGGGGAGTAGGCAGATTGAGGCCCCGAGTTCGATCTAGACTCTGAAACTCTTTTTCACTTTTGTCTCTTGATAATGGCTCCAAAGCAGGAGTCGAAACGTCGAGTATTCAATAAATTCAGACGCGGTTCTCACCCGGAACCTAGCTTAGTTCATATATATATATATATATATATATATATATATATATATATATATATATATATATATATATATATATCGGGTTTCCGCAAAAGGGAATAAATGTGGGTCAAACATATATTTGACAAATAATAATCACACTAAATTGACCGAAGGCACTATAATGATTTACCACTGGAGTTTCAAACTATACAAACAATAGATAATGTTGATGATGAATTTATCTCGGGTGCCAGCTAAAATAAGTTAGATCGGCGTAGCGATATGATGTTATTAATCTAAATTGGTACACAAAGTAGTCTACTCGGAACCGCGACGAGATCCCGATTACGCGATAGCCTTCTACGATGTTACCGCGCTCGAAGTTCGAACAGAACTGACTTCGTTCCTCTCGATATGATTCTTTTTAATCCTCATGAGAAACATCGTGCATAACACCTGACTCATACATTATCGCGTAATCAGCAGCACGCCCAACGATTATGAAGCACTCGCGATCCCTAGCTGGCAAATTTGTAATAGAATATAATAAACGTAATAATAGTAAACACAAGTACGAAAGCACAAATATCCTGTTTCTGATAATATAAACTATATAGTTTTTAGGCCTTCGCCACTTGAGAAACCAACTATTTCGTTATCTCCGACATATATATTTATTTTCAAAGATTCTTTGACTAGTGATATATAGTATTCGTTTAAATTAAATCTTGGTTTTTGGCCCACATGTGTTTATTTTAGATGAACGTTTCGGGCTTACATGTGTCCTTTTTCAACAAATATTGTCATGAACAACTAGACATTCATTTGTATGTCACAAAACTATTATTACTAAATTGTCACATTTATATATAGTACATCACAGTTTACAGTACAAACATTTTAAAATCAATTCAAAGTATATATAGGACGGTTTAAAGCGTCCTGCTCCGCTGTCCGATGCTCAGTTGCCACTGCTTTTTGTTTTCAAAGTCCTGGTTTGTAAGTCCTCTTTTACTTCTGCTACGACTTATTCCCTCTATCCATGTTCTTCTTGGTCTGCCGCTTTTCCTTTTTTCTTGTGGTGTTCAGTTTATTTTTTTTGGCAACTTTTCACCGTCATTATCTCGACGTGTCCAAACCAAGTAAGTGTTTATTTCTATATATATTTTTGTTTATTGTATTCCTATCATTTCTTTAATGACTTCATTTCGAATTCTCTCTACTTTAGAAATTCTTGTCAATATTCTCAGGGCATCCATTTCAGTGCCTGCTAAATTTCGTTTCATATTTTCCTTCAGTCTCCAGGTTTCAGCACTGTAAGTTAGTTGCGCATACAACCTGATCGCCCGAAAATTGGAGAGTGCAAAGGCATGCATTACCATCAAGTTGAACCCCCATGGCATTGCACTGGAGTTTTGGCAACAACAGATTTTAATAAGGGTGATAAGCAACATCAAATTCTTCAGAAGATGTATTACCGAATTGTATTACCCGTTTCATCATCTAGACCTTTTTCTATTCATCTGGGATAATTTCTCCGTTAATACATCGAGTGAAAATACCCGTAAGATTCTCCTAGAGTTTAATGCTTCCATTCTTTAGGAATTCAACATATATTCCTCCCAGTCCTGGAGATTTTCATTTTTAAGTTCTTTTATAGCTTTCTGTACATCCTCTTTGCTTGTTCCAATTTCTTCTCCTTCGATTTGAAATTGTGTTTTCTGTTAATCCCATCTGTTTTCCGTTAATAAACTTTATAGTGTGTTTTCCATTCGTCTGTTGGAATTAGTGGTAGATTGATTCCATTTTATTTTATTTCCAAGTTTCTGTGTATTTTCTAGACTCCATATATTTATATATATTTCTTCTTGTGTTTTTTGTTGTTCAATTTGAAGTATTGTTTTTTTTGGTTTACTAGTTCTTCAATCTCTAAAGACCACAAATATCTTGTCTTCTTTGGGCCTAATGTTGCTTCAGCTGGTTGTTTCATACTGTTTATTAAATTAGAATATATTTCTGTTGTTGTTTAGTTGTCCGGTTCTAGAAAGTATTGATCTAGTCTTTTCTTATACCGATATTGAGTACTCTCATTTTCAGAACTTTCCATACTAAACTGTTGGTTTGCCTATGGTTTGATTCTAGAAAAAAACTCTTACCAAAATGTGGTTTGACGCACAACAGTGCCCTCGAAGTACTCGTGCATCACTCACTAATATTTAATAGTTTTTGTTATTTCACTATAAGGTAATCGATTATGGTTTTCAGTTCTCTCGTTGGTTGTGTTTGCAATATCTATTTGTGATTTTTAAATTATATTGCAAACATATGTCTTTAAGCCTTTCCCCATAATCAGGTTTTATTTTTTCACCAAAAGCTTGCTGTTTTTTTTGCCCGTTCTACTGTTCAGATTTCCAAGTAATATAGTTTCCTTAGTATTTCCAATTTTTGATTTTTCATAGTCAGAGTTTAAAAAAATTCATCTTTTTACTTACTTCGTGTTGACGTAAATTTAAATTTAAATCTGTTATATGTTTCTTTAGTTCTTTTCTAATCGACACTGATACTCCTCTATTTGCGTGTACATCGTTTGGAACTTCACTGAAGATACGAATATATTTTTCTTGGTTTCTGTGAGGGTCATTATTTTAAATTTGTGTTTGATAAGATCTTGTAAAACTTCCTTTAGTTCTCCTCATTCCTTATATATAGAGTGTACCGAAATTCAAAGTTTTTGTCGTAGCCTTTATCTTTGTCCGTTAGTTCTATATTTTCTGATATATATTCTGAGGTTTTTATTTAAAAAAAAAACTTTTTTCTATGTGAGTTGCTGACCCATTCAACTCAAACCCCATCCTGGAGGACCACGTCAGTTCTTATTTCATGGTGGGTATTTTATTTCCCCACTATCCTTTAATTCAATTCAGAGTAGTGTTTTATTACGAACATAATTTACCCTTGTTGACCTATAAGATTAATTGTTAACTATTTTCATCTGTTAGAATGCTTCCGAGATATTGAAATGTTGAAACTCTTTCTATAGTTTCTCATTTGCAATTAATTTACTAATTTTTGTACACCATTAACTTTCTTTCTTGTCTAGATTATTGCCAAAATGATGCTGTTTACAAATAGATTTCTTTTGTTAATTTTATTTCTTTTCCTGTTGGCAAGTTCATATTCCATATTCCTGTAGATACCCTGTGTTAAAGCTCTAGTTTTTTGATTCGAATTTCTTATTATTCTATCCAGCGGTCTTTTTAATTGATATAATTGTGTTTTTCTTTAATTGTCCATTTTAGTCGTTTTGTTTGATTTTTCTTGATTATCGTTTTTCTTGACGGGAAATCCATCTAGTTTTTCTGCTACCTGAGTTGTTACTACTATAGATTTAAATTTCCACTATATAATGTTTGTCTTCAATGTACAGTTAGTGAAATCTGATAATTACGTTTAATATCTTGTGTCTTGCGAACTTCATAAATTAGTCAACATAATGCAGTGCAGATATTTTGACAGGTGATAGCACTGATCAGTATGAACTAAAAAAACTCTCATCAAAGGCATATCTATCTTGTATAGTTAACAGGTTAATTGCCGGGAATATTTTTTAATTTTTTTACATTCAGTATATTCCAGCTTTTACTAAAAACAATCTTTTTGTCGGTGTTTTTGCGTAAAACGCTATGAAAAAAAAAAACCCACACACCAATAGGTGTGATCGGCATCTGCTATCGTAATTTGTTAATAGGTGCCGGAACACACCAATAGGTGTGTTTAATTTATTATTAGGTATAGGGATGAAATATGTTTATTTATTTATAAAAGATATAAACAAGTAAAATAAATAGCAAAATTAAAAAGTTAATTTAGTGAAAGTCATCGAAACAATCTTAACATAAGCCAGGCTTTTCCGGGCATGCTTTACATTCATAAGCTGTCATCTTTCTCTTCTTGTTCCATCTACTCTACTCTGCATTCTTTTCTACTAGTTCTGTTCACTTCTTTTGCTCCTGAAATTTCCGGTACGGTCTTTTTTATATTAGAAATTTTGTGATCCTTTTGTAAAGCGACTGTTGTCACTTTACTGACACATGTCTCCAATAATTGCCTTATTATCTTTAGACGAAAGTCATATCATGACATTTTTCCTGCACCAGACTACTTGTTGTAAAGGTAATGAGTATTTAGTAAACTTATCTGAA
Source organism: Octodonta nipae (assembly GCA_034190945.1). NCBI lineage: Eukaryota > Metazoa > Arthropoda > Insecta > Coleoptera > Chrysomelidae > Octodonta > Octodonta nipae. The sequence continues at coordinate 52,305,490 of CM067222.1, read as the reverse complement.
TTACATGAAAAAATAACTTTTTATACCATCTGATGGTTTCTCTATTACAAGCATAATAGGCCAACATTTGGTCCTGTATATCAATTCCACGCATAAAGCCATTATACCCAATGATGGCTTCAGGTTTGTTACTTATTACTCCTCTTTTATTTTTGAATTGTCCCATTTTGTTGTCAAATTCGGTAGTAATATAATTGACATTTCGTTTATCTCGCCATTTTCCACAGTGTACTCCATTGTGGAAGAACGATTTATTTTCACCCTTTTTCAGCCTTATACTGGCAAGTTCTTTGAGATTATCAAGTCGATCGATTCTTAAGGTACCAGCACAGTAAGTTTTATTATCTAATAGCTTTCTCGCCAGTTGTACACTATTATAAAAGTTATGTATACAGCATGCCCGTTTCCTAATTGCTCTTGCAATAAATGTACAACAATCTCTGTATGTCCTGAGCCGCCGGAAATATCTGAAGCACCTGCATATATGTGAAATTTCAAAACAATGCCAGTTGGTTCTGTTAACATGTACAATTTGATACCATATTTATGGCGTTTGTTCTTAATATATTGTTTGAACTGTAATCTACCGCGCCAGAGAACCATAGCTTCATCTAAAGACAGTTTCTCTGCCTGGGTAGTACACTTCGGGCATTTTGTTATTAGAATAGTCAACCACGGGCCTTATTTTCTGTAAACGATCGTTTACCTTTGCTTCTGACGAGGTACAGTGAAGACATCTCAAAATAAGAAGAGATCTATTTAAATCTATTTTTTGACATACATCTTCTGTCAGTTATTTCCTGTACCTCAGACATTATTGCATCTATTGTGTCTGTCTCTTCACTGTCCGTACTAGAAGAAGAATCTTCACTGATATAATCCTCGTCACTACTGAAATCATTCATCATATGTTCAAACATTTTTTTTCGTTTTTCACCCACATTTTTAACTTTTCTAATTCGTTTCTGTAGTCCAGAGGGCCCAGGCCAATTATCCATATTTATATCTTAAAACACAAACTTTAAAAGTAATTTCCGACAACCGATATTACAAATCGTTCAAAACACAGTGTCCGCTTGATAGCAACGGATTATAGGGCAACATCTCTACTACACCAATAATAAGGTGCATTTTCATGAGACGCCAGAAGCCAGCGTCAAGCGTCAAGTGTCATAGACTGGAGACTTAAATAGATGGTTATGTGGTATAATTTCGATAAAAGCGCCATCTGGAAAAATTAAAAATTTGGCATCCAGATATTTATATTGATATTTTTTCGCTAAATGATTTTTGATATCTAGGAGTTTCAGAAAAAAAACTCGAAAAGGTAGTATCATATATCTATATTGGTCAAAATGACCATGGAACAAATGTCGAAAATATACCACGGGACTATATTCTCTATGACATTAGACGCTGGCGTCTAGCGTCAAAGCTAATTCGTATTTAGTTTTTAATCGTTTGACGCTTGAATAGCATGTGTTGACGCTGACATTTACTGGTTTTGTTGGCAGCGATTTTTTAAAGTTGGTCTTCTAAATTATCTGTTTGTTCTTTAATACGAGATACTTTAAAAACTTTAGTAGTAATTTTAACTGAGTTAAAATTAAAGAGGGAATTATTAAATGCAAGGAATTAATGAGTGCCATTACATTTCACAATAAGTTAACTAAATGATTTGTAACTAAAATAGGTAATGCTGAGAGGAATTTATTATTGAAATTATGGAATACTAAAGAGAAGTTATATAAAAATATAAATTATCAAAATGGAAAATTAAGATATAATTATAATTAAAAAGTCATTGGTTTGAAATATGAAGAGAACTGCTCACTTATAAAGCCAAGTCCGGTTTTTATAGTCTGTAAATCACTTTGTTTTTTAATAAAACTTATGCATGATCAATTTACAATTAGTTTATCACAGCCAGTTTACTAAGTTATTTAAATGAAATAATGAAAATAAAATATTGTATATAATTAACATATACAAAAATACTAAGTTTGAGTTGCCGCACAGATTTTGGATATTGACGAAAAAAAATTAGGCGTTAATAAGAATGGTAAAGTCTTCAAATAATTTTATAATTGTATTGACAGCGTCGACTCTTTCGGCATAACAGCAAAATTGGTCTCGAATTTTTACTGCTAATAGTGCTAATCGGCTATAATATGTTATTTGGAATATTTGTATTATTTTTTCGGATATTTCTCTTGAGCAAATTATAGTCATATTTCGTTAGATATCAGAGCAGATAACCCTTTTTCGTTTCATTTTTGCACTATTTGGAATTATTTTTGAACATTTATGGATGCACATTTCAAGTATTATATCAGTGTAAGGCGGTTAAAAATTAGATATTTTTGATTGGTCGTCTCTATGTATTTTCTTTGCCAATTTCATCGACGCTACACTTCCATTCTGACGCTGTAGTTTGCCGCTATAACAACGATCATCTTTTTCCAGATGGCGCTTTTATTGAAATTATACCAGATTATTTGAGTCTCTACTCTATGACACTTGACGCTGGTTTCTAGCGTCAAATGAAAATGCACCTATAGGTGTGATCGGCATTCTTGCCCGACTCCAAAACACACCAATAGGTGTGTTCGGCACTTAACCTGTTAAGGACCTATTCCATTATTAAGTGCAATACATCTGTACATCTGGCAACCTTGATGTATGTGAATAAGACTGTGCGAAACGGATAGTGTAAACTAAAAAGGGAAATGTAATTACGTTTTAAATTTCTATGATGGTTTTTAGAAATATGTAGTTTTTATATTTAATGTATTTATTTATTAGACAATATTGCTGCCACTTTACATTAGATTCTTAATGAATTCTGTCCACAGAAGATATTCAGTGAAAAAACAATGTCATTATTATACGTTTCATTTACTGAAGCATTATAAGGGAACTCTTTTCAGTTTATAGTTATTTTTTAACATATACTTGCCCGAGTAAGTATTTAGTAACAATAACTTACTCAAGAATTTGCAATGTCATAAAAAACTCACCATAATTCAGTGGTTCTATATTCCAAGTTTAACATTTTTATGCTCATACTTCGTAAACATAAACAAAACCTTTACAGTTGTTTCCTGAATGATAGTTGAAGCATCTTTTCTTAATGTGTATGCACTTATTGGGAATAATACCTCAACAGAATTAAAACTAACTCTCTTAACTATCACTTCAAAATATTACATTCAAAACAAATAAATACCACCTTATTTTTTGCAATACGGAATCTTAACTTTTCACTATAATTTCTTTTTCTACGAAAACAAATGTTGCCACGATTTCTGTTGACAAAATATATTATTTTTGTTTTAAATATCCCTTCATTTGAAAATAATGGTCCAGAATTTTGTTTATTGTACTGTTTAGTTAATAAATTTGTTGCAGTTTTGAAAAAAATAGGAAAGTCCTTATTTCGGCTGACAATTTGGATTTTTTTTTTCTCGAAAACTATAAACTTTTTGATATGTTGTTATATAAGACTTTTTATTTATACTGATCTATCATCTAACAAAATATCTGCCCTGCATTATGTTACACCTTGTCTATCTTGTAGGTGATGTTTCGAGCAGGAAAATATTTGTTTGTGTCTATTTATTTTACTGTTTCAACATTGTTTGTCTTTCTGTTTTACTATTTCCGCAATTATTGGTTATCTCTTTTTGAGGGAATTGTATTTTTGTTTTGTTTTTATTTCTTTGTTCTTATTTATATTTATTTATAATTTATTAACACTTTCTTGTGCTTTATTTGTTAGATTGAACTTCATTTTCTATGGTCTCTTAGGAGTTTCTCAGTTAGTTCTGAAATTCAAGTATCTCCTTCATTCTGATATTACTTATTACAAAACTGTCATAGTCAATCTGCAAACAAAATTAATTTCGTAGTTTCATCTTACTTACTTACTTATAATACCAAGATTCTGAACAAGAGAATTACCCAAATAATTTACTTAACTTTCGTTAATTGACTACTAAGAAGTGATATGTATTTTTACATATCTGTTCAATTAAGTTATAGAAAACAAATTATAAGTAGAATCGCATTTAATTATGCTGATGACAATAACGAAGTAGTTGTCTGTACTATCGAATAATATTTATGAGAGTTTTATATGAAAACTGGAGGTTCATATCCAAAGATCTTTATATTCAATTTAAATATTTAAAATAATCGTTCACTTAAATGTAATATACTAGTTATTGTGATAACACTGATTTCATTCGAAGGTTTAAAACAAATAGTTAATGCATGTACTGCAATTTTTATAACTATATGTAGCGAAATATACAATTTCAATGTTAATTTTCAGGATCTTTAAATCAAATGTCCTTCATAATAACATATTCAATTTCTCCAAACAATGTACGCTCATAAATCTCATATTTTAACTGTCGTACTTGAACAGCGTTTTCAAATGTATTCTATAAAAAGCAGTTCCATTTTATATAAATAAACATTGCAACCGGACCATTATCCTTGGTACTGGAGCCCTTAACTGTCTGCTGTGTATTGCTTATTACCTAAATAGCTGCATGTTCACACAGTGGCGTACACAACTTGATAGAAAAATCGAAAATGTTTTAAATTAAATTGTTCCATTAGCAGTTAATCCAAGGCGATTCATTTAAGGAATTTTTAAATCCTTTATTTGTGTGTGTTATGCAACTCTACAAACAATTAAAATAATATTAATAAAAGTAGATAGCTTTTCATTTAAAAACTGATTTCAATCACAAACCTATTATATAACAACATTTGTAATAAGACTACAGTCATTAATGTCATTATTAAATAAAACAGGTTGTCAGTTTGAATTATTCTCTTGTTACCACTTGGTATTGTAGTAATTAGGATATAAAGATTATTTAAATGAAAAATTAAATATTGTGTCTTTAGTTTTAAAATATATCAGTGTGACCTAGGATGAAGTTGAGAACCAACTTCTATCTATGAATTAATTTTTAAAATATGTTAGTTATTTGGAGATAGTTGTAAGGAATATAAAAACTGAGTGTTGAAATGAAGGATTGGACATAAAACTGTCGTCTTGTTCGCCCGTACATTATTCAACTTACTCCCATATAATTTTCAACTAGTTATTTTCCTGTTACCTAGTAAGAGCCTCAACAATCGTTAAGTACTGGGAATAATGACAATTTAATTCTGAATAAGTTATAATTAGTCTGAAGTTGGTAGACAATGTAACTCGTTGGACTTCCATCGTCTTGAAGTGGTTGATCACACAACGTTTTAATAGCTGTGTATCTGCTATCGTCATCAGGTGACTCATAGGAAATTCAGAGTATCCGTCGTATTTATATTATACCCTTAACCGGTCATGCGTCGCGGGTCAAGGTCATTGGGTCTTGTCTAGTCCAATCAGCGTCGTCATACCTAGAGGTTGGTTGCCGGTGCTGCGTAGCGGCAGAGGCCGCGAACTTGTAATCGGTCTGAGAGGTACTCCAGCCTTGTGTATCTTGGGTAGTCCATAAAGATCTGGTGGTTTGCTTCCTTGTCTTGGGTAGAATGTATTCAGCATGATCTCTGAGAGTGTTGTACCATGGAGATGGAAGAGAGTGGGTGCCTACCATTCCTTGATGTAAAGTGTCAAAGGACTAGGACCGGAATCCAAACAACTGTCTACAGGAAGGCTACACATACAGGATTATACCTTCACTACAATTCCAACCACCCATCAGCAACGAAAACTGGCATCATCAAAACACTAATCCATAGAGCCAAAAATATCTGCAGCACACCAGAAGCCCTCAAAGAAGAACAAGTGAAACTTAGAGAAGACCTTTTGGGGAATGGTTATCCGGAAACGATCATTACCAAGGCGTTTGGAGAGCTGGACAAATCAACTAGGCAGGAAGAGGACACCACGGTAGCAACTCTACTATTACCGTATACTAAAGGCCTGTCGGAGAAACTTAGAAGAATTGCACATAGCTATGGAATCAGAATTATCTTCAAAAGCAACGACACCTTTATGAGCATGATAATAAGAACGAGGCCCGACGCACCAGCAATACCAAATAACTGTATATACAGAATACCGTGTGAATGTGGCAATATCTACATTGGAGAGACAAAGCGACCGCTGGACACCAGGATTAAGGAACACCGCACAACTACTCAAAGGACAGAGGTAACGATGTCTAGGCTAGCTAATCACACATGGACCGAACACCAAAATATCAACTGAAACCAGACTAGAGCAATTCACAAGGAAGAGCACTGGTACAAAAGAAAATTCATAGAGACAGCATATATAATCTCGAACGAAAATATAATTAGCGAGCCCAGCGTCCAAATTAAAAATATTTGGAGAGCTCTTCTTCGGCCTCTGTCGAATCAAAATCTAAAGGTCATGCGTGACGTACATTTGTGTGTTTTTTTCTGCAATTAAAAATCAAGGTTCCCATTCAAGAAATGAATTTGACCTTGAAGTGACCTTCAAGATTATGGTCTACGCTTGTAAAGTTTTTTTTAACCCGATTTGAGTTGTACTGCCATACTTTTACTGCAGTTGACCTTGCTATAAGACCTTCGAGATCATAATTAGTCATTATCAGTCATGGTCAAGATCACATTCAGTCGGAAAATATTCTCTATTCCTTTCCGAAATAATAAATGGGGGTTCCCGTTTAAAAAAATTGACTACCGAGGTCGTGATCAATGTCAAATCCAAATACATATATATGTATATATATATATGAATTAGGGTAGGTTCCGGGTGAGAACCGCGTCTGATATATATATATATATATATATATATATATATATATATATATATGAATTTATTATATACTCGACGTTTCGACTCCTACTTTGGAGCCATTATCAAGAGACAAAAGTGAAAAGGAGTTTCAGAGTCTAGATCGAACTTGGGCCCTCAATCTGCCTACTCATCAAGAGTTACTAGGTAGCTGAACTGAATTTGAGTCTGCTCTGCTTCTTTTATTTATAGTTAGCGCTGGGTGAGAAGGGGATGTCACGTGATGAGGCTGTGTTGTGATTGGTTGGGTGTTGGTGGGCGTGTCTGCTTTGTTTAATCTGGCAATTTCGACGTTTCAATGAGATCTCACTCATCTTCTTCGGGATTACTGATGTTGTCACTCACTAATCGTAGTACAAATTGATTTGTTGCTGCTTGGCGTCTCTGCTTTTATGCTATTGATTATATTAATAAACAGAGCGATGCGCAACGCCTCCCACCCACTTGAAGGGCTGCACTAACAGACCGCTATATTAGTATTAAAATAAAATGTCCAGAAAAAATAATAACGCGAATACTCTTCCTAGACCCAACAATATCGCAATGACAAGCTGATCCATAACCCGTCAAAGAGATTTCAGAGAACAGCCAATTACATATATATATATATATATATATATATATATATATATGTTCTGAGAGGCTTCCGCTGTCATTATATATATATATATATATATATATATATATATATATATATGTTTTCAAGTTTTCGCGGGCACTAAATGTGTGGTGGTATCCGGATTCATCCGCGTAGTTGATAAGTGATCCCTGCCGGGATCGATGGTAAAATGACGACGTTTCGGTAGAATCGCATCTGTTCTCATCAGGTCGGTTCGAATAAATCTCATGGCCTTCTGCTTACACTTCAGTAGCCTGCGCGCTGTTATATAGTCGCGGTTTGGCGCTTATCGGTTAGTACTGTAAACGGCTGCGTGTGATTGGCTCTTGGCGCTCAGTGCCTACGCTTCGCTCTTGCTGACTGGTTATTTCCGGTTGAGCTGTTATCGGGCGTGGCTGGGCCGGCACGGTGTTTAATAGAATTTTCCAAGAATTAGATTTCATTGCGTGCGTTCAGACTGTGAGGCCTCTTCGCGATTTCAATTGCCTCTCTTACGAGTCCAAATAACTAGCCCAACAACTCCAACCATTTGCAGAGGGGGAAGACTCATACGTGAAAAATTCCACACATTTCATCGAAATACTTAGCAAACCGGTCTTACAACCAGAATGTCTTCTGGTAAACTTTGACGTAGTGTCCCTTTTCACCAACATCCCTATCGACGGAGCCTTAGATATCATAATAGAAAAATACGAACCACCTCAACACTTAACAAAGCACTGTCTGATGAACACTTATTTTATTTACGAGAACCAACGATACAAACATGTGGAAGGAGCTCTAATGGGATCACCACTCTCATCAGTAATAGCAAACCTTTTTATGGAGAATATTGAGGAGTTGACACTAAGAACAGCAAGTCTTAAACCCAGTTTATGGTTGCGATATGTAGATGATACATTTGTGATTTGGCCTAGTGATGTGCAAAATCGATTATCAATAATCGGTTAATTGAGCATTAAAATAATAGACCGCAATCGATTACAATTTGAATAATCGATAATGATCGATTATAAAAATATTGTATCGAACTTTTTTTTTGTTGATCGTGGTGTAGCTTGATAACCTTGTCAGTGCAAAAAGGCAAATCCCTTGATATTATATAAGAACAGTATGATAGTAGCCAATTCGAAGAAGGAATCCACTACTCCCAAAACACGTATATTTTATAATACTTAATAACTCAAATTTACACCAGTTTCTAGTTTCGGACATAATTAATAATAATAATTATGAGATCAATAGTTTTATTTAGTGATTATTCCGATTTACGAACTCGTTTTAGGTAGTTTCTTAAAAATATCTTGTCATTTTGCTCCAAAATGAGAAAAAACTACCTTCATAAAACATATAGATCGATTACTGTTATATGGATAATCGATAAATCGATTCCTGAAATAATCGAATCGGCACATCACTAATTTGGCATCATGGGAGGGAACACCTCAACACATTTTTAGATCACCTTAATGACATCCATCACAAAATAGAATTTACCATGGAGGTTGAATCCAACAATCAACTGACATTCCTTGATGTTCTCATAAGGAAGGAAGATGGAAGCCTTGGCCATAGAGTATATAGAAAAGCAACTCACACCAACAGATTGGTTCATGCTAATTCTCATCACAACCCAGCCCAACTATAAGCCGTCCTCAAGACTTTAGTAACCAGATCACAAACACTAACTGACCAGGCTAGCATCAAACAGGAAATTGACAGTTCAAGAACAGCTCTGAGACAAAACGGATTTACAGACAGAAATATACAAAGAGCCTTAAAGTTAACTGAGACAAACAGACGTGGAGCATAAGACACCAATAAACAAGGCTTATTTACCGTATATCAAGGGCACCATGGACAATATTACAAGAATTCTACGGAGACACAATATCGATACTATTTTCAATACAGACAGAAACATAAGCACGGTGTTGAGGACTCTGAAGACGAGGATCCCTTTAGAACAACAGGGACTGTAGGAGATTCCATGTGGACACTGTAATAAAACCTCTGTGAGGCAAACTAACAGAAGAATTCAAGCTAGACGTGATGCACACCAGAACACCATAAGAAAGCAACAATTGTTGCAACCTGTCTGCCTTTTAAAGTGGCAGAGACTTTCAAGAACAACACACATTTGGATAAAATATAAATAGAACTTAATAACTTTTGATGATGCTTACCGAGCTTAGGACTACACCCATATTTAAAACTAACGTGCCCGTTCCGGACCTCCAAATGTACGTAAGATATTAACTGTATAATATGAAACAGTTGTAGAAGAATATGTTGGATGGGGTAGCAATTTGCAGCCCAGTTTATGAATTTTTGTCATGATGACACCGTGTGCATCTCCAAAATACTCTCGCTGTGATCTTATTGGCCGACATATCCATCTTGGCCTCCTTTGGTATGAGTTCACTCGGAGAAACTCATTGATTTGATTGTTCCTTGATCTCTAGTTTGTTATGATGGATCCATCTTACGTCCATGGCAAAGAAACGATGCAACAAATCATTCCAATTTTGAATGAACCTCTTCAAAAACTCCTTTAGTGCTCACTTGTTTGCATTTATGGTCAAGTATGAGCATTCGCCACAACCATATCGAGGATAGTTTTTTCATGTAAATATTTTAGTAGACTGTGCGCTTATTTGAGATGCCTAAAGAGTCAGCTACTTTATAATCCAATCCAACATCATTCTATCGATGTTACAGTCGATTTCTGGCGAGAAGACCTCTTTCCCACTACCTGAACGTTTGGCGGCAATTCACAACGAAACTCATTCAACCACTTAACCATTGAAATTGATGAAGAGGTGTCCCCATAGTATTTATCTAGGGTTTTCCTTAGTTTGAGTGATGTTTTTTACGCAAAAATTAATTATTTAGCTTGTTCATTTAGGGTTTTCTCTCCTCCGATTTCTTCCTGCAAACGATAAGTGTGTTTGAAAATTGTACATGGAGAACAAGGTGTAGTAAGGCAATTTCGTAAAATTGCCAGAATTACTGGCTGTCCATATAGAAATTTTTCCTAAGTTATTCTGAGAGAAAGAGATGTCTACAAAATGATCAACAAGTATTCCTGTATATAAAGAGTGTTGTATAGCGTTGTATATTATGTTATACTTATCTGTGTTTGGAGACGTTCCAACTCCGGGTTTGGAGTCGTTGTCAATCGCTTTCAATTGTATCTTGAGGTATTTTTCTAAAAAAAATTGCTTTGGTGTTGATTTGCTGGTTTGTCAAAAAATTTTACAGTGACAATTTATCATTTGGCGATCACTTGATACTAAGTATACCGTTTTTTTGCTCTTCTAGTATAGATTTCTCCAGCCAAATGGAGGTTGTTTGACGGTGCCATGATTTACGTTTTGTCTATCATCATACAGCGGCTTCGGTAAGTTTTATTTTTTTTAATTTTCCTCTTTCCACAAGATCTTTGTTTTATCCCAGTCTGTCCTATGGCTGCCGGTGCTGGTTAATACATGGTTCATCAGATTTGATTTGTTTTCTGGACATGTTATATTGGTGTTCTGTTTTCCTTACTTTAAAGGTTTCACCGGTATAAGTATGGTCACAGTCACACACAACATTGTACACACAATTTTTGGAATTCTAAGTTCTATACGGACATCCAGTAATTCGGGCAATTTTACGAAATTGCGTTAGTACACTTTGGTCTTCATATACAATTTTCAAATACTTATCTGTTGCAGGAAAATATCAAGACCTCCTCAACAATCTTGCTTAATCAGCAAACTAAAATTCACTTAGTTTCCATTTTTGTTAAAATTCACGAGGTTATCTTCTTTCAATGTTAAACACAAACTAGGTACTTTCTCAAAGTTTGACCTCACTGACTTATGAAATTGCGTTCATATTATGCCCAATATCATTTCAAGTCTTACTCGTTGCTTGCCGCTCAAATTACTTTTTAAGACTTTGAAATAATTAAAATTTTCTATATATTATAAGTGAATAGATACTATTGGTTTATGTATTTTACCCTATGCTAAATGTCTATAAATCTTGCTATTTGTCAACTCATAAATAATAAATAAAATGAAGGGTAATCAGAACATATGCTGCATTTTTTTATGGTTTGATATCTCTCACAATATAAAATAATGAAACAAATTAAGTTAAAAAATACGATCTGTTGGGTTCAACTTCAGCTATTTATCTGTTACACAAAAGATTCCACTAAACTTGTCGGAAATACCCGCTTTGAACCCAACTGCGAAAATCAAGCTGGCTATAAAGCTTCAACATTAACATTCTGTGAACTGTGTTTCATAAACAACGACATCCTCACAAATCATTGCATTTCAAGATAGCTTTGAAATTCTTTAAGATAAATAGCTACAGCAGTGATACTGCAGAAGCATGTAAAGATATTTTATAACCTGATACTTACAAAATAAAGTAGATGTGAGTATAAGTTTATAGAATCACTAGATATTCCTAATTAACCTTACCATATTTTTAGAACGAACTCCTGCACAAAGAAAAATGTAAAAAAAATTTAGAAACCTAGCAGAACTAATAGATTAAAAAACAACCTGTGAAGTAATTAGTAATTATACTGGGTTAGCCAATAATTAGATTATTTTAATTCCTTCATAATAAACGTAATACAAAGTCACATATCATTTTAATTGATTTAATAAGGTAATATCCTCAAGTTATTCAGGTTCGATTTTATAAAGAACATACTAAGAAGACGGTAATGAAATAGGACCTCTCCTTTCATTCGGTATGTTCGGTTGGTTAGTATCCAACAACTGTTAACGTAGACAAGTGTTTCTCTACCTTTTTCATAGCACGGTCCCCTTAAATTGAAAAAATATTTCGAACCCCCACTGTCCGCTTTTTCTAACCTGTCTTTTACTGTTACAAATTTCAAATCCGTAAAATATTTATACTTATTTACATAATTAAGTATCACCTTATTTTTAGTTAACTTTTTTTAGTATTGGCTGTTCTCATGTTACTCAGTTTTTGAAGATAGTCATGATGAATTACAATAACGGCAAATACCTTTAAGCTCGTTTCCAGGAATTGGTGCCAACACTACCAATCAACGTTTCTTCCCTGCATTTTTGTGAATATATTTGCTCTGTAGTACACCTATCATGACCAAAGCTTTAAAAAAGTAGTTTACTGGCTATCGTAGTAATAAATTCACGATTCTAAAAAACGTTGTTTGGCAAATAAAAAGTGGAAATCTAAAAATAGACACCTCTCTGAAGTTTACTATGTAACCCAGAATAAGCGATATGACGCCTTGTAGTTTGATGAATCCACAACAGTTTTTAGCTTTTGTGTATTTTGAACCCAAAAATAGATTGGTGGAAGAAAAACTGTTTTGTAAAGCTTTTACCACGTATAAAACAGGTCAATGCATATACTATATAATCTTCCTTGAAGCTCTACAATCGTCCAATGATGATTGGGTGGAGAAATGTATAGCTATTTGTAGTGACCCAGAAAAACCTTTTTGCACGAATACGGTGAATATCTCTATATATGAACAAGAGAAGGTTAAAAATGTCATTGCCGCTAAAGATAAGACCCTTGGCTTACGAAGAAAATAATTGGTGATCAAAAACAATTTAGACTTCAATGAGATTTTCAAGTATATCGAGATATATTTAAATTTCTGATGCAAACAAAAACCCACTACAGAGTCTTCGCATGTTAGCATTTCCTAAAAAACAATTTTAATAGCATTCTGCCATTTTTATGAAATTGTACTTTTTAACCTAATTCTTTTGACGGACCTCAGTAGTAAATGCTAATTGCAAAGCATCATATTTTTGAGAACAAACTACTTTACAGTTACGTTAACTAACTACTTTCTAATAAGAACGAGGTCTGATAGAAAACTTGAAACATTTTGAGGTTTTGTTCAAACGATTAATTAATTTCCAAACGATATGAAGATATAGAAAAATGAGTTTTTATGCACCTTATACACCATTATACAAGTGACTTTACAAACATATGGGTGTAAGGAGTTAGGAGAATGATTGAAAGCAATTAATAGTTGATGATTCTAATTAATTTGTTCTATGCTTTGGGTAATTTGGGGATACCAATTCCAACATGTTGCAACATCGTATTAGAATTTGCAGAATGCGAATATTTAATACTTGTCTAATAAAGTATTCACAAATGCATGTCTCTGCGTGGGATGGTGGTATGTGTAGGTTTGCGATAAAGTGAGTGGCCCAGACTAGGGTTTGGCGGACGAGTGACTAGTATATAAAAGAAACAAACATTATTATTTCATGTAAAATCTCAAATAATTAAAACTGTCAACAGATTGGATACCGCCTAAATTGTGTCTAGTAGGGGAAAGGTGAAATAGACGTAACGTACGATTGGGCTTTACGGTAAACTTTTAGGGGTATATTTCAAATTGAAAGGTTTTAGTCAGATTTTGGCCGAAGAATACCATCAAATGTTTCCGTTTTAATCACTTATTCAATAAACAGAAAGTACAACTTTATATTTGACAGCGATTTATATTGTTCTCGGAGTCAAATACGACGAACCACTAACAAAATACAACAAAAGAGCGGCAGTCATTTAAGAGTAAACGATGGAAGCGAAAGATTCTTACGAAATATATTTCCATTTCTTGTTATCTCCCGTCTCTTTCCCCCTTTCTCTAAAATTTACCAGAATTAAAATATTTGTCTCTATTTTGTATTAATCCTAATGTGTAATTTAATTCTCAATTGAAATACAACTGCAAAGAAACATATAACGTGTAAGTTATTATTTATTTTTCTGATTTTTCCAAATATACGACAAGGTCACTTTATTTATTACAAATGGAATTATGGAAACGTTATTTAAGTATATATGTTTAAAATATCGCAGCATCTCCAGACTAATCTTCAAAATAGGTGTTGTTATATAGTTCAATCTAATACATATTAAAAAAGTGTTCGTTAAAATGCATTAAATTAGATGGCGCCAATGTAGTAAAACTCTTTCAAACAGTACGCCAAAATTTTTAGAATATCTTATAGACATTTAAGAAAAAAAAATATATTTTACATACCGTTATTGAAAAAAAGACAAAACGGTGGCTTAAAATTAATGTTATTTTATACTTAGCAATTTACATCATACCCTCTTTCTACACCAGCACCATTCTGACACTTCTTGAACTTCTTATTTAATGCTTTCGGCTGGACACTTTTTCAGTTTAATTCCCCTATAAGTAATGCTTGTTTTGTCTCTACCTCCCTAAATTTGCCCTTTTTTGTGCTGTTTTGCGTCAGAAATGGACTAAGTTGCTCTAAAATATTCACATTAGTGTTTGTGCTCATAAGGATTAGGGTTTGGTCATCTTTCCTATCATTAGATCTTGATCAAATTGAACAAAAAAAATTATATAAATCGGTTGGCGTGGTGTAGAATTATCCGCCCATATATATGCTTATTCAGAATGAAGAGTTTGATGAATTTTTTAGGAACCACATTATCAGAATATGGACATTTTAATAACGGATCGCCTCTAAGGTATCTCCCTTTCCAGTAAATGAGGAATCATTCATTGGCCCACGTGGTAAAACATCATCTCTGAAATAAATAAAAACTCCGACGAATTGGAAAGCTTTTCATTTTTGTAGTCGGAAATCCATTACCATTTTTGTTCCCGTGCTTTAAGTAAAAAAACTAAATGTTTGCAGTAGTATTAGCCTTTTGAGTCTAGACGTATAGGTTAGTTTCTCACATGTTTAGCGGATAGGCGTACAAACACAAACATAAATGGAGAACAACACTATAAGATCGATCT
Organism: Octodonta nipae; assembly: GCA_034190945.1. Taxonomy (NCBI): domain Eukaryota; kingdom Metazoa; phylum Arthropoda; class Insecta; order Coleoptera; family Chrysomelidae; genus Octodonta; species Octodonta nipae. The sequence continues at coordinate 52,290,241 of CM067222.1, read as the reverse complement.
AACGAAGCTTAATGTCCCGGAATTCAAAAGACAATGTAGTACTCCTGAAATTAAGACAAAATAATATTGGCATCTGCACATTATCCGAAACTAAACGCAAAGGCAAAGAAACGGCGTTCCAACACAAACAAACGAAGGAATTTTATTATTAAAGAAGCACGAAAGGACCATCAATGACATGGATTATATAAACGACAAAATTATCAAGATAACACTCTATATCAAAAAAGGACATCGGTACGGCACAATGTGAACAAATCAAACTGTTACAAAACTAAGGAAGAACGTGCGCTATGCATTGAGACTCTAATAAGAGAAAGAGGAAATACACTAACATATTATGATAAACACATAGTGGAAGATTTAAATGCCTGAAAAATAAACAATATGCTATTCGATATAACAGATGAGCTAATAATATTATTTAGTATTATAATATAGAAGTATATGTATATGGACAACGGCTGTTAGCCATTTCTAATCATTTCCGAGAATAGAATAGAATAGCGTAAGTTACTAATAACACTTTTTTTGTGTAGTCGAACGTGGATTGAAATACACTAATCCGTTGGCCATTTTCCTTGTTCCATAAAGTCGTACAGAAAGAGTGGGGAACAAAAACTAAATTGAGAAACTCAAAAAGGATTAATATTATAACATATGCTATATATGGCAATCATTTTTATCAATATAAAACTTTAATCTGTTCTGTAAATATTGTAAATATTTGCATAAATTGAACTATTATTTCTAATTTCCTTAAAAGTACCTTCAAAAGATCTTAGAAATATGGTAAGTGAATATGCAGATCCTTGCAAAAACGAAGAGACTGTAACGCAGATCTTATAACCAAATTACTGCCTAAGGACCCTCGATACTACTTTCCGAATTAAAGGAAGCGATTCAATAGCTAAAAAAAAAATAAATCACCAGATATTGAGTACATATCAAGAGTACTTTTTTAAATTTTGGACAAAAAAATTTGCAAATCGTCCACTCCATCCGTACGTATGAAAATGGCCTACTTAATGAAGAAGACAACTTACAAATGTTCAAAAGGTCTTGTGTGTTTTAAATAAAGGTTTGGTGTTAGGGAGTACACAAGACTTTTTTTTAGGATTTTTGAGAAAATTTGGCTGCCCTATATCAGACAGTTTTCGTAGTTCTCGCATCTTTTTGTAAGTGGAACATATATTGAAGTACACCTATCAGCTGACCATTTTTCTGGGTTTCATATAGCCGTACAGATAAAGTGGACAATGTGCAAGTTATTTTTTGTCCAACATTTGAAAAAGTTCAAGTCAATATGGTGTCTTAGGCATAATTATTTAGCCATAAAATCTGTGTTAAAGTCTCTTCGTTTCTGAAAAGATCTGCATAATAAATTTTCTATGTTTCTAAGATCTCTTGAAGATATTTGTAATGAAATTAGAAATAATGCTTGAATTTATTTAAAATAGACAATATTTACAGAAAACAACATTTGGATTTGGAGTCAATTGAGTTTATATGTTAAATTAAATTGTTCTGTTATTAATTATCTTTAGCAAATGTAACACAAGTTTATTATTTAGGTCGCCAAAAAATTTTACCAATTTATAATTTAGTAGAGCCTTAAATTAGACATATATGAGTAGATAATTTTGATTAAGTAATTATAATGATAATGATTTATCAAAGTCGACTGTAAACATAGTAGTCAAACGTGAAAATATACCAAAATAACAAAAAATTACTTGATGCATTTTTTGGAAAAGTGTTTATATATATATATATATATATATATATATATATATATATATGTAAATGTGTGTGTGTGTTTTTAAGTTTTCGCGGGCACTAAATGTATTAGATGGTTTCCGGGAATTCATCCGCGTAGTTGATAACTGATCCCTGCCGGGATCGATGGTAAAATGACGACGTTTCGGCAGAGTCACATCTGCCCTCTTCAGGTCGGTTCGCATAATTCTCGTAGCTTTTTGCTTTCGCTTCTAGTTACTCGGATACTGAACCGACCTAAAGAGGGCAGATGTGACTCTGCCGAAACGTCGTCATTTTCCCATCGATCCCGGCAGGGATTCAGTTATCAACTATGCGGATGAATTCCCGGAAACCATCCAATATATATATATATATATATATATATATATATATATATATATATATATATATATATATAAAAAATAAAATAAGTTAAGATTTAACAATATTTGCTCCAACATAAACGCTACGAATGTCTAAATAAAGATTAAAATGAGCTGCTAATACTATAAATAACCAACCAGGTGGATATCAAGAGCAATAATCGCAAAAAGCTGTATCAACCTTGAAATCTAGTTTATTGAACTTAATGATATCTTTTATGACTTGTGTAATCAGTTGATGCGAAAGATAATTTAATTAAGTAATTTAAATTTTAGATTCGGTAAGCGTAAATTCTCACGTAACTTCGTGTTACAAATGTGCGAAAAATGCAAAGTATAATATCGTTTTGTGTTTTCAGAGAAATAATTAGTCAATCTTGGATTTGATAGTATTGTCTACTGTTTGGAGATCTTAAATTTTAACTCTGTCTGCGAACATAAGTGGATTCGTAAAAAAAACTGTCGGACTTAATGTTGTGTGACTTCAGTACATATTAATAATGACTTCTTTGTAAAAATCTTTTAATATTTCCGTTTAATGTTGGACAATACCAATTAAAAGTCAAATTGTTTATAAAATCTGCATTAAATTAGGAAGATCCTGTTTTAAAAAGTATTGTCAAAGTTAGAAGTGACATTTGTGCATTTAAAATTGCCAACAGACCTATCTATAAATGCTTTTTAATTTGTGAAATGAAACATGTTTATATTTTCAATTGTGTTTTCTAATATAAAGTACGCCCTAGATATGAATGGAATAGCATTTAAATCTTCGAAACTGTTGGGGTTTCACTGTTACTTAAATGAGGAAAAACTTGTGTTTGCCATAATAAACTAATTTTCAGCGCTTTAGATTTATTTTGCAATTATATTTCTCATTTATTTCAAAGATTATTTTGATATAAATATATTTTTAAAAAATTTACAACCTTTTGAACTCCAAAATAGGATATATCATTTATAAAACATTCATTCGAAAAACATTTCCCAGACTAACTAAAAAAAAATTCCTATAATAAAACATAATTTACATCAGTCAGAATAGAAAATCTAATTAGGTATGCGATCTTTCAGTTTGTTTAAAGATTTAAAGTTTCATTATGTTGTTGAGTTTCTGTTCTACAGACCGGATAATTGTTTTTCTTCTATTTTTATTAAGTCTCTATATTATTTCTTTTCCTTTACGTCTGTTAATGTAGTAATGTGTCGTTTTGAATTCAATCTAAGATGATTTATTCCTTTGTTATTATCTATTAATTTTTGTAAACATTCTACATATTTACTTTCCGTAAATAGACGACTTGTTTTCTCTATTTTGTTTTTATTATATAAGCTCATTTCATTCTTTCTTCAATTTGCTTCATCCCATTTTTAATTTCATCATTCATGTTATTATACTACATTCTCCGAATCATTTCCTTTCAGTTTATCTGTGTCATTTTTTACACTTAATAGTTTCTAATCACCAAGTATTGGATAATAATTTTAAGGTGGTTACATTTTGTAATATGTATTTATTGTTTGCACTATAATATATAGTACAGGGATGCTGTACCTTTAAACAGGGTGTTTTGTAGAAAGTAAGCCAAACTTGGAGGGAAGATAGGTTGGCTCATGTTCTATATTATGCAGCCCATATAACATCTAGTTAGCTTACGGCTTTTGTTATTTTTTAACTCAATTTTCTTTTCGTAATTCTCAGATTTTTTCATACAAACTTTTGTAACGTTTTTATTTTTCACTTTATCTTCACCAAATAAACTTAAATCTAATCTATGATGTTTATTTGCTCTTCTGCATTCGATATTTGACACATATAATTGGTTGAAAAATTATATGAGTTTACAAATGGCGAGGTTCCATAAAGGTCATTAAGTTAAACACTTTATCACATTACAATAATAATAATAAGTGTAAGGGGCGACGGCTTGAAAAACAGAGGAAAATGCTGACCCACATGTCAATCTCACCTGCGCGTGGTACATCTTGCTTTCGACTGACGAGGCTCTGGCGACCGAGCTATGGCGGTATAACCATTCCATCGGGGGTAACCGGAAATGGAACTCCCAAGACCTCTGAAACCTGGCAGTAGGTATAAAATGCAAATAATTCATGATGGACAACTTACAGTATAAACGGGTGAATCGGCCTTGTACCACCATAAACCTCCGGTCGCGTTCCAGATTTAGGAAGAGGGTCTGGATCGAAAAGTGAGCTACAGTCTCCCTCGACTAGCGGGTATGTCAGCGTGACGTCGAGTAGAGCTACTGACACAACCACTCCTGAGGAATCTAATATCAACCCTCCTCTGCCAGCTTCTGATGTTTCAACGGTGACGCAAGTCAATATGCCCGCGACCACTAAAGCTGGTAAGCCAAGGAAGCGTGTGAAATGGACCGATGAAATGAATTCCTTTATTATGCGCTCCTACTATATAATCACTAATATAGAAACCAATTTAACAACCTACAGGTTCGCCCTTCATCGTGCCTTTTTTGAAAAATTCCCTGAATTTAATCACCTTACAGAACAACGAATTGCTGATCAAAGACGTGTAATAGTAAAGAATAAACTACTATCTGATGCAACTCTCCTCCAAATCCAAAGTGAGGTACGCCTCGAAATGCAAATTCAGGCAACTATTGACACTATATCTCATGCGACCAACGAAGAACAAAATAATGCATTAGGTGAAGACTTCCTAGGCGAGAACCACGAAAACTTAAATAATGACTTAAACCCCAATTATGACATAATACAAATACAAGAAATTGACAAAGCTAAGGCAGAACTTCAACAAGCTTTAACAGAATTTAAAGGGTCTAATCCAGCAAAAAGACCGAAGCTACCCAAGCTTCGAACTAATAGAAATACGAACAAAATTATAATGATTTTTAATAATTTACTGGAAGATATTACCCCTGAAGGAGATAATTTGGAAGATACACATGCTCTTATCTACTGCGCCGTAGTTGCAGTTCTTCGCATTCATGGACAACAAATTCAAGAGCCCAGAAACATAAAGATTAATAAGCCAAAGTATAAATCTATATGGCAGCGTCGATTGGAAAACACGATCAACGATCTAAAGAGTGAACTGGGAAGGATAATAGAGTTCCGTAGAACCGAAAGTCCATCAAAACGTCTCTCCAATCATGTTAAAAGAATTTTCAAAATGATTCAAACCAATAAAAATCACCCCAACCATGAACAACATATTAACGGATACGCCGATTTACTAAAGCAGAAGATCATGGCGAAGGCTAAAAGACTATCCAGATATCTGAAGTGCTCCAAGCGAAAACAACAGAACCGTCTGTTCAACACCAACCAAAGAACATTATTCAAACAGCTGAATCATGTTACGTCAAACACCAACAAAAACTTCCGTAGTAAGAAAGAGTTAACAGATTATAGGTCGTCTATCTGGTCAATTCCGAAGAATCATAAAAGGAATATGCATTGGATTACGCTGGAAAAAGAACGCTTAAATATAGCCCCTATGCCAATTGAACCCATTTGTGAGGGTGAACTCAGAGAGGTTATTAATAAAACTATCAACTGGAAAACTCCAGGACTAGATAACATTCAGAACTTCTGGTACAAGAAATTTACCAGTCTTCATGGGACACTAGCCAAACAACTAACACATCTTCTTAATTTCCCAGAAGAAACTCCAGCTTTCCTTACATTTGGACAAACATCAATGCTCCCAAAAGGCGACAGATCAGACGACCCCACGCAATATAGACCAATAACATGCTTGCCGACTCTTTACAAAATATTAACTTCCTGCATTACTAACAAAATCTGTCAACATAGAGAAACTAATAACATTTTGGCCGAGGAGCAAAAAGGGTGCAAACGAAGTCATCAAGGATGTAAAGAACAACTTATTATTGATTCTGTTATATTGAAACAAGCACATTCAAACCACAGGAATATCTATACGGCTTTTTTAGATTACCAAAAGGCATTTGACAGTGTGCCTCATTCATGGCTTATATCCATTCTTCAGATATACAATATTCATCCAACGATAATTATATTCCTTGAAACAATAATGAAGCAATGGAGAACGCAACTTCACATTAAAGCTTATAATGAATGTCTGAGCACATTCAGATGAAATCCATATTCGACGAGGAATTTTCCAAGGCGATTCCCTTAGCCCGCTTTGGTTTTGTTTGGCCCTAAACCCACTTTCAACGTTGCTTAATAATACCGGCTATGGATTTAAAATCAAAACTGACAGAAACAACTCTCATACCATTTCACATCTACTGTATATGGATGATATTAAGCTCTATGCTAGCAGCAGAAACCAAATCAACGATTTGATTAAAGTAACCAGTAAGTTCTCAAAGCATATTGGTATGCAATTCGGTATTGAAAAATGTAAAAAGCTGAACATCGAAAAAGGCAAGGTTCAGGTGGGTGATACTCTCCTTCCAAATGACGAAATTGTACAGGCATTGAGGGATGGCGAAACATACAAGTACCTGGGATTTCAACGAGCAAGGTTATTGGAACAAAAACAGGCGAAGACTAGAATCAAAGAAACATATCAAAAGATTAAGGACATTAACAAGATCTCAGCTGAATGCAGGCAACTTGATAACAGCAATTAACGTATATGCTATACCTGTTTTGACGTATTCCTTTGGAGTTCTCAAGTGGACTACTACAGAGCTTGAAAATATACAGCGAGCTACACGTACCATGATGACCAAATACAATATCCACCATCCGAAATCGTCAGTAATAAGAACAACTCTGCCCAGATCGGAAGGAGGCCGTGCTCTTACTGACATAGTTAACTTACATAACAGACAAATCAGTAAGTTACGGGAATTTTTCTTTAAAAAGGCACAAACCTCAAACCTTCATAACATTGTGAGTATGGCAAATAGGAAATACACACCAAATCTTAATAATAGGGACTTAGATATAACAATAATCACAGATATCGAGAAACAAGAACAATGGTCGCGAAAGGAACTGCATAGGCGGTATCATCATGATCTTAATCAACCTCACATTGATAAGAGAGCATCTAATAGGTGGCTTGAAGACGGTCAACTCTATCCAGAGACTGGAGGTTTTATGTTAGCTATTCAGGATCAGGTCATTAGTACAAATAATTATAAAAAATACATCATAAAAGACAACCAAATAAAGTCGGATGTCTGCAGAAGATGCCACCATAAATCAGAAACTATTCAACATGTTATATCAGGGTGTACTTACTTAGCCAACAGTGAATATTTACATAGACACAACCAAATATGCAATATTTTACACCAGAAGTTGGCCAACAAATTTGCATTGATCAGCGTATATGTTCCATATTACAAATATCAACCCCAATCTGTACTAGAGAGTGACTCTTTTAGGCTATACTATGACCGACCAATTATCACCGACAAACAGGTGACGAATACCAGTTATCATCTCATCCATGGGCCTTATACCACAGAGTCTCCACGACAGCCTGGCCCAGTTAGGACTTCACAGAAACATTTTCATCGAGTTACAAAAGGCGGTCATCTTGAATACTTGTCGGATCGTCAGAAAATTTTTACAGACTTGAATGTTAGAACCTAATCCTTTTGATACTAAAATCTGGGGTTAGGCAAATTAATACAGTATAACACTGAGATATTAAAATTTATAATAATAATGATAATAATAATAGAAGGAAAGATGAAAACACATTATTTAGCAAAAATGAAAAAATATTCTACCAAAAACTTCAAAAAGAAAAGGAATTCCAAATAGACCCCCCATCGAAAGAAGAAATCACCCAGTTTTGGACAACTACCTGGTCACAACCCACACAAAACGATCAAGATGCATCATGGATACAAAAAGAAGAAGAGAAATATCAACACATACTTGAACAAAATGATATCACAATCACGCCAGAGGAACTCTCACAAACAATAGCATATACACATAACTGGAAATGTCCAGGAATAGACCAAATCCAGAATTTCTGGTACAAAATATTTACCACAACTCATCCCTATCTATCTAATCGAATAAACTTAGTCATCGAAAACCCAAAAACATTCCCAGACTTTCTAACACAAAGAATCACTTAGATTAAACCAAAAAACAACCATACTCGAGATCCCTTCCTCCCTTCTTCCAACCCTATATAAAATCATTACAGGAACACTATCTAAAAAAATAGACACACACCTTACAAAACATCAACTAATAAGCGAGGAACAGAAAGGTTGTAAAAGGAAAAGTCAAGGATGTAAGGAGCAGCTGATAATTGACAGTATAGTGATGAGACAAGCAACGAAACAACATAGAAACATTCATACTTGTTACATTGATTACAAAAAAGCTTTTGATAAAGTACCACATTCATGGCTACAAAAAATCCTAGAGGTCTATAAAATAAACACACAAATTCAGGCATTCCTCACTACCGTAATGCGAATATGGAGGACACAAATTCATTTAAAAGTTTCGGACACCTACACCATTTATACGGATGAAATTAAAATTAAAAACGGCATCTTTCAAGGTGACGTCTCTAAGTGCACTGTGGTTTTGTATGTGCTTAAACCCCCTGTCTAATATGCTAAACCAGACAGGGCAAGGATTTGACGTAAGGAACAACACTCGAAAATTATTTACAATAAGTCATCTCATGTACATGGATGATATCGAATTATACGCATCCAAACAATCTCAACTAAATCAGCTCCTGCAAAACACCGAAACCTTCACCTCTGATATTAAAATGGAGTTTGGGATCTCGAAATGCAAAACAGTACACATAGAAAATGGCAAATGGAACAAAATGAAACATCTGTAACATTACAAAACAACATCCTCGACAAACTGGATAAACATGAAACACATAAACATCTAGGATTCCAACAAAACACCCAAATCAACCACAGCAAAATAAAAAAACACATTCAGGAACTATACAAAAACAGACTCACAGCACTGCTCAATACTTACTTACATACTCATTTGGAATCTTAAATTGGACAAAAACTGATCTAGAAGGCATCAACAGAGTCAATCGTACACAGATGACAAAGTTTCAAAAATCACACCCCAAGACATGCAAAGAAAGACATACACTAAATAGAAGAGATGGTGGTCGAGGACTTATAGACATAGAGTCATTACACACAAGACAAATCCAATGTCTTCGCAAATATTTTTATAGTAAAAATACATATCTTCATAATGCAGTCATACAATCAGATAAAAAATATACTCCCTTGAATCTCTCGCAACGAAACCATGAAGCAGATACACATAACAAAACTGAACACATGAAGCAAAAAATTGAAATATGTCTAACGTACAACTTTGCCATGGTATGAAGGAGGAAGAGGATTGACAGATCTAAGCAAACTATTAGATCAACAAATTTCCATTTTGCGTAGTCATTTCCAGAAACTCGCAGAATTTTCTGATCTACACAGAGTCATCTGCCTGGTTGATGACTCAACACCACTGCGACTGACACAACAACATGTACAATTACACCACCAGACCACAGCTCAGAAACTGCTGAAATGGAAAGAGAAGCCCCTTCATGGAAGACATATAAATGACGTCAACCAAGATTATGTCGACAGTGCAGCGTCGAACTACTGGTTGATCTCTGGTCATATGTTTCCTGAAACGGAAGGCTTTATATTGGCAATCCAAGATCAAGTAATTCCAACTAAGAACTACCTAAAGTACATCGTTAAAGATCCTTCTATTAACAACGACAGATTGCCAACGGTTGCCAAACATCAGAATCTATCCAGCATATCACAGGAGGTTTTCAAGCGATCGCTGCAACTGAATACAAAGAACGACACGATGCTGTGGCAAAAATACTTCACCAGGAACTAGCACTGAAACTTGAATTATCACTGTCGGTAAGATTACCATACTATAAATATAAACCAGAATCTGTTTTAGAAAATATCAACTACAAGCTGTACTGGGACCGCACGATACTGACCGATCGGGCAGTTGCTCACAATAGACCAGATATAGTTTTGGTAAATAAAGTCTCTCGGAAAACAACTTTAATTGACATAGCAATTCCTAACAACAATAATATAAATATTAAGCAAGCTGAGAAAATCACCAAATATAGAGATTTGGAATTTCAAATAAAGACACAGTGGGACATGAACAACACCCGATCTGTACCAATTGTTATGTCAACGACAGGATTGGTCCCAAAACATCTATTAAACAATTTAAAATACCTCGGTCTGGACGAACATCTTTACAAACAAATGCAAAAAGCCGTCCTGTTAGCAATGGCCCGGACGGCCAGGAAATTTATGGGAAACTACCGCCGCGACTCCAACCTCGGGCCTGAAAACCTGGCAAGGGCTCCCACAGAAGTAAACCCTTTTGATATCTAGTATATCTGGAGTTTAGTGAATTTTCCCCTAAAGGCACTCATAGCGTGCCTTAGAGGGAGTGTGATACCATACATTGTATGGTCAAGTCGGGCATAAATAAGAAGCACATCGAGAACTTCGAATGCTTATAAAAACTTCTCAACTTCAACCCCTTTCCAATGATATATAAAAAGTATTGGAAAGTATTAGTATCATAATAACATTTGAGATTGATACTTACAAGGCTAGAACTACAGAAAATAAAACATACATCAAATTGCAATAATTTGTTGTAAATTTTGTTCAAACTGGCCTCCACTGCTACGAATGTAATCGCGACACCTTTTTTTAACTGGTACAGTCGTAGTATCTAGTCGCATCAGTCCCACATTGTTTCAAAGCAACATTTATTCTTTTTTTTAACTGATCCTGGTTTCTATTTCTCTGTCATAAACGACTTGCTTGGCATGGCCTCATACAAAAATCAAAGGGAGTCAGGTCTGGGGAACTTGGAAACCGGAGTATAGGGTCAGCTCTCTCAATCCAAGCGTTTGGGAATGAATTGTCCAGGAGTCCTCTGACAATTCGCCTATAATGTGCTGGACAGCTCTATTTTTTGAATATTATTGGTCTGTCTTCCAATGATTGATACTTTCCCTTACCTGCTCCTTGGTTTCTATTTCTATCTCATAAAGGGCTTGAATTTTTAATGAACGTTTTATCGATCTTATTAGATGAAATCCCATTGGAAGATAGGATGAAATGCGACTAGAGACTACGACTGTATCAGTTAGAAAAAGGTGTCGCGATTGCATTAAAAAAATTAAATAAAAAAAACAATAACGTTAAGCTATGTAGATGTTATATGGGCTACATAATATAATTTGCTTACCTATCCGCCCTCCAAGTTTGGCGAACCTTCTACAAAATATCCTGTATATGCGCGTGCCAAATATAACAATTATGTTTTTGGCTAACTTTTGGCGTGCCGAAGAATTTTAAATAAAAGAAAACAGAAAATTTTATTAAACTAGATTTAGGAATTAAGTAATTTAAAATTTTACAAATTTGCTAATTATAACTCTTTCTTTAATGATATTTTGGTTGGACTATTGTTTTCTAATGTTGTATGTCGACTTCAATATCGTAAATTTAAGCAAGACACATTATTTCAAAAAAAAACAGTTAAAATGTTCCGGTATGAGTTCAAAATTCATTTTATGTCATATTATGAGTTCTTTTTTATTGTGTCCAATAACGTATAATTTTCAAATGATTTCAAGTCATTTCTTAAAACGGCAAATGTTTGTTTTCAAATTGAAATAGACTGTATATCAGTTATTTGCATTTTTAAATCTTCCAAGTTTTACATACTTAAATCTATATATTGAGTTTATCTAAAAATTAATTTCGGTATTTTTAAAAATTGTGTGAAATTTTTATACAATGAAGAGAATTCATTATGTTGTGAATTATAACCAAAAACCGTAAATAATCCAATTCGCGATCTCGCTTTATTAGTATATTTTTGAGAGCATTTCTTCTGTTTAAAAATAATACTCATAACTGCATTTCCTATTTATAAATACATAATTGCATATGCTATTTGAAAAATAAAATTTGAAAATACCTTGTCATCAAAAAATATTTATGTTTATAAGGGAAAGTAAAACAGGGGTGCAATCTATCCTGCATACTTTTTAATATATATTGGAATACTTATTTGTGGAGGCACTTAAAGACTGCACCGAGGGGATAAAAAAAACGGCGTTAATATATCAAATATTCTCTATTCAGATGACACTGTATTAGTTGCAGATACTGGGCTATAAAATAATAGAAAAATATGACATTCAAAAACTATAATATGGCTATATACAGTGATGGGCAAATGTGTGGAACCAAGCAAATATCTCTGGAATTATTAGAGATATCAAAATGAAATTTGGAAGGTGGATACTGCAGTAGATTGCATATTTGTTTCCAAATTTTTTTACAATTTTGAATTTCCTGTTTTACCGGAAGTAATGTCGATTTTAAAATTTGCAATGAAACACCCTGTATAGTATTTTAGTTTCTGATGAAACATTTTATTGCGAATACAAAAATATCGGGTTTGATATTGTTTACTTCAATACCTACCGAGATATTAACAGAAAAGTAATTAAGGAAAGGAAAAATCTAATATACATTAAAGAAATACATAATTATAATTATTAACTAAATCTAAGTGATTTTCAAAACATTGAAACTTAACTTAACTAAACTAAATGTATTAGATATTCAAACTGAGCACCGTTTACTTGTTGACAATAAGCAAGTCGGTTTTTAAATTCTCTAGTAACATTAGCTATTACTTCTGGTGTAATTCTCTGGATGTCTTGAGTTATTCTTGCAGCTAATTCTTGTAAATTATTCGGTCTATTAACGTAAACCTTAGACTTTGAGTAACCCCACAGAAACCAGTCTAGTGGATTAAGGTCAGGACTTCGTGCAGGCCATTCATAAGTACTCCTTCTTCCAATCCATCTGTGATGAAATGTCCTATCTAAATGATCTCGAACAATGCGAGCGTAATGGGGTGGTGCTCCATCCTGCTGAAACCAAATATTATTTGGTAATTGTCCATTTACCTCCAATGCCGGAATAACTTGTGTCTCCAAGAGCTGTAAAGACCTATCTCTGTTTAAAGTTTCTTGTAGGAAGAAGGGTCCCACGATTCTGTTATAAATGCCGGCCAAAACGTTCAATTTTTGGGGATGTTGTGTATGAGCCTCTTGTACCCAATTAGGATTACTTTACGACCAGTAGCGGCAGTTATGTCGATTAACCGTACCATTTAAACAAAATGTAGCCTCGTCTGAAAACACCACATTTCTTATAAAATTATTATCACGGTTACAAATATCCATCATCGTTTTCACAAAATTGCAAACGTCTGTCGAAATCGTCTTCGGAGAGTTCTTGAACGAGGCGAATTTTGTTTGGATGATATTTTTCTCGCCTTAATATCCTTCCTATTGAACGATGGCTAATTCCATGCATATTGGCGCGGTCGGTAGTGGATAAGTAAGGATTTCTTTCCTTCATTACTTGCATTTTTTAACCGTTCACTTTTTGGTAATTACTAACTGTTCCACTTGTGTTGTACCTTCGCAAAGTTACTACTGAACGGGATATTTGTGTATTCGGATGAACAATGTTAAAAAGGTCACAAACTTCTTGATGCGTCCTTTTCCTCTCCCCATACGCAATCATCATTAATGTTTCTATTCTTTCTCTTTCACTTAATTCGGCCATTTTACGATCAAATTAAAACAATACAATCTTTTTACGTTCAAATAAAAAAACTAATAACTTATTTTGACAACTACTGTCACTTCTGCAAAGAATTTCATGAACTACTAAACTTGATTCAGGTTTAATTCGCGCCTGATTTAAACAAACGCACGTGTATTCGACTATGGAACAGGCAGTGCTTTTGGCTGTGACGGTATAATGCCACCGATTGGCTAATAGAAATACAAATCCTTAACGAGCGGTTTGTTTATATCGGGCGTAAATGAAATCTGAACCGAGTTTAGCTATCATCAAATTTTTCATTTCCTTAGTTACTTTTCTGTTAATATCTCGGTAGGTATTGAAGTAACCAATATCAAACCTGATATTTTTGTATTCGCAATAAAATGTTTCATCAGAAACTAAAATACTATACAGGGTGTTTCATTGCAAATTTTAAAATTGACATTACTTCCGGTAAAACAGGAAGTTCAAAATTGTAAAAAAAATTGGGAACAAATGGGCAATCTACTGCAGTATCCACCTTCAAAAGTTCATTTTGATATCTCTAATAATTCCAGAGATATTTACTTGGTTCCACACATTTGCCGATCACTGTATAAAAATCAGCAAAGCGAAAATAATATTAATATGCCGTAGTTTTAACGTTCCCCATGCCTCTAGGGGTTGACGGAGTAATATTGAGTAGATTTCATAGTTTCAGGTACCTGCGTTGTTGGACTGACTCGAGATTAGACCACGACCGAGAAATAAAGTCTAAGGTTGACCAAGCAAGCATATTGTGAGATAAACAACTAAATACGGATTTACGTCTAAGGCTTATGAGTTGTTAGTAGTTCTTTTCTACTGACACAGTAAATCCTTTCGGGCCTCAAGAGTCCACCGGTGTACTTGGGCTTGGGAAATGGCTGACCGCCCCGAATCCGGTGTTGTTGGTGTCTAGGACAAACTTGCTGTACGGTGTTGGAATCGCTAGAATTGGACCGAAGCATAATGCCGCTTTACGTGGTCGGAATGCCGTCTCCCATTCTTGATTCCAGTCTTGTGTTTGGTGGACTGGCGACGTACAGATGCAGCAATGTTGGCAAATGGTTAAACTGCCTGTAGTATAAACAGAGTGCCATAAAGTCCATGTTTGTCTCTAGGGGCTGGCCAATCACAATCAGCTTCTTAATTATCCACATTAGACCGAATTGTTGATACAAAAACGACGTGGACCATAAACTCTACCGGTTTCCGCAATATCGAACGGTCCTTGGGATTGAGTCTCAAGTTGACAGAATATCGTTGAGGTTTACTACGCATGGCCTCAAGCCGCTCAATAGAAACTGTATTCATTTCCTGAACATTGCGGAAGCATTACATGGTACAAACGTCATGACAGTGAATTGAAACTCTTTAGTTCTAGGGTAGAAACCGATCAGACCCTGGCTTCTACGCTAGCTGTTCTTCTTGGTTACTTGTTCACTTATCTATAATCCACGCAAAATCCGTTAGTTCTATCCTTCCTTTTAACTCGAACGACAAGAGACCATGAGTTGATAGATCGCTCCAAAACTCAATTTTGTAAAATGGATTCAACATTTTTCTTGACTACCTGTTGCTGTCCCAAGGGTAGTTGCCTATTTGCTATACTTGTGAGTTTAGTCTTTGCAGTATTTTCTCCTTTTGGGTGAAGTTTGTACGAAGTGTACTGACCACTGAAAATTTGCCTGTGATTTAAGATAAATTGTTTAGCCTTATGTTCTTCATCTGGAGTATGGTTTGTTCAAGAGACGTTAAATTGTCAAATTTCCTTCCCTGTTGCCTTCAAAGATTCTTCACAATTGATAATAGTCTCTACAGATCCGACGCAAACTATTTCTTCACCACAGGCAATAGGGATGTTGTTGTTTTGTTTGGCATAGTCAGTACGCAAGTAGGTATCTCCATTTTTAATGATAACCAGTCCAACTAAATAATAATGAGGTACCTGTCCTTGCTCCACCAATCCAACGTTGCTCTTAGGATTTCTTTCTAGCTGTCCATCAACCATTTCTTAAGTTCGAACTTAAATTATCGTGGAAGATTTCGCTACAATATTTATGAAAGTTGATGTAGTGTTGACAGGTCTACATCTACTATAAAAATATCCTCAATATTTACTAGTAAGACTTTGTGCTGGATGAAGCTATACAGCTGTCTCGATTGTTGCTCTTCTTCACTGGATGTTGTTTTTAGATTCTAATGATCTCAAGACTTTCGACCTAGCAGTGTACACAGCGACGCGAGTTACAAATAAAAGGGTGAATGCTCGGCCATAGCTGCTGCTATCGGTTCAAAATCTTCGGATACAGCCTGCCTTGGGGCTGCTGGAGGAATAGTCAGTATACGCCCCTTTAAGCTGACTGACTAATTGTTTCTGTCTCATCTCAATTATTTTACTCACTCTAAAGCAAATTGATTTACTTTTTGCGTAGACAACTGTGATTTAGAAAGATCTGTTTTAGCATTGACTGATTTTTCGCAAAGTTTTTTTCAGTAGCGGAGTATTTAATGAGACTTTGTATCAAGATATTAAAAAATAATAACTCTTCTTAGGCAATGCCAACGTAAACGCGATATACGCGGTGCGGGCGGTGTGTGGCGTCAATGTGACAGCTGCAAGCTATTAAACTCTATTAAAAGCATTGATAATGTCTGGTAAAGACACTCATGCTATTGTAGCGATTTTGTGTTATCGCATCACTATGATGATTTGTTTTCGCCCTCAGTTGTCACCGATCTTGAGCGATTGAGGTGACTTTTTCAGATATTCTGCCTCAATGATTGCAATGCCCCGCCCACACCACGAATGAGGCATTTACGTAGTACATAGCCTTATTGGCTTGACATAATATATAGTTTTAGGCTGTTGCAACGTACTATGTGTTGGTCCAGATGTTTCTCGGTGTTCGCTCTTGTCATAGGTGTATCCATAATTATTAACCGGCGGTCCTTAACAATATTATAGAAATTTTAAAAGTTTACGTCCAACTGTGTATAGGGGTACCATTGCCTTCAGTGTGGTAACTGTGTTCAACATTATTTCAAATTGATCCTCATGTGTACAATAGAATGTACATTTGATGGATTGTTTATAGGTTTTGCTATTGCTTATATGCGATTTTCTTTTATTAACAAGATTTTGAAAATGTTGACTAGACTATAACACTTATTCTAGAACAACCATGTGGCATAAACATATTTCATGGTCTGTTCAGTAATTCGTAAGATTTTATATTTATAACCATATATAGAATTGTATTTATTTGTAAGGGAGAAATACCAACAAAAATTAACAATGTCTTCTGTCTCCATTGCCACATCTAGGCATCTATATATAAATAGGCTAAGACAAAACGATTAGGTACCATTGTCTCCTCTGTTTCTCAACCGATTTTCTTCATTTTTATTTTGTTTAGTAGCTACTTACGACCTTCAGTGCAGAATGCTAATATTAATTTATAATAATGGTTCATTCATTAAATAAAATATAATAAAAATTCATTATTTACGTCAATAATGTCAATGCCAAACAAATGAATGTGCCGCGTGCCGCTGCCGCCAGACTCAAACCATTGAGTAATTATATATAGACAGACCAATGCTATTATATACTTAGAGCATGTACTTCTGGAGGTGGCATGCAAGCGTTGTTATTGTTTAGTGGGTAAAGTAATCGTTTAATATCATAATTATACAGGGCGATTCCAGATATGTTAGAAATAATTTTTTTAATGGGTGGCACATAAGCAGTTGCATATTTAGGGTGTTTAAAATATAGAGTAGAGTGCAATTATAACTAATAAAATAATTATATAGGGAAGCCCATTAGCGGTTGAATTTACAGGGTTCTTGGAATAGAAGGTGCAGTAAAATTACAATTATACAGGGTGGTACAAAAAATATATACATATACATAGCTGCATATACAGGGTGGCGGAAATGTAAATGCAACATTTCGTAACCCATAAGCAGTTGTATATATAGTTAAGATGAAATACCCTATGGGTAAGAGGAATTATAGATATACAGGATGGTGATAAAAAATGTTAGAATAGGAAATGATTTATAGAGTAGACCACGAAGAGTTCCATATATATATATATATATATATATATATATATATATATATATATATATATGATTGAAATATAGGTCATAGTAGAATTATAGTTACAGAAGATAATTAAAAATTTCATAAACAAGAAGAGTAAATATGGTGGCAGTGGCATATACAGAATGGTTTACCCGGTGGTTGAAAAATGTTAAAAAATATTATGCGTGGTCCATAAGCAGTTGCATATACAGGGTGGTGGAAATATATAATGAGATGGAATTATTATAATGAGGATTTTAATAAATGTTAGAGAATTAATTGCATTTATAGCTATACAGGGGTGTTAGGAATTACGAATTTGAACACAAATAAAGTTCTATGAAGTATATCTGAAAAAAATTGAATTTCGTTACTTATTTGTAGAAGCGAGATGTAAGACCGACATCTAGGATTTTCGAGGAAACTATCACACAGAGGTTCCGAATCTGGATCCGTTCTGTGTAATTGCTGTTCTCCCTAAAGTCCTAGGATAGAATGTCACGATAAAATTTTCATGTTACTTAACCTGCCAGAGATATTGACACAATTGGTCGAATTTCGACCACTGGGCGACAGCTAGTACTCATAATTGATCGATTTCTTCTTAACAAAACTCATTCTCCAAGCATGAAATGATATGATGTCTCATAGATGGATGATACCAATCAGTTTCACTCCATAATGTCTACCTCAATGTGAAATAAAATGTAGAAATCTGGATGTTTATGCTAGTTTTGTCGTGGTTGTGAATTGTCTGGTTGTAATAATTTATTGGGTTTAGGTATTACCCATACTATTGTCATTATTAACTTAAATGTTAATAATTGTATTTCAATTGGGTCATTTCAAATTTTAGACTATTATAGAATTGTAGAAAATATATATTTGTTGTTCTTTATATTGTTGTCGGAACTAATTCTAATTTCAGCAATAAAACTAGTAATGTAGACTATAATCAAATTATCAACAGAAAGATACCCAGAAGGCGGTATTCCTTTACTTAGTATATTATTTCCTTCCTGTCCACACACTAGATATAAAAGATCTCAGATTTGAATCAATTTTTAATACAATCAAGTCAAGTCAAGCGTATGAAGATCTTGTCATCCCCAAAACACAGATCGATGTTGTGTTTCCGAAAATGATTCGAACATAAACTAGATCCCGTGTTTCAGAATCTAGAGTGAAGACGCGTCGTTGGGAACAAATTCATTTAAAATTCAGGTGTTGTTTTTTTAGAAAAACGCTCGGACACGTCCGTTTTTTTGGATTGCGGTTTTTGTGATGATAAACTCATTTTTACAGAGTGGGCCAGAAATAAATTGCGACCATCAACTTCATTTGTTTTTTATTTTATTTTTAAATTCTGCATTGATTTTTAAGCATTTTTGATGTACAATGTCCTATACCGAATATAAACAGTTATTAAACAAATACATTTCTTTCTAAAGTTAAGAAAACAACGGTAAAAATACGGTGTTTGTTGGTTTGAACCTATTTATTTACTTCTGTTTTTCATGATTGTTGGCGGTATTTTAGTCGCATGAATGGAAACTCTTTTTTTTAATGTTGGACTTTTTAACACTTGTTTATTTCCATAGAAACTGTACTCTAATTTTACTTCAAATAAGTAGTTGTCAAGTGCAGTTGCAAAGTTTCAAAGTATGGCACGTTGAACTGAAAAACATCGAATAGAAATTTTGACGATGATAGGATATGGCCACAGAACTCGAACACAAGCTGAAGTTTAATTCGCAGTTTAATATGAAGTACCCGGAGCGGCCTATTACACGATCGGTAGTTAGTAAAATAGAAAAAAAAATCTAGAATTTGGCCACGTAAGCGACAATTACAAAACCAAAGATCAGAAGATACACAATTAAATTTTTTGCTCGATTTACAAGAAAATCCTCACAAATCCACTAGACAAATAGCCGCAGAACAGTCAATAAGTAAATCTTCTGTTCTAAAATGCTTGCATAGAAATAAATGGCACCCATACAAAGTTCAGTTAGTTCAGGAACTTACCGATGATGATGATTTGGACCGAAGAATGGAATTTTGCGAAATAATGATGGATAGATGAGATGCCAACCCGCACTTTTCAAGTAAGATAGTTTTTTCCGACGAGACAACATTTTGTTTAAATTTTTCAGTAAACAGGGAAAATATTCGATAAAGGGCATCAGAAAACTCACATTGGATTCTGGAAAGTCATACACAGTTTTCCAATAAATAAAGTTAACGTATGGGCCGGAATGGGTTATTTTTTTATTGGGGGAACACTTAACTCCGAAAAATACCTATTACAAAATGACATAAGACCCTGTTTGACAGAACTTTACCCGAATGGTGAAAACCCGAATATACTGGCAGATGCGGTATGGGTTCAACAGGATGGAGCGCCCCCGCACTATTAGCGAACAATATTGCTAAAATAGCCGATGACTTTCTCCTGACCGTCTTGGATCTGCGAAAGCACCGCACCAATTCCGACATTGCTTGCGTCGGTATCCAAAACGAAGTTCCCATCTGGCAAAGGATAACTTAAGACGGGGGCACTCGTCAATGATCTTTTCAGTGTCTCGAATGATCGTTGGCATTCCGCGTCCCATTGGTACTACACCTTCCCCTCTGTCAGTCTAGTAAGTGGCTTGGCGATGTTGGCAAATCCGGCTACGTACCAACGATAGTACGTGAATAACCCCAGGAAACTTCTTAACTGGTGGGTATCTTTAGGTATCGGCCATTCCTGGACAGCTTTGATTTTCTGTTTATCAACAGCTACTCCCTCTGCGGAAACCACATGTCCAAGATATTGCACCTCTTCTTGGAACAGCTGACACTTCTTCGGGCTTAACTTTAGTCCGGAACTTCGAAGTTACCGAAATACCTCCTCCAGGTTCCTCACGTGGTCTTCAAAAGATTTTCCAACCACGATAATGTCGTCAAGATACACCATGCACGTTTTCCATGAAAGCCCTTTTAACACTGTTTCCATCAATCTTTCAAACGTTGCTGGAGCATTACACAGTCCAAACGGCATCACCGTGAATTGATAAAGTCCTGAGCCGATGGTAAAAGCAGTCTTTTTTCGGTCTTCTTTAGCAAGTTCCACCTGCCAATAACCGCTCTTCAAGTCCAGTGTGGGAAACATCTTCGATCCAGCCAATGTATCTAGGGTATCGTCTATTCTTGGAAGGGGATAGCTGTCTTTCTTTGTAGCGTGGTTTAATTGCCGATAGTCCACGCAAAATCGGGTCGAACCATCTTTCTTTTTAACCAAGACAACTGGAGAAGCCCAAGGGCTATTAGATGGTTCAATAACACCTTCTTCCTCCATCTGGCGGACTATCCTGTTGGCTTCTTCTCTTTTAGCTAGGGGTAGTCTTCTCGCTGACTGTCGAATAGGTTGAGCGTCTCCAGTATTAATTTTATGTTTCACCAGATCAGTTCGTCCTCTTTTGCCATTCCCCACATCGAAGATATCCTGGTAGTTTCTAACAATGTCCCTCAATTTTGCTCTCTGGTTTGGTTTCAAATCCTTAGATGAATCGGTGATGAGTCTTTCCAGTTCCTCAGATAGTTTACCTGGTGGTATTTCTGCATGCTGTGTGCTTCTGACTACAGAGGAAACTGTTGAACAATGGCCCAAAGCCTAAAGCCTTTCTTTAGCACAACCGAGTAATGATTCAGGTTCATTACTCTTACTGGAACAATCTCCCTGGCACGAAACAGAGTCTTCCCCAGTGCGACTCCTCTGCCTACATTTCCATTAAGTTTGGGATCAAAAATCAATACTGCTCCAGCTTGAGTTTTCCCATCTAGGCAAGCATCTATAATGATTTCAGCTCTTTTCTGAACATTTCTATAAATACCTCTATGGTAAAAGATTCCTCCTGAGGACTGATCATGCAGCACTGAAGTGGCTCTTGCAGTTCAAAAACCCCGAAGGACAAGTGGTGTCAGGTGTGAAGTGAATTTGTGGTAGAATTTTCTGCTAATTTATCTTCTAACGCCTCTTTCAGGTTTTTAGAATTTTCTAGTAATTTGTCTTCCAAGGTTCTAGTATTTTCTTGCAATTTGTCTTCTAACGCCTCTTTCATGATCTGAGAATTATCTTGTAATGTTTGTAGTTTACCTTCTAAGGACTTAGAATTTTCTAACAATTTATCTTCTAAGGCCTCTTTCAATTTTTTCGAATTTTCTTCCATTTGTTTTAATAGCATGCTCATGTCCCCAGTACCAGAAACTTCAAACAAATATCAGGATCATTACCTTCATTTATTAGGGCATCTCGTAGCCGTTGTATTCTTCCCACTAATTTCTAAATCCCTTTCCTCAAGTTCTTTTTTTAAGTCCGTCACTTTCAATTGGTCCAAACTCACTATTTTAAACATTGTCCGTCTATTTATTTTTCACTTCTAAAGTTCCACAAATACACCCCACACCTGACACCACTGTAATGTTTTTATTTTCACACTCGGATTCAGTTTTCGTCGGTCGTTTGTACAGTTAAGATAAAATGTAAATAGTAGTTTCTGTGAATATCAATTTGTGTAAAAGTAGTGGAAATAAATTAGAGTGAGTTAGACTGTGTTTTTAAATAAATCCAAGAACTGAACTGAACCCGAGTGTGAAAATAAAAACATTACAATATTTTTCCAAATAGATGGATCGGAAGGAGAGGTAATATCGAATAGCCAGCTAGATCTCCAGATCTAAGCCCGTTAGATTTTTATCTTTGGGGTTACGTAAAATCGAAAGTCTACTTCAATAAGCCGGAAAATATCTAGGAATTAAAGAATAGAATTAGGGTCGAAATAGAAATAATCCTGCCACAAACTCTAAATGAAGTGTTACTAGAATTTGAAAACCGTCTTAGGTATTGTTAAGAAGTTAATAGTCAACAATTTGAACATTTAATTTGATATGAAAGATGTTTTTTTTCTTCAATTTTGAAATAAATGTATTTGTTTAAATAACTGTTAATTATCACGGTATAGGACATTGTACATGAAGAATAAAATAAAAAACAAATGTTTCCATTTGAAAAAAATGAAGTTGATGGTGGCAATTTATTTCTGGCCCACCCTGTATAAATGAGTTTATCATCACAAAAACAGCAGTCAAAAAAAAAACCGAAGTGTCCGAGCGTTTTTCCAAAAAACCAACACCTGAATTTTAAATGAATTTGTTCCAACCCACGCGTCCTCAATGTATGAAAAATAGAAACATGAATCTTACAAAGATACGCCTAGGTATATCTGTGAAACGAGCCATCACAGGAAAAAGTTATAACGACCAAAAGAAAATTTGTTCCTACATTTTAATCTATTTTCGTTAATAACTGTATATCATTTTATTCATTTAATTTGCCACAAATGCTTTTAAAAATGTTCTGTGCGACGAATAGTTTCCCTGATGTAGCCTAAAACCCATATTTTTTAACACACACAAACACGTCCCTATACGTCCGTCTTTTGAGAAGACGACCACCAACGTTGGAAATTATAAGGATTCAATCTACCAGTGAAACGTACAAATTTAAAGGCATTTTAATATACAAATTTTAACGGTTGTTAAGTGTTATATCACTTAAAAACCTTCAGTAACTGAAATATGTGGTAAGCTTTCTTTCTTTCGGCAATTGTAGATTTATATTTTATTACATTTTATTGCACTATGAATATTTTGATCTGCCAGTTATTGAAATTTCCTACTAGGAAACGGCCCGAAACCATCGATCCCTTGCATCGAGTCGCGCTTTTGTAGTTCCCGACCTTTGGCGGATAGGACTGACGGATCGAAAAACACATGCATGAATAAAATTAACACCGAAGGCAAGCAAAAAGGGTACAAATTGGACGAAATATCTTTCATCCTCGTAAAATGTTAGGGTAGTTAATGCTGCCGGTACACACGTCTCTCGTTCGCAAGATGCCAGGTATAATTTGGGGATATTTTACAACTTTCCACTTACATAAAAAATATATGGCGAACATCATTTTTTAACACACTCAAACGGGTCCCTATATGTCCGTCGTCCGAAAAGACGACCACCAACGTTGAAAATTATTAGGATTCAATCTACCAGTGACAAGAGCAAATTTAAGGGCATATCAATATACAAATTTTAACAGTTGTTAAGTGTTGTATCACTTAAAAACCTCCAGTTACTGAACTATGTGGTAAGCTTTCTTTCTTTCGGCATTTGCAGATTTATATTTTATTACTTTTTATTGCACTCTGAATATTTTGGCCTGGCAGTTATTGAAATTTCCTACTAGGAAACGACCCGAAACTATGGATCCCTTGCATCGAACCGCGCATTTGTAGTTACCGACCTTTGGCGCATAGGACTGATGGATCGAAAAACACCTGCATGAATAAAATTAACACCGAAGGCAAGCAAATAAGGATACAAATTGGTCGAAATATCTTTCATTTTCCCAAAATGTTTGGGTAGTTGAGGGAGTTGAATGAATATATCCATTCATAAAAAACACATTTTAAAGAAGGGTACGAACCCAACGTGTGTGGTCATATCTTGCGGACGAGGGACGTGTGTACCAGCAACATAAGGAAATAGAATGAATATATTCATTCATAAAAAACCCATTTTAAAGAAGGGTACGAACCCAACGTGGGTGGTAATATCTTGCAGACGACAGACGTGTGTACCAGCAGCATTAGAAGACCGTGGGACGAGGATTGCGAACCTACAAACTTGAATTTAACTTTACACAACTTAAAAAGCAATTGCCCTGAAATTGCCTGAGATAAGGATTTGATTTCAGTTGTTGTCAATAAAAGATTATTGTTCGTCAGAAATTCTTGAACTTGCTCGGAGTTCCTTGTATTGATATTTAAAATCCAAGAAAAGTATTCAGTAAAGATACAATGCGACTTCTTAAATATATCTAGCATTAATTTGTTGCTTTGTTTCTCAACAAAAATGCTGATTATTGAAAACATTGTTAGGTACATTGTCATCGGATAAACTACAAGTATATTAATTTCTCTTGATATTGCGTTTGAACTGTGAAAAGCTATTGATAAATCATTCGTCGAACAGTTTGGAATCTTAAAACATACAAATGTAATTTAAAATAATATTTAAGTAAATAGTTTTCTGTAGTAGACCACATGCACCAAGGACCAACCAAATAATTCCCATTTCGCTAGTCATCCCAATTGACGTGATTTGAGTGAATTCAAACTTATAAGTAAGAGAGTTCTTGACATTGCGTTCTTATTTGTTTCCCACAGGTTACTTATTTAAGTACCCTTTACTTGCTAAACAAAACAACCAAAAATTAGCCACTCACCTGTTGAAAGAACTGTAGAAAAACATGTAGTTACTAATACTGCTTGTATAAATATCATTTTGGTGTTGCTAGCTGCTAGTCATTTGTTAAATCTGAAATTAAAATTACGTGTCAGAACACTATACTGGATAATATATACAAAATAAAAATGTACCATTGAATTATTTGGTGTAAATGTAACCTTATAAATAAATCTATGAATTTCATAACATGTTAAAATAGAGCAAAGAGGAAATAATTAATTAGTATAGTTTTTTCAGAACTTCTTGAATCTGTTTTGTTATTAAGAAAAGCAGAAATAGTTTGTCCTACTAATTCAATATACTGATAAGAAGTTTTTTGTGTTTATTCTGGATCAGATCATTAACGCTTTATTGTTTTTGTTGCCCATTTGTTCTGTTAGAACCTATACTAAACACGTTAATATATATATATATATATATATATATATATATATATATATATATATATGTTTCAGGTGGTTTCCGGGAATTCATCCGCGTAGTTGATAACTGATCCCTGCCGGGATCGATAGTAAAATGACGACGTTACGGCAGAGTCACATCTGCCCTCTTCAGGTCGGTTCGCATAATTCTCGTAGTTCTAGTTACTCGAATACTAAGATTTTCTGAAGCGAGCGCGCTATTATATAGTCGCGGCTCGGCGCCTATCGGTTGACACCGTGAACGGCTGCGTGTGATTGGCCCTTGGCGCTCAGTGGGCACGGCTCCATCCTGCTGATTTGTTATTTCCGGTTGAGTTGTTATTGGACGGGTACGGGCCGGTACGGTGTTTAATAGGATTTTCCAACAATTCGATAGGTTCTGAATTTCATTGCGTGCGTTTAGACTGTGAGGTCTATTCGCTAATTCAATTGCCTCTCTTACGAGTCTTGATTTCGGGTGTTCTATATTTGCCAGTACTCTGGTGTTCTCAAAGTCTATTCGGTGTGACATCGTGGTGGCGTGTTCCGCAATGGATGTTGTTTTTTCCTGCTTTCTTACAGCGTTCTGGTGTTCATCACGTCTAGCTTGAATTCTTCTATTAGTTTGCCCCACATAGGTTTTATGACAGTCTGCACATGGAATCTCGTACACTCCCTGTTGTTCTAAAGGGATCCTCGTCTTTGGAGTGCTCAACACCGTGCTTATTTTTCTGTCTGTATTAAAAATAGTATCGATATTGTGTCTCCGTAGAATTCCTGCAATACTGTCCGTGGTCCCCTTGACATACCGTAAATAAGCCTTGGTTATTGGTGTCTGTTTGTCTCGGTTTTGACTGTAGGGCTCTTTGTATATTTCGGTCTGTAAATCCGTTTTGTCTCAGAGCTGTTTTTAAACTGTCCCTTTCCTGTTTGATGTTATCATGGTCAGCTAGCCTTATATATATATATATATATATATATTAGATGGTTTCCGGGAATTCATCCGCGTAGTTGATAACTGATCCCTGCCGGGATCGATGGTAAAATGACGACGTTTCGGCAGAGTCACACCTGCCCTCTTCAGGTCGGTTCGCATAATTCTTGTAGCCTTATGCTATATATATATATATATATATATATATATATATATATATATGGTTGATGATGATTTATTCCGGTGTACATCCGTTCGTCTGTATTCGTTTGAAAAATCACTTGACGTTTCGCCAAAATCATATTTGGCTTTCTCAAAAGATACTAAGTAACTGAAGAATTTCTGGTTCTTGATCTCAATTTATACCTGCCCTGTCAGCCCTCATTCGTACTTAATCTCTCAGGTACTTTATCTTGTTTATTAGGTTGGGTTAACTGATGGTCAATTAAAGTGCAATTGCGGTGTTTATGGCTTTTGTCGGTAATTTGGGTAATCGGATTATTTGGGTTTATTGCTGGTTTTGTTGTATTGTTATTTTGATGAAAATGGTGATAATTTTAAAGCTTCGTCTCTCTTGTTTATGGTATCTCGGGTTTCAATTTCAATCGCTTCTCGTATTGTTCTGATTTTGTAGTTTTCGACATTGGCGATTGCTTTACAAGTATTAAACTCTATTTTATGCCCTGTTTCTTGTTCGTGTCTGAATAAAGTAGAGGTGGTCTGTTTGTTCTTTATGTATAGTTTGTGTTCGTCTCGACGGGCGGATATTCGCCTGTTTGTTTGGTATAACTTGGAACAGTCTCCACATGAAATGCTGTAAACTCCATGGTTCTCTAAAGGCATTTTATCCTTTGGGTTCCCTAGCAATTTTCCGATTGTTGTTTGGGGTTTGTATGTAGTTCGAATTTTGTGTTTACCCAGAAACCTCCCTATTCTGTCCGTTGTACCTCTAATGTATGGTAAACTTACATAGGCTACGTAGTCTTGGTCATCATTTTGTTTCTTTTTCTCATCCTGTTGTTTGTTTATTGCTTTTCTGATGGTGTGGTTATTGTAGTCATTTTTTCTGAGGGTAGTTTTCATGAAAGCTAGTTCTTCTTTTCTAGTTTGCTGGTCTGTGAGACGTACCGATCGTGCTATAAGGGTGTTTGCTACTCCTTGGATCTGTGCTGGATGATGGTGTGAATTGCCGTGTAAATATTTATTGGTGTGTGTTGCTTTTCTGAAGACGGTGTGCTGAAAGCTTAGGTTGTTTCTTGTTAGGAGGACATCTAGGAAAGGAAGTTGTTGGTTGTGTTCTGTTTCTAGGGTAAATTGTATCTTGTTATGAATGGAATTCATATAGGCAAGAAAATTATTGAGTTCTAATTTCCCGTGAGGCCATATAATGAAGATGTCATCAACGTAGCGAACCCACAGTTTTGGTTTTAATGCTGCGTTAGCTATGGCCTTTTCTTCCAGATATACCATAAACAAGTTGGCAACAACTGGTGATAGAGCCGATCCCATAGGAGCACCCTGTATTTGTCTATAAAAATGGCCGTCGAAGGAGAAATACGTATTTTTGAGGCAGTGGTCGGCTATCAATAATTTTCTTGCCTATATATTAAACTGAAATTTAATGGCAAGGTGAATCAAAAACGTTTATAGATTTTCCTGACAAAGATTCCACTTGTTTATTCAATTCAAATAAAGCTTGAAAATAGTCAAAGTTATTTAATGACAATTCTTGACGTCTCTGATGCATACACACAGAAACCTTTGACGATCATTTTGCCAAAGCAGATGTCGGTCGGTAACTTGACTGAAGGATATTATAATGGTAAATAAATGTCTATTTGATTTAGCTGAACAACATAATGCAGCTTTAGAAAGCGTACTTTCCCAATGAGAGTCGGCTTCTAACAGACCCATTGCTTTACAAAATCCTTGAAATGTTTTATAAGTTATACTTTGAAAAGTACGTAGACTACTGAAATTACAATATCTTTATTTTCAAAGTTAAAATTTGACAGAATCTTCTTACTCCTACCCTCTAATACAAAGACTACCAAAAGAAGTAGGGAATTTACTACGCGGAGTAACATCTACATCTCGGACGCGTGGGGCGGGGTCAGCGGAAACCCGCCTGGCCCGATTCAATTACAGTGACACGAAATTAAGTTCATTGCATGCTACGTATTTTGATTTTGCTATATCTCCTAAGGTATTCATTTAATTTGCATGCTGTAAAGGGAAAAAATGATAAGGATAAATAAGGTATTTGTCTAAATAGCGTTCCAATTATTGCATTATAAGTGGCCATTTTTTAAGTATTAATATGGGTATAGCATGTTATCCTTAAGAGATAGACATATGCCGTCCCAGACTTTTTTGTAGACCTCTATAAGATAAACAATTTCACTATTTGTTATCTCTCAAAGAGTTTAGGTAGCGTTTTCGTTGAAAGGTCCCAGAGCGCTTATTTTTTTCCGACACCTCCAACAAATATCGCTACATTTTAGCCACTTATTATAAAAAACTTTACAAATTATACACTAAAATCTTCCTCGAGAATCACTCTATCCACTGGTGAAAACAGCATGAAAATCGGTGCGGTGGTTTTTGAGAACAGACAGACAGACGCGGCGAAAAACTTATATAATATGTATATATATATATATATATATATATATATATATATATGTTTGTTCTTATTGTTTCGCGGATGAAGTTTTCTTCCGGTGTCGATCCGTTCGTCTGAACAGAACATACATCAATACCTAAAAAACCGCATAGAGAGATGGACAATTATACAGACAGAAGCGAAACCATGCCAAACTAATGGATTTATATAGAACCCAGAAGTAGACATTCAGCTTAGACTTGTATATAAAGTAATGAAAACTCTAAATAAGAACAAAACCTATAAAGTAAAAAGTTGCAGTGTAAAAGACGAAGAATATGTAAAGCATCATCTCAAAAATGGTTAAAACAATGGGCAGAAGATAATATACTCAACGAAGAGAATAAATACAGAAGGTTCAGATGAAATTAATTTAGACGAACTGATGAGTAGTTTTTGTTATTTGTTGGTTCGACTGATAAGTTTTCTAAAGTATGTGATGAATTTTTGCTGAACTGTTGTAGAATCCAGTTTTTTCTCTTGCGGTCGACCCGAGTTTAGTGTGCTTTGCATTCTATTCTTTACATTCTTAGTGAACAGTTTGTACTGTAATTTCGGCAGCAGAATTCTCGTTCTGTAATTCCAGATTGGTTTTATTACATATTGTTATAATTTTTACCTTGGATTCAGTTACACATTTTTACCTAATATAAACGTCTATTCGGTCAAAATAAATTTCAGTAAGTTGACTTATCAATAACGATTAGTAATATCGAACAGATGATGACTGCGTTCCACTCGACTTCGCCCCCAACTATTAGAGAATCGCATCTATATATATCATTACACTGGATCGAGATGGCTGTGGTTCGCTGGTCACTTCTGGTGTCGCCAGGTTTTTATCGTTTATTAGCAAGTTTAGTTTTTATTTAGGATGATGAATTTCTCGAAGGTTTCTTATTTTAGCAGCGTAAAATAAAATTTTATAACAATATTTGTTATACGACAGTGCTATTTCACTGTTTTGCTATGTGTTTCGTTTTTAGTATTGCATATATGTATACTTTTTTTGGATAGGCGTTTCCATGTTTCTCTACTAGGTAATATTAGTAATTTGGCCGTTATGCGGTGATTTCCATCTGTTTCGCTCTTTGTGATGTTTTGATCACTTATTCCACTACTTTCACAAGCCCTTCTTGTGTTCCTTCTTCCGTGAATTGTTTTTACGGAGCTTCAGGGATTTTATATAAGTTCCTGTAGATATAGATCTATTTGATGTGGTTTGTATCTTTCTGTAATTTGGATTCCTACATTTTTTTATGTCATCTACAATATTTACTCTTATGGCCCTTCACATTATTTTTCCATTCCCTTCATTTCTCCAGCAACGCCTTAGTTTCCAAACTTAGTTTTTTGTGTTGATTCCGTTGTTGTATTTCTTCTACTACTTTCGCACAGGTAAGGATAGCGTTCACCAGATGCATATTATTGTTTTTGTACTTATTCTTGATAGTCTTCTTTAAGGACATTGTCATCTATGCTGTTGATGACGAGAGCTTTTCTTGTACATTTAAGTCTTGTCAGTTTCAAATTGGAGGTTGCGAATTCCAAGGATTTTTTCTTCACGATCGTAGCACAACAAAACGCTGCCTATTACTGTGACCTTCTTGACAAAACTAGAGTTGCATATGGGACAAAAAGGCGTGAGTAGTCAACCCGAGCCCCTGCAAATTAAAACTACACCCTAATCCGCAGTTGGCAAAAATTGGCTGAAATGCATTGACCCACTATCCCACAGTCTGACTTTTGATCACGACTTGATCCGATTATCTGAAAATTGCTGTACCTTATAGACATTACCATTAAGTGTAGTAATCAATTTCTTATTGAGACTTTTCTCAAGCATATGAGTGGGGCAACGATAGTGGAAGGTTATAGAGGTCTGTCTAGTACACCGAAGACAGTTATAAAACAATAATAAAGCAAAACTAGTCACAAGCAAAAAAAGAGAAACGACAACGAAGGGGGCAGAGCCAACATCGGACACCGCTACTGCTACGACCTTCAACGGAGGCATATAAATATATAAGTATACTCACACTGTTATCAAATACGAATGTAACCGGTCAAAATGTAGAATTGTTATTGTTTTAGCATCAGAATTTCACTTTTGAACATGTCAAATGAGAGTTTGATTTGACCAAACGTTAGGTTGATAGTTCTTTTTAGAGCACAAACGAATAGATATGATTGATATATATACATATATATATATATATATATATATATATATATATATATATATATATATATATATATTAATAAGATCCCTTAAAAGATTACCCAACTTTCCATTTCTAAATTAGTTATAATAGTTATTTCAAAGCCTACATTTATGCTAATTCTTCAATCGACGGGAATAATTCCAATTACCATAACACTGTGAAAAAAACTTAGAACGAGTTTCTTTACATGATAGCATATCCTTTACAGAAAACAAAACTAAAAGTATATAAATACATAGCTGATGTCAATGATAGGCGTATTGAGAAACTTGTACCGATGCCACGATGTATTAAATATACTCAGATCCTCGTTGATTTTTGAAGAATCACTTGTGACGTAAAGCTCCTTAATATGACTTAGATGAGAGATATTTTCGTATATTATTTAATGAGAAATAACGAAATTTATATAACGGCAACAAAACACAAATTGTCTAAATTATGTCACATTATTTGTGTAGCAAGTCTGTAAATTTGAAATATCAAACGTTTCTAGAACTCAGTATGCTTTTATATTCTCACCAAAACACATTTACTGAAATATTTATCTAGCCATAATTTTATTGAAATAATAGCTTGTCTACCCTGACTTGGCACATTCGAAAAATTTAGATTTCTTTCAGCTCATTTTATGGTTTTTCTGTTAAACACTCTGAGTTCAACAATAAATACCACATTCCGCCCTACAGTTATTCTGCCTTGTGCAGTCAATGAGTTTACCAATTTTATATGTTTAGAATTTTCCTAAAACTAATTTCTAACTAAAAAAGTATTTTACCAAAATTGCAAATAGCCAATTTCCCATTTTACGTAAGTATGTCCTTTTGTTAGGAAAATAATTTAGTTGCGATACTAGTGATTTGATACCAGTATCGATACTTTGGTATCGAAAACGGGTATTTTTGGTATCTATACTGTTTTTTGGTATCTATACTGTTCTTGTGATACTTAGATGGGTATTATCGATACTTGTTCGTGATTTCGGAACTCTGATGACGTACACCACCCGCTAATTGGTATTTTCCCGGACATTAGGGTCCTCGCCCCCCTTAATTGGAATCGATACCTACTCTTTCGATACCAGTATCGGTATCTTTGTTTCGATACTACTACCGATACCGGTATCGATACCTTTTTTGTGCGATTCCCCCTGCGATACCGGTATCGATTCTTTAGTGGTATCGCAACGTCCCTAGTACAACCTATAATAACAAAGAATTGTTCTAATGGGATAACCTAATCATATATGAATGTCAGATCCTAAAACCAATGTGTTACTTAAAATAAACTGATTTTAAATTTTAATACTTTCATGTTGTAACCAACAAGCTAGATGATCTACAATAGGGTTCTGTTTATCTAATCTGCTCCAAACTTTCAGTCTTGGATATAGGCCAATGCATCCCCTTTTTGTGGCTCTATCATGAATCTTTGTTCACCTATTTTTTCCATCTCTGGCCCTTTGTGCCAGGTCGGACATAACAAATTTTGTTTAGATATGAATCCGGTTATTTTGATATTGGGAGTTTTGTATTTGACCATATAATATACAATATAGCATAAAATTATTTACAGTGGCGGCTCCAGCCAAAGATCTCAAAAGGGCACTATTATGCCATCAGAGTATATCAATGAATCATAATCCCAAATTCAGGGGGGTATCAGAAAAATAAATCGTGTATAAACGTTACATATGTGTGCATGTATACATGCCCATAGTGCCTCTCCCTGGGAATGATTATTAATGACCTTATTTTCTAGAATTAAAAAAAAAAACGCTGGGAACACGTCAACTTTTCAACTCTATTGTACGTTCTTCGAACAAAAATTACAGGTTCGTTTACAGTCGGTACTCTTCACTTTTAATGGAATACCCTGCAAATTTTTGTTTTTGAACTGCCTTCGTTAAGATAAAAGATTTATGGTCTATTATGAGTAGTACAGGGTGAATATTTGAAAATATTTATAATTTATAACAGTAAAAAACACACTTGACACAATATTAACAGAAACAAATTAACAAAATAGTTATAGATATTTACCATATATATACAAGGTGAGTTTTTTTGATGATCAGTATGGGGATCTCGGAAACTAGCGGAGATAGAGCAATGGTTAAATTGGGAAAGAATTGCAGTTTTATTGGCCCAATTTAATGACACTTTCGGATTTTTGTAAAATGTCATCGCTTACTAGATATTTTGAGAAAACGAAATTCTGCCGATTTAGTCAAATCCCTCTAGCGCCTTTGTTTTTGATTTTATTAAAAAGTGTAAATATGAAAATTGAAGGGAATTGTATCCCGAATATAATTGTCATGTCCTCCTTTGCGTGACAGCTCTCGTTTTCGAGATATGACACAAACTTATCTTTTTTTTTGTTGAATGGAAACCATAGTTGGCTATGACCTCAGAAAATCGGACATTTTTAGAGCTTTTCAACGATTTAATACTCGATATAGTTATTCATAAAAATAACGGAGTTATGGATGCTTTTCTCTCTTATTTTCGCTGAGAAAGTTAGTGGGGATTCAGTTGGTAGTTGTCGCATTCTTTGTAAATCTCGGATTAAAGCGGACAAGCCGCGAGAGTCACCGAAATGGTTTTCTAAAAGTATTTTTATTTCATCCGAAGTAGACGCATTTCTTGAATTAACAAGCTCAGCTGCACGGCCTCTTAGCTTGTTTTTAATGTGCAAAACTAAAAGAGTTATTTGATTTGTGACAGTCATATTTTGTGCTGTCGAACAGGAGCTGATAAAAGTTTTAAGAAAATTGGATTGCCGTTATTTTCAGGGATGATAGCAAAAATTTCCGCCAGCTTGTAGGGTTCTATCCTACCCTGCCGTGTTTCAATCAGATTTATAAATATTATGAATTAATAAAACAGATCGAGTAAAATAGAATATATCAAAATAGCAAAATATTCAATTAGTATAAAATTATTGAAATGGATAGATTCGTGATAAAAATAATAAACAAGTTTACAAAAAATGCAAAAAGATAAATGTAAAAGGTAAATGCAATAAATAGGTAAAAGGGTTATAATAAGGGAAATATTTTTGCGTATTGGAAACAATTTAATGTTATCAAATACAAGAGCACAGAAGAATATGTTTCAGAAATTGTAGAATATGTTTCGCAATTCTTTTAAAATAATAGAGATGAATGTGGGTGAATATTAAATGATAGAACTGTATGTTCAAGATACATAAAAATCGTAGAAATTAAATTAATAAAATAATAAAAAAAATCAATATAGTGATGATTATAATAGTACATAGGTTAATACTCATGAGCATGAGACTGTTCTGGAGAAGCCGAGGTTAGCTTTAATGTTGCTTGTTCCGGGTTCACGCTGCCACAGTTGTTGTCTCGGTCTGTAAGTTCTTGTCCATAAGGATTTGGAAATTGACACAACTAGTGAATTTACGTATTCTAGCTGGGTTGGACAATCCTACTGACTGCGCCAATTTTATATCTTGTTAATCACTTTTAATAAAATATTAAACTTTGAATAAAACATTAAAGTGAAAATATTTTTTTATAAACTCAAAAGTGCTTAACAAGATATATATATATATATATATATATATATATATATATTTGTTTTTACGTTTTCGTGGGCACTAAATGTATTATATGGTTTCCGGGAATTCATCCGCGTAGTTGATAACTGATCCCGGAAACCATCTATATATATATATATATATATATATATATATATATATATATATATATATATATCCTAGGTGAGATCTACCTCTAAATTTCAGTCACTATCACTATTTTGTTACGACTGAAGTATTAATCCTAATGTGTAATTTAATTCTTACTTTAAATATAACTGCAAAAGAACATATAGCATGTAAGTTAATTTTTAATTAAAATCTACAATTTGTTGAATTATAATATTTCAAACACAAAAATATATTAAATAAGTGTGGTCTATTTAATATTCTGGCAATATATAATGAAGTCACTTTAATTATAACATATTAAATTAAGGGAATATTATTTAAGTACATTATTTTTAAATATCACCGCATCTGCAAAATAGCTGCTGTAAATGCAATACATATTAAAAAAATGTCCGTCAAATTGTATAAAATTAGGGTGATGCTGATGTAGCAAAGGGGTGGATTTTAAACAAAACGCCATTTTTTTTAGAATATCTCATAGATATTTTGAAAAATAATCTATTTTACATATCTGGGTTTAAAAAAAAACGGTGGCTTAAAATTATTATTATTTTATATTAAGCAAGTCATAACGTACCCTCTTTCTAGCGCCTGTGTGCCCACTTTTTTAACTTGTTATTTATTGCTTTCAGCTGGACACTTTTTTAGTTTAATCTTTATAAAAGTCATTCTTGTCTCTACCATATGTAAACTTGATTATTTTTGCGGTGTTCTAGATTATCATCATTGTCATTTCTCTACCATCTATAAAATTAGCGTTTTGTGCTGTTCTGACGTAGGTTCAGCTTCGAATGTAAAATATTGCTAACAGAGAAATCGAATGTTTATAGAATAAAAAGCAAATTGTGTGCAGGTATTATATTTTAACGGGGTGATATATTTGTTTTTCCTACCTGGTTCCTGTTTCTTACATCAAAAAAAGTCGAATGGGTATTTGAAGTCAAGGTAGTGTGTTTTATCGCGAAATGAATTCCGACAACCAGAAGTTTCAGGAAAATCTAGCTCACAGAGACTCTAAATCGGGAGTCGTACTGTGTGTAACGCCGTTTCCGTCTGATTCCAAGGATAGAAATCTCACGAAAAAAAACCTGTCGAAGAAATTACGATACTAGTGTGGTTTAGGTCGGACCGAAGTGTGGAAACAAATGCAATTTAAGTCAATACTTTACTCATCTATTTTCTAATCATAAACATGCAATTAAAGTTTTATAATAAATATGAAAGCATTAACAGATTATCAGAGTTGTATAAATTAATGCAGTTAATTGCCTGCTCAACATATAAGACTCTTGTTGTTTATAATAATATAATTGGAACTGAGCATACATTTGCAAAGCTGTTTGCTGAATGATACTTGTGGCATATTTTTCAATGTCTAAGTGCTTCTTGGGAAGTAACACCACAGTTTAAAGAAAATTGCTGTATATTCCAAACGTTTCGGGGTCTAGATCAGACCCCGTTGTCAATGGTTAAGAAACTACGGAAAAAGGCACAATTCTAAGATTTAAATTAAAATATTTGATAATGTGTATTATTTGATTTTTTTTTTCAAATAATACACATTGTCAACTTTAAACTGTGGTGTTATTTCCCAAGAAGCACTTAGACATTTGCAAAGCTGTTATAAATTTGTTGTGAATATATTATGCATATATCACCTACTGAACTCGGACTCATGAATGTTGTTGAAATTGTTAATTTACATTATAATATAATGAAGTAAACATTATTTTTATTGCAAGTGTGAAAACCAGAGTAGGATTATAGAGGAAATGCGGAAGAACTGAATGCAGTAATGTTAGCAATTTGTCCAATCTTCAGTTGACGCTGTTATATTCGTCTCTCTTTTGAATTTAATGTTTTGTCGTTTTGTTTTTTATAAGAAAGTTTTGGTTCAGGGATAGTGTGCTTTACAAGTCGTTGTTAATTATTAGTGCCCCACTGCCTGGAGGTTTTATTCATTTCCAGCATACGATGAGGTATAACACATGTTCTGGTAGCAGATGAAACATTTCGTCGCTTCGTATGGTTAGTAATAATTCCTCAAGAAGCCGGTAAACTACTTTTAAGGTCTAGGGATAATTCCAAATTGGGGTATTCACAACTGGTGCATATTATCATAGCTAGCATAGGTATAACTAACATTTTGTGGCACAAGTCTTACAAGAAACAAGTGCAATAATAAACATAATTATCTGACAAAATAGCACGAATTCTACACCGACATCAAATAAAGACAGTCTTCAACACCACTCAAACTATAACCAACTTAAGCAGGAACCCTAAAGATAAAGTACTTAACGAGGATCGAGGAGTTTACAAAATTCCATATCGCGATTGCCCACAAAGCTACATCGGTCGTACCAACAGACGTGTCAACCATTGAGTATATGAACACTCCCTGACAGTTCGTAAAAAAGATCCTACTTCAGCTCTCGCGCAAAATCATATCCAAACAGGGCACTCTATCAACTTCGAGGACAGTAGGACTATCATATCTCTCAATTCCCTTAGATTTACTATTCGCGAAGGTATTGAAATAGGGAAACGATCCCTCTGTCTAAACCTGCGCGACGCCAGCTCCCGCCTTCCTACAGCACGGACCTCCGTAATTGCCAGATTAAACAAAACAGACACGCCCACCAACAACCAATCACCGCACAGGCCCTTCATCATGTGACACCCCCTTCTAATCGACCAATAACTATAAATAAAAGAAGCAGAGCAGATTCACATTCAGTTGATTGAGGCACCGAGTTCAATCCAGGCTCTAAAACTCTTTTTCACTTGTTGTCTCTTGATAATGACGCCAAAGCAGAAGTCGAAACGTCGAGTATTTAATAAATTCAGACGCGATTCTCACCCGGAACCTAACCTAATGCATAATAATTACCTTGGATATAAAGAGGTAAAAGATGTTTGTTGTGGGGGGTAATCTCAGGAAGTAGTAAACCGATTTTAAAAATTCTTTCACTACTAGAAAGCTTCATTATTTACGTGTAACACAGGCTATATTGTATTTTGATAAAATGTTTGATTACGCGATGGGGGACAGTGTGTTATCTCTGTCTTTGTTTTGAGCTTTGCTGACTCCAGTACTACTGGTAATTTGTCATTACGCCTACATAATTTTGCAAAATAAGAGAAATTAGCTGCAATGATGTTTAAACATACCTACCTTTCACTTATCATAGGTCAGTTATTTTTTGACGTATTCTAATGCACTACTTCTCTTATTACTTAGAAAATATATATATATATATATATATATATATATATATATATATATATATAATATGTTTAAACTTATACAGAGTGACCCAAGGAAGAACCAGCATGTTTTAAAGTTTGTCAAAGTTTAGACACGAGAGCCATTTTGCTATTAAAACTGGATTTAAATACATGTCAGCACTCTGACACCAATTGTCTCTTAAACAAGACTAATTTAATTAAAATCAGTCCGCAAACAAAAAAGTTAAGACCTGAAAATAAAATTCGTTTTTTTTTGGACAACCGTACATATTTATTGATGATGTGAACTGAAAATAATCGTATTGAATCAATGTTATAGAGGCAATTTCTAAAAGCTGCAGATTTTCTCGAACCATATCGTGTTGCTGGCGCCTTTAGCAGGAGTAGATAAGCATCAAAATCAAAACATGCTGCGAAACAAAAGGTACCATCAGTTAATACGTGATACAAAAGTTAAAAATACTAGAACTGAAACTACAAATGTTGTTATATTGCCCGTATTTTCAAAAATATTTTCGTTCAACTCTTAAAACATCACATGAAGACAAGGAAATATCTCAATAATTAGATGGTAGAAGTTTGAAGAAATATCAACAATATGAAAACAATTAATGAAAGTCATTGCAAAATTCAAGTATAGCACAATACGTCTTAGTCTTACAAGTTTTGACAATTATATTCCTTGTTGTCATTTATTTATCTAAGAATTTGCAATTATTTATAACCAACTTTTTTTATTATTTTAGTACCAATTTGAAAATATATATACATTTTCTCTATATTGAGCATAGCTTTTAAATAAATATTAGTCTATTACTGGGAAATTTCTAGGTTTGATATTCCTACATCAAAAAGCATTTCGTTTTGATTCGCAAATCAACCCTTTCCAGTTTGTTTTGCTGGAGTTCGAACATTCTATAAGATTTCTCAAGTAAATTGAATTACTGGTGGCCAATTAAACTGGTTATTCTTGTTGACATTAATGGTTTTCTTTATTCACTCCCTACACGTCCGAATAAAGGTCCCAATAAAACAACGTAAGCACATTCATTTACCGTTCCAATGGCATCTCATGCTTAAGATATCTGACCACTAACGGTGAACAAGAGTCAACGAAAATAAATCAGTACCAAATTATTCCATTATATCGTTTTAATAAATGAGATAAGTTTTATCATGACATTGCCCGAAAAAAATGTTAACGTATTTCTTTGATAAAGTGAGTATGCTAATTAATAGATGCCGCTTAAGAAATACCTTGCATGACTGAAATATATTCTTGTTTTCTTGGAGTTAATAATCTTACAGCAATTCGAAGAGTAAATATCCAGAATAGCTTTTCAAACAGGAGTCTTTGAATTCTGTCTGCAAGATGTAAGCAGTTACTGGATATCTGACATAAATAAATTATTTATATTAGTTCAAGAACCTAAGTTACCTTAATTCTCATAAAGCGTTTCTAAACTATTGAAATAAACTGTGTTTTGATCATACAGACTTAAATATCAGTATAATCCATAAAAAAGAACTAAACGTGGTATCAGTATCATGAAAATCACCCGCCATTTTAAATATCCTCTTGACGAAATTGACGATATCAGTAACTCTGAAGACGACATTCATATTGATCTATTTTAAATCACTTTGATTATATCTCTGCAATTAATATCCCAACCCGTGTTGCAGAAAGTACCAATTCCTGCGTACACCACATATTTTTAAACGAAAATCTTAAATAAATAAACTGAAATCCTACGCTACAATTTGCAATTATATAACAAATAACAGCCACAACCCCGAATTTATTTCTGAAAATATCCAGTAACTTTTTCATCAGAATTTAATACACTCACTTCAAATACAAAGTTAGGGGAAATAATAAACATCATTTTTGAAAAGAAATTAACTGTATAATTTCTTACTGCAAACGCTGTCGAAAATATAGCAAAAACTCTGGAGTAAAAAAAAACGTAAGAAGGTGAAATCATACATAACAAGTAACATAATTTAAAAACACTCATTAGAAAATGCAAATTTTAATATTATCCAACTCAAATAATGAAAACAATCATACAAAATATATACCAAATAATTCAAGAAGGCGTTAATGAACATAAAACTAAATTTAGGGACAACTGTAAAATAAAAAATAACAGGCATATTTTTCTAATCATAAAGAAATAGCTCCACTCACTCGATTAATTCCTACGAGTGCTGCCTTTTATATTTCGGGATTAGAGAACAAAAACAAATATTAATCATCTAAAATCGCTTTATTGTTTTTCAAAATATTTCCCATGAACACTTTTGCAATTGCCGAAGCACTTTTTCCACTCTGATTGAGGTATCCTCAAAACA
The DNA here is from genome assembly GCA_034190945.1 of Octodonta nipae. NCBI lineage: Eukaryota > Metazoa > Arthropoda > Insecta > Coleoptera > Chrysomelidae > Octodonta > Octodonta nipae. The sequence goes on along the minus strand of CM067222.1, from coordinate 52,249,396 downwards.
TGCATTCTAAACGCAGCAACCACTTCTTCAGGTGCCGAAAAACGTTGAACTCTCAGTTTGTTTTTTACGTATGGGAATAAAAAGAAGTCATTTGGTAACAATTCAGGACTATATGGCGGATGACTCATCAAATCGATGTTTTGAGTGGTCAAAAATGCAGTTGTTTGAGCCGATGTGTGAGAGCTCGCATTGTCGTGGTGAAGAGTGATCCGTCTTCGGCGGTTGGTTTTCCTCATTTCTTAGAAGACAACTGGCAAACAAATGGTTGTGTACCACTCAGAATTAAGTGTTCTACGTTGTTCTAGTGGTACGGTTGCGACATGTCCAGTTTTTCCGTAAAAACAGGCGATCATTTGCTTGGAAGTGCTTCGTGCGCGAATATCTTTTGTTGGATTCGGCTCATCTTGAAACACCCATACAGTCGACTGCTGTTTACTTTCGGGCTCATACTATATGTCATTTAAACTTCAAACTGCTCTAGAAATTCTTATCCTGATTAAAATATACAATACTATATACTACAAAATACTTTAAAAATTTTGCCAGTCATGTTGACAAGTGGCAACTAGAATCTGTAAGCTCCACGGTGTGAAAAGGCATATAATCACATTACCTGATGAAGGGGTAAATTATTAATTTATAAAGAACGACAGAATTTTAAAATGTATTTAAAACCAAGTAGACATAATGAAAATCTGTTATAAAAATGCATGACCGTATCGACAAAGATTTTCAGGATAAAACATCAACCGAACTCTCTATTTATTGTCCTGTGAATGGAAAAGGCTCACTGATAAACGAGTTATTTCTGCTATTAGTCAAAGTGCACTTTATACCAACTCGTTCTCAACAACAACCCTTTTGAAAATCTTGTTTTAATGTTAAGTTTTGCTGAATGTTGATAGGTAAAATAAATTGACCCTATATGTCACAGTAATGATATGCAGTTAAAATCAAGTTCGCTCTATTGTGTGAGATTTCTATTTTTATTTTTTGCGAATACGAACAACATAGTAGTAATCGTGAAAAATATCTTAAACGATGAAGTTGAGAATTAATAGTTGGTCTTATTAATTATTATAATGTCGATATTAGGATCTAGATTACATTCCGTCTCGTCATTATATTTTTACTTGTTCGAAACTATAATAGCTTTTCCTTTATCACCCTATAATATCACTCACATTATATTCGACATTTCACAATTCAGATTCTATATCTGGTGTAAATATACTATTTCATTGGTAGAGCCTTAATGCGAAATGGGATGCGATTATAATAATCCATTGGACCAGGCACCTTTTTTATGGAAAAATGGACTTCCGTCAAATTGTTTGAAATTTTGGTATGTTGTAGAAGTTGATGTTCTGACCAAAAGAGTCCCTGCAGCCGTATTCTGTAGGTCGTTAACGTTATAAAATAACGATAGAACGCTAAATTATTCAATGTTTTGTGACTCCGAATCGATTTTTGCGTTATAATGAAATATGGTTTGTTCGAAGAGACTAGTTGACAACGATCGTTTGGTGGAGAATTTTTCTAACTGTTAGAATTATTGGCAACTGGTCTGTACGAACAAACCTATTACGTTCCGTTTCGTTTCGATCTTAACGAGTTACAGAATACGGCCACTGGGCACAAACAGATTCTATTACTAGTTTCGAAATTCAGGTTGTTAAACATCGAAAATGCCGCATTTTTTATTATATCAGATTTCTCATGATATACGTGTTTTATTTCGGGTTATTGGAGAAATTGTGATTTGTACATTATTGGACATCAATATTCCACAAAACAATTGCCACAAATATTGCTGGATTACAAGGTATTTCAAAAATACGTAACATATCCTTTTGGAAAAAATATATTTTTTACAACGTTGAAAACATAAGAAGATGTTATTGCACAATTAATATCTCGTTAAAGTAATAATTTCTTGGATATGCTTCTTATAATATACAGTGTGAGCCATGAATCTAGCCAAAGAAAGCATATATTACTTTTTCCTATTAATGAGTCATCCTGTACGAACCATTCGTGCTGAAATTTTAATATGACAATAAACATATATCTGATCCGCCTCTTGATACTCAACAGGATGTTAAAATCTTTGTAAAAACTATACATATTGAAAAAAGGTAGTTTTTTATACTACCCTGTAGTTTTAAATTCTCTACGTCAACTTTCTATGTTATTACATTTTTACGTTAACAAATGTTCAGTGTTTAACTGAGCAGAATGTTATTAAAATTGTATGACTAGTTTTCGAGATAAAAGGAAATATTTCCTTTTTCTTATAAGATTTTTCGACGTGTATTAATTCCGTTTATTGCAGAAAACGTAATTTTCGCCTAATTTGACAAAAATATTGAATAAAACAATTACCATTAATTATCTTTGATTACAGTGTGTTTCCAATATATCTAACATGTTTTTTCAGTAAACTCATTTTTTTATTACAACGATGAATATATAAGATGTCATCGCACAATTAATAAGAAGTGAGTCGTAAATATAGCTATAGTAGGGCATATACCTGTAAAATTTAGTGAGATAAGTTGCAGATTTGAATAATTTAATATAAAAAACCAGGACCCATGGCTTATACAGCTTTACTCATTAATGGAAAAAATAATAGATGCCCACTTTAGCAATATTTTATTTTGATTTATTTTTATTTATTATTACACTATCCAACAGTAGAAAGACCAATTATAGGACAGGGACAAACATGGAAACGTAAAAAATAAGGACAATTCGTTACTAAACATTATACACCAGTTCCTCGAAGTTTTCTTGGACTTCCATCATCTTGAAGTGGTTGATCTCACAATGTTCCAATAGCTGTTTATCTGCTACCGTCATCAGGTGAATGATAGGAAATTCAGAGTATCAGTCGTATTTATATTATACCCTTAACCGGTCATGAGGCGCCGGTCATGGTCATTGGGTCTTATCTGGTCCAATCAGCGTCGTCGTACCTGGAGGTTGGTTGCAGATGATGCTTAGCGGCAGAGGCCGAAGAAGAGCTCTCCAAATATTTTTAATTTGGACGCTGGACTTGCTAATTATATTTTCGTTCGAGATTATATATGCCGTCTCTATGAATTTTCTTTTGTACCAGTGCTCTTCCTTGTGAATCGCTCTAGCCTGGTCCCAGTTGATATTATGGTGTTCGGTCCATGCGTGATTAGCTAGCCCAGACTTCGTTACCTCTGCCCTTTGAGTAGCTGTGCGGTGTTCCTTAATCCTGGTGTCCAGCGGTCGCTTTGTCTCTCCAATGTAGATATTGCCACATTCACACGGTATTCTGCATATACAGTTATTTGGTATTGCTGGTGCGTCGGGCCTCGTTCTTATTATCTTGCTCCTAAAGGTGTCGTGGCTTTTGAAGATAATTCTGATTCCATAGCTGTGTGCAATTCTTCTAAGTTTCTTCGACAGGCCTTTAGTATACGGTAATAGTAGAGTTGCTACCGTGGTGTCCTCTTTCTGCCTAGATGATTTGTCCAGCTCTCCAAACGCCTTGGTAATGATCGTTTCCGGATAACCATTCCCTAAAAGGTCTTCTCTAAGTTTCACTTGTTCTTCTTTGAGGGCTTCTGTTATGCTGCAGATATTTTTGGCTCTATGGATCAGTGTTTTGATGATGCCAGTTTTGGGTGGTTGGAATTGTAGTGAAGGTATAATCCTGTATGCGTAGCCATCCTGTAGACTGTTGTTTGGATTCCAGTCCTAGTCCTTTGACACTTTACATCAAGGAATGGTAGGCACCGACTCTCTTCCATCTCCATAGTGAATCTAATGGATGGTTGGGATTGGTTCAGGTGCTCCAGGAATTCCTGTAGTTCTGTCTCTCCATGTTGCCAAATAATAAAGGTGTCATCGACAGACCTCAACCATAGCTTAGGCTGCTTCTCAAAACTCCTCAGTGCATGTTCTTCGAACCATTTCATGTAGATGTTGGCGATGATTGGTGATAACGGGGAACCTTAGAGGCAATCCATCTTCTTGCATGAAGAACCGGTCCTTCTCCTGAAAGTAGCAGTTCTTGATTAGATTCTCAGACAAGTTCGCGCAACTTACCAACAGCAGCACTATCGAAATTCCTTCTACCAATCATCCAACATTTGGAGGGCAAAACATCACGTCAAGGACTCAAAGCATTTTGTCGAAATTATCGGATCCATGGAACTTGGGCCAGAACATCGCTTAGTAAGTTTCGTCGTTGAAAACCTTTTCATGAACGTACCACTAGATGAATCTCTCAACATAGTGAGAAGACGAAACCCTAATGGAGAGGGCGGAGCTGCCAATAGACTCAATCATGGACTTGCTTGAATGTTGCCAACTTCAGACTAACATTATACACCAGATTAATAGAAAAGGTGATTACTTTTTTTTATTACACATATGGAGGAATTAATAGTGTCTAATTTTACAAACTTACAACTTTCGCAATAAAATAGAGAGGTAAAAACTTAAAATATCAGTTCTTGGTTTTGGTAAATAAAATGTATTATCAGTACGCGAGCTTGGTCTAGGAACATGCAGAGGTAATTGATGTAAATTGTCACTGCAATCTATTTGGTTTCTAAACAACTTGCTCAGAAAGACAACTGAGTGAACTCTCATCCGATCGTGCATACTAAGGAGCGAGAATCTGTTCAGAAGCTCATATTGAGGAAAACCTATGGCAGTATATGAACCGTCAATTTTAAAAGCTAGAAATTTCAAAAATCGCCTCAATATTTACGACTCACACTGTATAATGTATGAACACGTCCAAGAATTAATTTCTTTAACATTATATTAATTGTGCAATCTTCTTATGCATTCAACGTTATAATAAAAAATGAGTTTTCTAAAAAACATTTATTATGGACACACCCTATAATAAAATATAATTAATAGAATTTTTGTGCAATATTTATGTCACACAATATGCAAAGCAGCGTTTTCTGCAATAAACACATCTATTATGAGAAATCTGAAAAAATGTCGGATGTTTAACACCCTATATCCTGAAAACTAGTCATACAATTGTAATGATATTCTGCTCAGTTAAAAACTAAACATTTGTTAACGTAAAAATGTAATAACATACAAAGTTGACGGAGAGAATGTAAAACTTCGAGGTAGTATAAAAACTACCTTTTTTCAATATGTACAGTTTGAGCAATTAGTTTACATACTGTTAGGTACAAAGAGGCGGATCATATAAATGTTTAATGTCTTAATAAAATTGCAACACGAATGGTTCGTATAGGAATTATTAATAGGAAAAAATAATATATGCCCCTCTAGCTATATTTATGGCTCACACTGTATATTACATGAAGCACATCCAAGAAATTATTACTTTAAACGCGATATTAATTGTGCAATAAGATCTTCTTAAATTTTCAACGTTGTAATAAAAAAAATATTTTATCCAAAATCATGTGTTACATATTTTGTTTTGTACCCTTTAATCCACCAAAAATTATGACAATTGTTTTGTGAAATATTTACGTCCAATAATGTACAAATAAAACACGTCTATCATGAGAAATCTGTGATCAAAAATTACATATTTTCGATGTTTGACACTCTGTATCTCGAAAACTACTCATAGAATCTGTTTGAACCCATAGACTCTTTTTGGCAGAACATCTAGTTCTACAACATACCAATATTTCAAATAATTTGACGGAAGTCCATTTTTCCATAAGAAAGGTAACTGGTCCTTTAATAAAACTAAAACTTACATTTTAAATTTGAAATCTTAATTTTAGTAGAACAAAGTCGCTTTCCTATTTTATCAACTGCCTGCCATTTATTTTGTTCGACCTTATTCTTTACTAGACATGCTAATTGTTATACAACCTTTATGAATTACTTAATCATCACCTAGTCTGAGGCTTACTGGTCCACTAGTGTTTTAGTACTTTGCTAGAAGTTAATGACTTTGCAGATGGTATAATAAATAATGTTCGACCAATATCATTGTTAAAAATTTGAAGATAATATACCTATAAGATTTTGTATATTCACATTTTTTCTACTATTATACACTTTTTTGTGTACTTATACAAAATAGTTCACTACCATTATAGTTAAGTAAGAAATTATTTCGCACAGGATAATAATTTTAGTTTTGTTGTTTCACGGTTCCAGTTAACAATGCTAAGGCATATTCAATAAGCAAAATCAAATAACGTTCTGTTCCTGAATAAAAAAGAATATACACATTTTCATGTCATCATACTATTATTGAATAAATTTAAAATACACATACACTTCGAGAGTTCAAAACGTCAATAAAAATCCAGGATTTATAAAAATCCTTGATTTGAACTATTAAAAAAATATATGAAATAATGAGAGATGGGGCAATAACTGTTATTAACGGAAAATTTTGGTAGTCTGATCCACTTTTTTTATTAATAACACTAAAGGCAGTGAATTGCCAATTAAAGAACTCAAGAAAATTGGTTCACAAACAGAAGGAAATGGTACCGAACTCTTTTGCTTTTGCGTATTTATATACGTATAGATTTTTAATAAAATACACACATTTAAAATATCAACATGTTCATTTTAGGTAAAAGTCATTCACCCTGCATTAATAAGCAGGGTTTTGCAGGAATGATATATGAAATAATAAATTAATATTTTTAAACTTTAGTTTTTCTAAAATGCTTTACGGTTATTCAGATATTTCCCAATTATGATTTCAGTTTCTAAGAAGAAAATGCAAGAAACCAACTCACAAGTAACTATGAAAATGCGGTGAAAATATCTACGATATATAAGTACTTACTTAGTATACCTTAGACTGCACTTTATGTATAATCTCAATAATTTCAATTTAATACACAAAGTTAAATTGTATGAAACTATTAGCCTTTAAAATAGAAATACTATAAATTAAAAGCATAATCTGAAAATAATAAAATACTATCGGAAACACATTGATCAGTTGCCACACAATACACAATTCTAATTTTAATTGATAAACCATATTTAGAAAGAAATGAAAGTTTCAAACTTGGGAGTACAAAATAAATTGTTATTATTTTTTTGAGTTCTGTGGGAATAACACAACATAAACATAGAAACTCTATATATTTCAAAAAGTCCAAACGTTTCAAGGTCTAAATCGGACCCCGTTTTCAACAGTATTAACACAAATGAACAAAATGACAAATTTTGTAAATCACAATTTGACATTAATGTTTGACAATTAAATTGATGTAACTAAGGGAATTTACTGCAAACTTGATATATACAGGGTAGCACTAAAACTTCTAAAGATCATGTAAAATAACAAAGCTTTTTTCAAATTGGAAGAATGTAAAAGTTATCTTTATAATTTCAACCTTGATTGTTGGTAAACATGAACGGCTGAATTCTATAGAAGTACTAGTTATACGATCGCTTTCATTTAATAAAATTAAAGCAGACACTTTCAGCTTTCGTTTTGTCTTGTGTTCCTCTTTGTGTAATATAGGTGAATTTTGAAATTGTATGTTATGACCAAGGCTCCAGGCATGTTCACAAATTTTTGACTTTTCGAATTGTCGTTTCATAATATAATTTTTGGGTTCATTTATTCGAACATTTATGTCTAGAAGTTTCTCCAATATAAAATTTGTTATATTCGCTAGGAATCTTATAAATGAAATTTTTTTAGTCTTGCTATTTGGTTTAGTTTTTGATAAAATTGATTTAAATTTATTTCTTGTTTTGAAAGTTGTTTTAATATTAAATCGGTGTCCCACTCTTTTTAGTATTTCTGAAAGACCCTATTTGTATGGTATGGTTGTTGTACTAATGTGGTTATCAAGGATATTAGTATTATTTGGAGTAGCTTGGTGTTGAATGTTAGTGATTGTTTTGTGTTCAATATTATCTAACTCTTTATTGATTAACTTTTCAGGATAAGTGTTTGCAGATGATACATTTTTTATAAATAGTTTTTCTTTATTAAATTTATTCATATCAGAGCAGTGGGTTTGTGCTCTGCCATATAAAGATGTATTGATGCCTTTTTTACCGTATTTGGGTGATTAGAGTTAAAATTGAGATATCTGTTAGTGTGAGTCGGCATTCTGTACACTTGTGTATCAAATGACGATTGTGTTTTTTTATTAAGATGTCTAAGAAAGGTAGTATGTTATTTTGCTCAATTTCTCATGTGAAGTTGGTAATTTGTTATTGTTTAATAATTCATGTACGTCTTCAAGAGAGTGTTCCCAAATAGTGAATGTATCGTCGACATAACTCCACCAAACTAAAGGTTTATTTTGTAAAAATTATTTGTTCTTCAAATTTTTCCATGAAAATACTGCTCAAGGTAGGGGACAGGCAAGAACCCATGGCCCTCTCAAAATCTCTTTGATAGAATTCATCGTTGAGTTGAAAATATGTTGTTTTGTAAAAAGTCTTATTAACTTCATTATTGTGTTAATGGATAATTGTGTACGTTCGTTTAGTACCAAGTCATGTTCTAATCGTTCTCTTACAATAGGAAGTGTTTTGGCGACAGGGACATTATTGTATAGGTTTACAATGTCAAAACTTGCTAGTGTGAAGTATTTTTGTATTTGTCTAAGAAATGTGCACTGTTTTTAAGATGTGAATTGGAATTACCTGTAAGTGGAGAAATGATCTTTAGAAGAAATTTTGAGAGTTCACTTCAAGGAGAATTTATGGAACTGACAATTGGTCTTAAAGGGATGTTAGGTTTATCAATTTCAGAGAAACTAAAAACCAGAGATGCCACAATTATTGTTCAGAAAACAACTAAATAGTTATTATCATATAATATAAATTTTTATGTGTGATAATATGGAATAACTTTCGGATCAATATTTGTTAGTTTTTGTTTAATTTAGTTTGTTTTTCGAGTCAATCCATCTTAAGATTTTCTTTCCAAGCAATCTGACGGCACTGTTTGGCATTGCCAGTATGGACGTAACTTATATATTTTTTTATTTAATGAATGAAGCATTGTTCTAAAAAAATGTAAGCATTCTGCATTGAAGCTCGTCAATAGCTACTAAGCAAAACAAAAATAAAGAAAACAGGTTGAGGGACAGAGAAGAAAATGTTACCGAACCGTTTTGTCTTTGCCTATTTATATATAGAGATACTAAAATCCTCAAAAAACATGATACCTATTTTTTTTGCTTATATTATGAAAAGTTATGAAGGGATTGTACTATGGTCACTGGACAAGTTGTAAAAAATCATAAATTCGTCTTAAAGAGTGTATAAGTCATGATTGGATCAATTGAAATAAATAGGTGATTTTTCATTCATTACTTACTTTTAACTACAATATCATGATAAATTCATAAAGACGGGATACATAATCTCGAATGAGAATATAATTAGCGAGTATCCAAATTAAAGATGTTTGGAGATCACTTCTTGAGCCACTCCCGCTATAGCAATACGGACAACTAATCGCCAGGTACAGAGACGCTGATTGGACGGGACAGAGCATTAAGCAACCCAATGAGCATGACCCGTTAAGGGTGTAAATACGACCTGATGACGTTAGCAGATCCAAAACTATTGAAACATTGTGAGATCAACTATTTCAAGACGATGGAAGTCCAAGGAAACTTCGAGGAACGAGTTACATTGTCTACCAGCTTCATAAAAGTGAACATTATCAAATTGATTTTGTCTTAATCAAATTGAAATTAAAATGTCTAACTACAGCATGTTTTCAACATAAATATTTCTCTATAAATTTTTTTGGAGTATTCTTCATTATATTTCAAAAATTATATATTTTTACTTGACTGAAATGGTTTAGATAAGATAAAGATTATATCTTTTGATTTCTGAAGAGTAATGAGAGAACACCAATGGTGAAGTCAAACTTCAAGGGTTGCAAATCGTTTCGCTATATGTAAGTTTCCATTTTTTTTGTATTTATATTCAATTCTAAATCACATTAATATACTGCACCAAAGCTGTCCTATAACCTTAATTAAATATAATGTCCGATTAAGTGAATGCATTCTACGCCTTTTAATTAATCCTCGCTGTGCATATATTTAACATTCAGAGTCACTTACACACGTGCAATCTATTACAGACGTCACTCGACACATACTTTGTGTATATTAATGCACCTCTTGGTAAAATTAAAATCGAGTTTTCGGGCGTTCTTTCGATGATGGGAAAACTGAAAACTACAGGCAATATATATATATATATATATATATATATATATATATATATATATATATATATATATATATATATGCGAAAACTTAAAAACAAATATATATATATATATATATATATATATATATATATATATATAAATGAATATTTACAAATATAATCACAATAAGTAATATATTGAATTAAAGACAATAGCTAACTGTAAATCGGGGGAGCGGCAATAAAACAATTTCAGCAAAAATTACACATAGTTGAATATTTAAAATCGCATTCGTTGATAGCGGATTACAGAATAAGGCCATCACTGATTGTGATCTGAGTTTATATTAATTCATTCAACGTATTGTGGGTTACGGGTGAACATAAGTATAAAATTGTCCATACCAATGTCAAGAGAATTTTGCGTATGCGAAGCAAACACTTTTATTGACCAATGCTAAAATTAGAATGTGTTTCGGAATTCGTTCGAACTAATTGTTGCTAATATATATATATATATATATATATATATATATATATATATATATATATATATTTGTTTTTAAGTATATATATATGTACTTAAAGTGGGTACAGCCCTACACCGAATACTTTGGAATAAACATATTAGCAAGAAGACAATATTACTACTTTAGAAATCGATAAGGAAAGTACTTACTTACAAATCCCACGTTTAGGGGCAAATCAGAAAAATCGTAGATAGTTGCCAATGAGAAAATTAACATTTTTTGGATTTAGGAGGGGCAAGTTAGTGAATTTATGGGATGTATTGAAGGTTCACGGCAAGTTTTTCATGTCCCCTTGCCCAGCTCATGATTGAGTGTAACTGTTTTATGTTTATTCATTGTCCTAAAACAACCTGGTCATCTGCAAAACTAAGAATATACAGGTAAATGTTTGTATTGGGACACCCTTCTCACTTTTTCATTTTTCTACAGTCTATTCCAAACATATCTTGAAGGGGGTCGACGAAGTAGAACACCCCTGTAATAGGCCGTTGGAAAAATTAAATTTATTTGTTGTTTTGTGCCCTACTTTTATAGTGAGAATGTTGGTTTTATATGGGGATTTTATTTTTTAATATGGTCCTTCTTTACTCGTATTGATTCCATGGCTTTCCATAATTTACTTCTCGAAATCGAATTGTATGCTTTTCTTCTGTTAAATATATGTTAGAAATATTTCTCTAACTTTGCTTTTTTCATATCTAACTGCTGATTTAATAGTGTAAATGTTGTTGGCAAAGAATTTACTGACAATTAAGCTCGCTTGATCTTCTCAAGTCTTCCACTTTATATCTTCTTCGACTTCATTATTATTCTTCCATACAACTTTCCTATTTTTGAAATGATCTTATAGTTTTCGCACTCTTCGGTCGCCTTTCATGCAGTAATGTAAGCTTCTGCCCACATATTTTTTTAATTTTTGGAGAATTATATTTCTCGTTTTTAGTCTCTTTATTGTCGCCAGTCCATGTGCGTTATTAGAAGTCAATGGTCTGTTCAATATTCCGCCCTTCTTTAGAGTCTTACGTCTTATGTATATTTCTCGTAGGCTGGGGGTTTCCTTATGTTCATTGAGGCATTTGTGATTTTAAGTTTTTCGGCGAGGATAATTATTCGGTCTCTGTTGCCATTTGTGTTATCTTCTCCATTTCTTGTTTCACTGATTTTGTGTCTTTTACCTGTTCTGTCGTAGTATTTTTCTATTGGCACCGATGATAGTAAAATCTTCGGTTGTGCCATATATTGTAAGCATAAAAATTTCTCGCCACATATTTTCCGTCTATATTTATATTTGTTTCATTGATGAGTTTCATTATTTAACACATCTCTTTCACTTTATTCTTCATAAGTACTCCAACTCCACGTTGTGCTGTGTTTCTTTTCCTGGCTCGACTTCAAAAGTGTAGGAATCCATGCACAGTCTCTATACCATTCCTTTCTTTTTATCTTAGTTGAGGCCAATATGTTGATGTTTAGTTTTTTTGAATTCTTGGATAACTTCGATAATCCAGATTCCAAATCTCATAGTCCTTTTTCTTTGCATTTGTCGTAGTCGTCTTTGAATTCCGCCCTGATTTATCAATTAAAATTAATTAATTAATAAGCGGTTTATTGTTTTCCGCTATAAAAAGTGAAATATTGTGGCAGGATTCACTTTTCTATAATTATTAAAGACGTGAATAGGTGCCAAGAACAACAATTGTACCCTTTATTCACAAGGCTGCAATTTCCTCAAAATAATCTGCAAATTAATTATCCTCTATTGATAGGCTGAATAATTAATTATAGTTTGTTCTAAAGTTCTAATAACGAGTTATTCATCTATAATAAATATGTCATAGATTGATGTTTCACTGGCAGGACATTATTCTTTGAGTTTCTGTCGATAGCATGAATTCACTTTAGTTAGCAGTGCAAATTGCTTAAAATGACGGTTTTTTCTTAAACTACATTTATTTTTGACCATAAACCACCTGTTGTTTCTGCTCTTGTGCCCTTGGCAGATTTGAGCCCTCACTTCCAATTGAGTGTAAGTTCTACGAAACAGTATTGAAAATAAAATTATAAAGTAATGTATGATCTGTAACAATAAATTTGTGAACTGCTGTAAAACTTAGGCACACCCCAAGCTCATACTCTAGAATGATTCATAGGAATTAGCCATTAATTGGAAAAGACCAGCAATAGTGAGTGATATTAGTTTAAATCGCAATTCTCTAGTAATTTAGGTGCAGTATCGATAGAGATTTTAGTTTGCGTAAACAAATTAAGGTTCGGCCGAAAATGAGGTAGTGTTATTACAAAATTAGACTTACATAAAAGCTGGAAAAGTACTCCTCTACATAAAATATTATTAAAATAAAACATTTTTAAAAAATATATAACCGACTTCTACCTATAACTAAAAAGCTAAAAATAATTATAACAAAATACAACTTAAGCAAATAAATAACACATTCAATGTTGTAAGGTACCTACCCAGGAAGTAAAAAATCTAAACATTAAAAGGTGCTCATTCTGTACAAATTAATTACCTACCAATCTTGTATATTTTTAAAGTCGATGCCAAGCAAATCTAAAATCCTTCATTGCGTACTTATCTACTAATTCATCAAACTTGATTGTTGCTTGGCACCGACTTCAAAAATATACTAGATTGGTAGGTAATTAATTTGAACAGAATGAGCACCTTTTAATGTTTACATTTTTTACTTCCTGGGTAGGTACCTTACAACATTAAATGTGTTATTTATTTGCTTAAGTTGTATTTTGTTATAATTATTTTTAGCTTTTTAGTTATAGGTAGAAGTCGGTTATATATTTTTTTTAAATGTTTTATTTTCAACTTTTTAGTTTTTTTTTTTGAACTCAGGTAGTTTTCATTCTTTATTTTTTATTTTGTATATATAACCTTAATAGACAGAACCAGGTAACATCGAAAGCCTCAACATTACACAATGATACTTTATCATTTAAATTGACAGGTAAATCTTTACGAACAAAATGTACTAGTACGCGTTGACTTAATAAGCCCAAAATATATTTATGCCTTATGGACTATGCCATGTAACCTTTTTTCAACTTTTTTTTAAGAACCCTGTATAACTAGATATTTCCACTCCAACCTATGTACCAACCAGCCTGTACATACGACTGCCCACGGCAAGCATAAATTTGTTTGCTGCCTTCTGTAAACTATAGGACGGAGTAGAATCCATCCTATATTTACGGAGTCAAATCCGTCCTATATTTCAACCATGGTATATAACTGCTTGTGGGCTACCGCATAAATTATTTCCTTTTTAACATTTTATGTTATCGCCCTGTGTAACATTAATTCCTCTCCACACTTTATGCAACTTCTTATGGGCTATAAAAGAAATAATTTTTTAATCACACTGTATAAATGTAATTCAACTCCAGCATATATTTCAACCATCCTTTATATGATTTGCTTATGTCCACATCATATAACAGTTTTATACGTTTTTTACGTCCAGTCCACCCTATATTCCAACCATCCTGTATATACGGCTGCCTACAGACCACTATCATTCTAGTCCGTCCTATATTTCAATCTTCATATAAATGCAACTCCTTCAACCACTTTACTTTGTGATTTTGTTTGATATAACTAAACACCCTGTCTATAGGCCACCAAGTACCAGTTTAAAGTTTGACATGTGTTGTCACTGAATTTTCTATTAGGCCGGGAGAATGTGATAACCAAAAGTACCGTCTTCGCAAAATGGAAAAATTTGCATTTAAATAGGTATTTACCTGGTATACAAACAAAACGAGCTTGGTACTCATTGATTTAAGGAGCCGAAAATACTATGCTTTACTACCTATATGCTTGAGATGTACATAGAAAATTTTCAAATTCGCAATTAAAACTTCCAGTGCCTAAAATTACCGTACTATTACGTTGGAATTAAAATATTTATGAGGAAATGTCTGTTATGTCATTTCGATGAAATTTTTGATAAGAATTTTGGAATTTTCGGCGATTTTCTGCAAAACTGCAAGTTGCACGTCGCAGAAAAGTATATGAGATCACCTAAGGATCTTCCTTAATAGATTAAACGTTAAAAAACTATATACATGCAAAAGGAGTTATCGGAAAATGGACCAATATGTTAGGGATATTGGTCGATTTCCATGCACGCATGTGTTCGTTCACAAATTTTATCACTTTACCAATAGAATTCTTTTCCAAAATTTGAAGTTTCACCAATCCGGATATATACTCTATTAAACAAGAGCATATTCGTTCAAAACGGTGCACCACAGGAGAAGAAATCAGGTAACATACATACAAAAAAAAAATTGATAACCTCCTCCTTTTTGGAAGTCGGTTAAATATAAAAGAAAATAACAACTTGACTGCTTGATTGGACTATTTTTGACGACGCCATTGTAAATAAATGTGATAATTTGGAAACTTGAATTCGACATGTAGAAATAATTAAGTGAAATTTGCAAATAACAAATAAGCTATTGAAAAAACTATAGCACAAAAACAAAGATACTCTAACAATAACCTAAAACATTATAAAATGTTGGAATGATAGTAGTCATTGTTTTGAATCTGTGGCCGATATATATGTGCGAGACTGTTCTTTCAAACATTTTTTCTAACACCATATTTAATAAAAAATATTCACTGACAAAGGGGGTCAAAATATAAAACATCTATATACATATTAAACTGATGAACATAAAAACAAAACTACAAAAATTTAAAACTTTCGGCTGGATCGATAGCTGAAAAATAATTAAGACTTTGTCCTTATTATAATGTGATATTAGATTTTAATTTTATCAATTTTTAGATAAATTTTATACTTGTAAGCATGTTCCCACGTTCCCGACTCCTTTATCTTCGCCACAATTTATATTTTTATGCCTCAGTGAAATTTCTTCATAGTTAAATGCATTCCTTTAAACTTATGGTATAAAGAATGTAGGATTTTTAATATTACCTTGGTTAAGAAGCACATGTGTGAGCTAAGCTGATATCTTTCGATTCGCATCGTATATGAAGCATTTCCTGTTTAAACAGATACTGGCGGTCAGGTAATATCGTAAAATCTCTTATTTTATGGATTCAGAAACAGGTTTGTTGCAATTTAGTGTTAAACTGTTAATAATTTCTTTTCGTAGTATCGACCTTCCCAAAAAAATACCAAAACAGTCTGACAAGTATTTGGTAAAGTTTGTTCAACCCAACATTCCGTAAAAATATTAATCATTTCAATCTATTATATGACCGAGTGAATGAATGATTATGTTATCAAATAATGATACGAGGGTGTGATATTGGAAAAATTAAAGAATAATTACTTCAGGCGAATTTTAAAATTCCGATACAGATGATAAACTTTAATGTTATAGCTGTATTTAAGCATATAGAATACAAACTAATTTAAATAATTTTGTTATTTTTCGGATTGATCGAAGTTGCGTTTTATTAATTGATGTAAGTATAGGTATTTATAAAATTTTTCAATACAGAATCTATCATCACAAACACTACACAAATAATTTGAATGTCTAAATCAATTTTCGTTCCGTTCTAACAAAGTAGTTGCCAAAAAGTATTTCGTTCTTCTTCTCCGTTTCAGGTAATAGTCTTTTGCCTGTTGCTGCACCCATCTTTTTCTTTGTCTAGCAATACTTCTGCCTCTACATTTATAGTTCAATACTTCTATCTACATGCTGTGTCTATTTTCTCACATTTTCGGTAATTCTTTCGATTATGCTAAAAATTTTAGTTTACTCCTTAACCAATCATTTCATATTCGGCTCACACAAAGGTTTTTCATCTTTCTTAGTCAATGTCCAGGACTCGCTGCCATCGTTCTATAAAACTTATTTTATATTTAAGAGTGTTCTGGATATTGTTCCACACATAATAACATAATGCTTATTTATTAAGTTTTTCTTCAATGTCTTTATCTCTATCATATGATATGTCGCAACCTAGATATTTGAAATGTGATACCTGTTTTAATATATATTTCATTATTAACCCCTAATCATAGACCTGACAGGATATTTACTGAAAAGGCCATTAATTTGGTCTTAGTAGATGAGATTTTCATGTTAAACTTTGTACAGATTTATAGCAGTTTGTGCATAAAGAATCGAGTTTAAATCCGTGTTTTTCTCCAATTTAATTCCTTTATTGAATTTTTTTTTTATTCTTTTATCATGGTCATATATATGTTAAATAAAGTTGAGGAAATACTGCATCCTTGTCTGACTGACACCTTTGCTTGCTTTTATTTCTGCTCTTTCTCTTCCGATAATATCGATTAATACTTTAATAGTGTGGTACAGACTTCTTATTGCTGTTCTTCTTCTTTTCTTTATTTAGGCTGTCTCTTTAATAAATTTTCTGTGTTTTTCAATCTTCTATTACAGTATGAATATTCTATCTATATTGAGCGTCTTTTTCTGACACTTATTTGTTCTTCTCCGATTATTTCTTTAGTTATGTGTTTCAGTTCATTGTTTAAAATTTTGGCATAAAGGCGAAACGTCTGCGAGTTTGAAACTTGATTCATACTAACGAACAGATGTATTCCCGTATAAATATTTCTTCATATTGTTCCATCCGTGAAAGATTATATACTATAGACACAAACACACACACAAATATATATATATATATATATATATATATATATATATATATATTGTTTATTGTTTATTTTTCCAAAACATATTAATTTTATACAAATTCAATGTTTTATATTTACATTTATTATTATTATTATATTTATTTATATTTATATTCATTGCATACCATTAAAATATTTTAACATAAATATTATATACTATTATATAGATTACATTAAATTTCATTACATTTCATAATCCATAATGACACCTAAGGCAAAGCCTTGTGTTGTGTCACTAAGAAAAATAATTTAGACAATAACAACAATCAACTAACTAAAATTACAATATAACAGAGATTTTCCTATATTTTTTGTGAATAATGTATACAGTTTAGGAAGAGTTTAAGAGCACATCCCGACAAGTAAGACTATGCGATTAATTTTTTTAGAGTGGCATAGTTCTTTGTCACGAATTCTTTAAGTTTCCTATTAAACGAATGTTTGTTACAGCAATTTTTTACGTCCAATGGTAAGGTGTTATACATTTTTATACCGTTATAGAAAATACTTTTCTGCCCTATAGTTTTATTGTATCGATCGTATTTATATAATTGTTGGTCATTTCTTCTTGTTTGGTATAAGTGATTTATTTTCGGTAAGTTATTTGAATAGTGTATAAGTTTAATTGCTGCATGCATCTAAAGTCCTTTTACATCCAAAATCTTTTCATCAATGAATATGTTTCCAATTTGTTGTTGCCTCTGCATTTTGTATATGATCCTTATTATATAATTTTGACAGACCTGTACTTTATCTAAGGAATTTTTATAAGCAGATCCCCAAGAGCTTACACCGTAACTAAGTATAGATTTGAGGAGACTTCTGTAGACAATTAATAACACATTTTTATTCAAGATATTTCGCAGGGTGTAAAATCTATAAGGTAGCTTTTTGATTTTTTTGGCAATATATTCGGCATGCAAATTCCATTTCAGGTGTTGATCAAACATCAAACCTAAATATTTGCAAGCTTCTGTCCGTTCCACAGTTTCATGAGTTCCTACTATAGTCAGCTGGGGTAAATTTGTTTTTAAACCAACAGAGGTTGGAGCGAATGCCACATATTTAGTTTTGTTTATATTAAGACATAAATTATTTAAGTCCAACCACCTTTTCACCTCATTAAGAGAAGTTTGGGCTTTTGCCCAAGTTATTTCCCATGTCTGGCCTTCACAGATTAATACAGTGTCATCAGCGTATGCTAAAATTTCACAATCGGGATAATATAATAAATCATTTATAAATATCAAAAACAGTGTAGGTCCTAGAATAGTCCCTTGTGGAACACCCGTTTTTATTATTTGGATATCACTCTTTTTATTATTAATTTTTACTTGTTGCGGACGATTAGATAGATAATTTTGAAATATTTTAATTGCGTTTCCCCTCAAACCTATACGTTCTAACTTCTCAATAAATTTTATATGTGACACTGTGTCAAATGCTTTTTGCAAGTCAAGAAAGACTGAGATGGTTTTTTTGTTATTATTCAAATTTGATATGATTTTATTAGTAAGTGTTTGGATTGGTTTTTCTGTACTTATATTTTTTCGGAAGCCAAATTGATTTTGTGAGATTATACTATGTTTATTTAGGAAACTCCACAACCTTTTGTTGAGACATTTTTCAAATATTTTTCCAAAATTGTTTATGAGAGAAATTGGTCTATAGTTGTTCTACGCATATTTTTCACCTGATTTATATATTGGGGTAACGCAGCTTTCTTTAAATTGTAAAGGAATTTGTGTGGTTTCGAAAATTTTATTTATTGTGTAAGTTAGTGGTTCAGTAATATATGCTTTTAGTTTTTTTATTATTTTAGTTGTAATACCATCGTTTCCAGGTGTCGTATTGTTTTTTAATAATGCAATTATTTCATTAATATCTTTGAAATCAATTGGTTCTATAAACATACTCGTATTCTTGTTATTTTGCCTGCTTGGTATAATTGTAGTTGAGTTAGTATGTGAACATTTTGTTATGTTTTCTCCTACATTTATAAAAAAGTTGTTAAATTCATTAGCAATTTCATCTGGCGTATTGACTATATAGTTTTCTTTCTAAATTTGTTTTATATCACATTTTGATTTACTTCTATTATTCAATAATTCGTTAATGATGTCCCACGTTTTTTTATAATTTTGTAAGGATTTCTGGAGCTCATACCTATAATAATCGTTTTTTGTAATTTTTATAAGGTTATTTAATATATTTCTGTAATTTTTAAACTCTTGTTGGATAAAATTATTATTTTTATATTTAAGTGCTTTCTTTTTTAATTGATCACGCTTCCTAATAGCCACTAGGATACCACTAGTAATCCAGGGTTTCAGTTTTGTTTTTTTATTAGTTATTTGTATAGTTTTTGTGGACAGAGTTATTACGTTATTTACTTTTGCGTAAAAGACATCTGTAGCTACTTGCGGAATTTCAGTTGCGTAAACCTTTTTCCAATCAGTATTTTTGATTTTTAATTCCAGAAGTTTATCATCTATAATATTTAAAGTTTTAGCGGACAATTTAACAGCAGATAAATTATTCGAGTGAAAAGCTAGATTATAAAGCAGAGGATAATGATCTGTTAAACTATTTTGAAGAACTAACGATTTAAAACTAAGTACTTCGTTAGGTAAATTCGGTTTTTTATAAAGAGTAAAAATGTGATCAATGGTTGTAGATGAATTGGAATCAACTCTAGCCGGACTACTTATTTGAGAGATAAAACCATTTTTCCCTAACAATATTTAAATATTTTGTTGCATTTAGTGTTTGTGTATTTAAATCGTTAATATCAATGTTCATGTCTCCGATAATAATGGTAACGTCATTTTTACATAAAGTTAGGAGATAGTTGTCCAGATCGTCTATAAAAACACATTCATTGGATGGATTAGATCTGTATACACCACTAACATTAACACATGCATTATGAATTTTTAATCTACATTCTAGCATACATACCTCAGTAAGTTTCACTTTTTTAACTTGTGCCTCTATATTATCTTTTATATATATCACCACTCCATCGGACCTATTTAAGTTAGCTTTATTATAATATATAGTAAAACCGTTGATATTGAAATCCTCGATGTTCTTTATTTGCCAGGATTCCGACAATACTATATATAACCCCTATGTTATTTTTTTCATTTAGTTGGGCTAGCGTAGCGCAGAATTCTTCGTAATGCGCTCCCAAACTCCTTATGTTGTAGTGAAGTATTGTGAAATTGTAAATCCTATCATTAAAAATAATGTTTTGGTTGATGTCGTTTAAATCTATACACTGTATACTGTTTATTTCATTATAATTATCTAGAATTTCATAAGTACTACAAATTTTATTCGCCATAAATACTGTTTGAAACTTTTACGTGAAAAAAGAGAAAAAACAAATAAGAGCATACAACGATAAGTTGTAAAATAATTTTTTTAGCCAGAACGCAAAACTACACGTCTACTCGGTCTGTGCGATCATTGCTGTAATCATATATATATATATATATATATATATATATATATATATATATATATATATATATATATATTGTCACATTGTGACATATTTTATACCGAATCCTGTTAAATTTGCAAGAAAAGGTCCACTATATTCAATTTTCTAACCTAAAATTTTAAAGAGTAGGCTAGGGATTATTTTATTCCAAATTTGTTTAATAAACTGTTTCTCAGTAATTTAAAGTGACGTTGTATCAAAATTGTAACATATATAATATAATTTCGACTACATATTATAATTAATTGTAGTACCTACTTGCTGTTAAATGTAGAATATAAGAATTTTTTTTCTCAATAATTGATCATTTGCTATATTAAATGTTACTGGATTTTGTAATGGTGTACAATTGTAATTAACATACTAGTCCTCAGATTTTTCTAGGTATTCATAATTACAAAACACAAATACGAAATTCTACAGCAGTAAATGCATATGTTCTTCTATATGGTTTTTTAAATACGTGCTTTACGTAAGACTTTCACCCTGACAATGAGTTCTGGCATTGCAAGGACGATAGTGTTTACAGCAAGCGTTATGTGGTATAGAAATTAACCTTCACCATCTGAAATGACTCATCGTTTATTAATCTGTGTACAATGAACTATGTCAGAAAACTATGTGCTTAATGGGAGAAATATATTGTGAAAAGTATAGTATTCATAGATAGGTTGTTACCCAAATGTAAAATTTGGAGATACCTAATATTTTAACCAGTGCCCGTTCTGTAAAATATTTATTAGTTGACCGCTTTTGTTTTTTTTTTCAAGTTATGTGGCACATATGTTTATTATATTGCAATAGACTCCTTGGGTTCAAAATTAAATTTACACAGATATTCACGTTAACTTTCAATGACGTTATTTCCTCCAAAATAAATCCACTATTTATTTACTACAGCTGATTTCTATCAATACAATTCACACGGCAGTATCAACTAAACTATTCGACATGTACAATAGTCGTATGTTTTGATTTTGTCGGAATGACTAATTTAGAAGGTTTGTTCTTTTCCATTGGCGGCGTAAAAATGAATTTTATAACACCGTCCCCCTTTAATTCTGTTCGGCCCGATCGGAAGCATTCCATGGTAGGGAGCGAATCGATCCAAATGAACCACCTTCACCTTAGTTCTTGGGTTCCGGCGAATAAGATAGACAACGTCATGATCCTCTTGACCACCTCGTATGGACCATCCCAGGCGGGTGTGAGCTTTAGAGATTTACCTTTGCTCCTTTGAGGTCATACCGTGTCTTCATCTGATCGCTGGTCGGCATAATGGTTGACTTCTCCGGGCGAGGCAAAAGCCAGATGACATTGTGATCTCTGCTCCTTTCCGAATAGTACCCTTGCTGGAGTCAGTCCTGTGCTGTCATGGACGACTGAGAGATAGGCCAACAGGAAAATGGGGATGTACTCATCCTAATCACGCTGATTATTGCTGACGACTTTGGACAGATGTTATTCCAAGGTTCTGTTGAATTGTTCCACCATTCCGTCTGACTGCGGATGCAGAGCTGTGGTTTTCTTTTCTTGATACCCAGCATCGTACAGATCTTCTGGAATACACTGGATGCAAAGTTACGCCCTTGCTCTTAATGTAACTTCAATCTGCTGAATAATTGTTCTATCAGCACTGTCGCTGCAGTGTTTCCTCCTCGTTGGGTATAGCATATGCCTCAGGTCATATGCTGTAATTGCGACCAGAATGTATTTGTTTCACCTCTGAGACTCGGGAAATCAAAGACAATTCTCTCAAATGGCACCAAGCTCATGCCCAGATGACCTCCGGTAATCCCATAATGTATTTCGGTCAGGATGGCTAGTACCATTTTCTTTGGGACTACAGTTGGGAGTTTCTCGGTCGTCATTGCTTTCCCAAATTATTTTTAACATTCCATTCTCTACTCCTTCTCATTAGGCCTATAACGAATTCAGGACGCCTGAGTATCTAGCTATCTTGTCCCGTCGTGGCCTTGCTGCTCCCCGTCTCTCCCTTTCAGTGACAGGATTGGTTCAGAACTGATGGCTGATAGCTGATACAGACTACCAGTCATCAGTCCTGGACGCACTGTTCCGTTGTCCAGTCTTCAATGGCTTGCACTCGGATCTGTCGGATGGAGACCTTCTCGCTGTTCGTTCTTCAGACAATGTCCGCATTCTACTATACAGGGTCTTCATGACAAGGCATTGGCATTATTATGCAAACGGCCGCCACGGTGTTCAACCTTGAAATCGTATTGCTGTAATTTCTGTATCCAACTGGTCAGTTGTCCTTCTGGTGTCTTCAGGTCCAACAACCATATGAGGACGACATGATCTCTTCTGATTAGGACATGGCGACCATAGAGATATTTGTGGAAATGGTCTGCAGTCCTGATTATTGCAAGAAGTTCTTTTCCGGTTTCGAGAATCCACGGCTGTAGTACTCAATCATCCTCTATTCACCATTCTGCACCTGGAATAGGATGGCCCGAAAAGCGGTGTTGCTGGCGTCGGTGTCTAAGATGAACTTGCCAGACGGTGTAAGGAATGCTAGGATTGGGCTGTAACATAATGCCACATTCAGTGGTCTGAACGATGTCTCGCAATGCTGATTCCAACGGAAGGTCTCTTTCTAACTGATCTGCCGATGTAGAGGTGTGGCAATTTTGGCAAATCACTCAACAAATCGTCTGTAGTACAAACAGAGCCCCAAACAGCTCATGCTTGTCTCTCGGGACTGGCCAATCACGAATGACTGCTATCTTGTGGTCGTTTGTTTGGATTCCTGACTCGGAAATGACGTGACTTTTTGAAACATTGAACATTTTTTCGGGTTGAGTTTTAGGTTGACATTCTTAATTCTGGAAAATACTTCACCCAGGTTCTTCAGATAGTCGTCGAATGTGTTACCTATGAACAGAATGTCGTCGAGGTATACTATGCATGTTCTCCGTGTCAACCCGCTCAATACACATTCCATTAGCCTCTCAAATGTAGCAGGAGCATTATATAACCCAAAGGGCATTCATTACTGTGAACTAAAACAGCCTTTTACTGATAGAGAACGCTGTCTTTCCTCTGTCGTGTTCATGTAGTCCAACCTGCCAATATCTCTTTAGGTCTAGTGTGGAGAACCAACGGGACGCAAAATCGGGTGGTTCCATTCTTTTTAAACTAAAATAACTGGAGCAGACCATAGGCTCATAAATAGCTCAATAATTCCATTTTGTAACATGGATTCGATGTTTTCCTCAACTGCCTGGTGTTGCCCCAATGGTAGTCGCCTAGGTGGTATTTTTCTGAGGTTTTGGGTTCAGCCTTCCCGCTATCTATTCGGTGCTGGATGATGTTTTTACGACTGATAGTTCCATATTGACTGTTAAAAATTTGCAAGTGATTTGCGATAAATTGCTTGGCTTTCTTCTGTTCCTCTGGTGTAAGCTGTGTCAAATGGTCAGCAAACTGTTGTAGAATGTCTGGCACACTTCTTCGCAATTGATGATGGTTCGAAACAAGCTATTTCTTGACCATTGGCAATTCGAATGTCGTTGTTGGACATATTCAGGAACCTAATTGGTATGTCTCTTCTGGTTTTAATTATAGCAAGTCCAACTATGTAGTCATGAGCTGAATGTACGGGCTCCACCATTCCAACGCAGCTTCTAGGATGGCTTTCATGCTGCCCACGAATAATTTGTTCCGTTCGACTGGGAATTCTAGTTGAGGATTTTGCTACAATTTTTATGGAAGTGTCTGAGCTGTGGACGGGCTGTGTCAATACCATTTAGGAACAGAAGAACATCATATCTCGGGTCGAACCTGTGCACATGCTGGCTGATTAGGTCCATATGTATACTGTATTCGAGTAACTAGAAGCGTAAGCAGAAGGCTATGAGAATTAAGCGAACCGACCTGAGGAGAACAGATGCGATTCTGCCGAAACGTCGTTATTTTACCCTCGATCCCGTCAGGGATCAGTTATCAACTACGCGGATGAATTCCCGGAAACCACCTAACACACACGGACACACACACACATCTTAAATCAAAGATTTTGTAAAATAAAGTATGCAACATTATACTTATTTTTGTTATAACTTGAATTGTTGCTCAAATACTGAATATTTTATCACGAAATTGTTTACGCTAATTTAGCAAGTATAGAGCTATTTATTTAAAAAATATATTAAGCTTTTATGCTTTTTGCAATTGCAAAGCAACAAAAGAAACTCTGCTTAGAATTTTTGTAGTCGAATGTTTCCATTACAGATTAAGTTTAAACATTACCAAGGAAAGGCTCGATTCTTAAGATTTTATCAATTTTTAAATAAATTACAAAAACGTTACCTGGATTTTTTTTTTGATTTTTCCATTTAAATCGCTTTACCAAGCAAGAAAAATAATTCAAAAATTTTTAGATGGTCTTATCATGAAAAAAATATATTTAATTTAATAGGCTGTAAACAGGACTATATATATTAAATTTTTTACTTTGATGATTATGTTTTCTCCCAAAACGTAGTTTCGTTTTCCTTGTACAATTTGAGAACGGTAAAACAGCGTAATTTTTCTACCAGTAGTAAGATGGGCTCTAAAATACGCAACGTTTTCTTCATTTAATCTTATTTGTATCTCTTCATTTGTGATATACCCTGCATATATATATATATATATATATATATATATATATATGTTGTCAAAATGACTAGGAAATTGTAAAGAATGTTTTAGTAGCGTATTTTAAATAGAATAAGGAATTCTTTCGTCTTGTTAATAGAACACAATTATATAATCTGTAAACCCCACGCTGGTATAAGAGATATAATTACTACCTGATGAAGGGGAAAATTATTGATTAATAAATAAACCCCGAAATGTTGGATTTTTAGTATTAAATTGTTTCAATTGTACCTGACCCCTACATCCCAAGACATACTTACTATATATATATATATATATATATATATATATATATATATATATATATATATATATATTGTAGTCCTTCACGGATGGAAACAATGTGATTTTCTTTGTTGTATCCGGTGTACATCCGTTTCTAATTGTGCTCTAAAAAGAACATTTTACCTGACGTTTCGCCGAAATCTAGATTTTGACGAAACGTTAGGTAAAATGTTCTCATCAGAGCACAAACCGAGAAACGGATGTACACCGGATACAACAAAGAAAATCATATATATACATATATATATATATATATATATATATATATATATATATATATATATATATATATATACATATATATTCTTATGTTTTCGCGGGTAGTAAATATATCTGGTGGTTTCTGGGAATTCATCGGGCCGAGTCGGTAAGGTGTTTAATAAAATTTTCCATGAGTTCGATAATTCATGGATGTAATTGCCTTCCTTTAGACAGTAAGGCCTTTTTACGATCTCAATTGCCTCTTTTACCAATCTCGATTTCGGGTATTCAGTATTCGGTGTGAAGTCGTGTTCGCATGTTCCGTAATCGATGTTGTTTTTTCTTTCTTCCTTATCGTGTTTAGCTTGAATTATTGCGTTAGTTTGTTCTGTAGTTGTCGTGTGGCATGTAATTTCATACACTATTTATTTTTCTAAATGGAAAATCGTCTTCAGATTTCTCAACATGATTTTTCAGTCAGGAATGAAAATATTGTGCTTACATATAATTTTCGTTATTTTATCCTTGCTGTCCTTGGCATGTGGAAATAATCTTTGTTTATTGGGGTCTCATATTGCTCGTCTGCTGGTCTCTCTTTAGGGCTCTTTGTATTTCGGTCTGTAAATCAGTTCTGTTTTAAAGCTGTTTTTAAACTGTTTAAAGTTTGTCTGGTCAGTTAGTCACGTTAATTAAATTACTTTGGTATTGACGACGGCTTGTAGTTGGGCAGGATGATGTGAGTTCGCCTTTATCAGATCATCAAGAAATGGCAATTTATTATTGGCTTGAAACTCCATGGTCAATTTATTTTGTGACGTATAGTATTAAGGTGATCTGAAAAAGTACTGAGATGTTCTCTGCCATGAGACCAATTCACATCGGTATCATCTCGACGATTTTTCACGAGGAATTGTTTTTTGTAGAACACTTTGTCGATTCTACATGCTTATATTTTATCTATATATCATTAATTATGAAATTTGAATTTGAATTTTATGTAATCACTTAAATGGGGTATAATATAACTTTACAAAATACATTTTAATTAACCTGTACCTAAGTAGTAAATAATTTGGTCAAGTGCGAGTTGGACCCGAATACTAAGGGTTCCGTACCACCTTCAAGATTCTAATATTCCAGTTTCAGACAAACATGGAATTAGTGCATTTTTTAATATTTACCTTAATATCTTTTAAAGGAAGCGTTTTAAATTTATACAAAATATACACATTCATTTTCCACAAATAGACTTTTTATTTTATCTGCTTCAGGATTCGCTTGATTTTTATAAGAATACATATGTATTTAATTTTCTAATTTGACCCCCAAAAATTAACATTACAGTTTTATTTTAATAAACTTTCAGGGAAGCCTTATATAATCACTGTCTGAATTTTGAGGCTCTGTAGATTGGCAGATAAAGGGCAAAATAGGTGAAGTTTGAAATTATAAGTTATTAAATCTGTTATTCAAATTATTTAAAAATACAAATTTTCGAAATTTAAATAGTGTAGTTTCTAAAGTGGGAATTAATTCGATGTTTAATATTTTTGTTAATATCTTTTTAACAAATGATTTAAAAATATGATATATTTGTTATCCACATAATGAGCCTTTTATCTGATATATTATATGATGCGTTTGAAACTTGAATTCCATTTAATTCTGTAATTTGCCCCCCAAAATTAAAAGTAGAGATTTCTCCTTATTTTTCTAGTAAACTGCAGGTCAGACCCTATACCTCTATTTTTTTTCCAAACTTTACGTTTTATAGTTTCGGAGATAAGGGGGGATGGGTAAATTTTAGTATATTTCCGTTAATATATTTTTAAATAATTTTCTTTTTAAATATGAAAAAAATATATTTGTGTTCCTCAGAATGGGACCTTTCATTTGATGTATTACATGATGCGTTTGAAATTTTTTTTATTTTTAAATTTTCATTTAATTCTATAATTTGCCCCCCAAAATTAATATTAATGGTTTCTCCTTATTTTTCCTCTAAAGTTCGGGCAACGTTCTATATTGCCTATTTTTTTCTAAATTTTAGGCTCAATAGTTTCGGAGATCAGGGGAGGAACGGTCGATTTTTTTAGTTATTCCCTCCAGAAGTACCACTAAAATCAAAATTTCTTCTTTTACGATATGTACTCCTGATGGGGTCACCAAAGTATACATTGATACCAAATTTCAACCTCTTCCGTCCAATAGTTTAGGAGAAAATTGCTGTGATGTAACAGAGGCAGGAATCCGGAGTGATATTATAAGCGTATCCGTATATTGTATATACGGAACCCTAAAAAGAAAACATTGGTCAGCCCGTACTCTAATTTTATTCACTACTGGTTTAATAAATGAAAAATAACTATTTTTTAACAATTCTTGAGTAATATGTAGTGATCACAGTTTTCGATTTTAAGTATAGATCAAATTTTTACAATGATTTGGGAACATGCGTCACTTGGGGTTTATTGTACAGTTGGCATATTTATATGTTCCCCCACCTGCTAATTTTGGAAGCTGGTATTAGCAAAAAAGATGACATTAAGAAGTCATGAGAACGAAGTCAAAGAAATATATTATTAACTTGTAAACAAATAGACTCATCATTTATTTTACTTTATATTTAATCTCTAAAGTGTCGAGGTTTATCCGTAAATCACATATATGGCCACAAACAAGCAATTTTTAATGTTTTGACAGTACGTAGACCCTTATTAAAAAGGAGTTTTAATATCGATACCATTCCACATTGTGAGTTATATGAAAATCTCGTTTTCTTTGTAAAATAAATAATTATATAGACATATTGTCGGTTGATATGAGAAAACGATACTATAGCTTTGACGAGGTAGTTGCGGTTTTCGTAAAAACTTGTACCTTAACCATGAAAACTGGAATCAAGTACAAGTTCATGAAAAGAAAACAAACGATTACGGTGCGTCATTATTGCATTAAAAGGTCGTTGAATTGTGTAACATTGGTTATTTATTTATAGTAGTTATGTTATGTTGTTGAATTAAATTATTAAGTTAAATAATGTTACCGAGTTATCTGGCATTAAAGAAAACATTTCAATTGAGTTTCCAATTAATCTATTAATTCTATTTAAGAGAATAATTGAAGTTGAATATTTTACACTTGTTGGGAGTATAACTCACAGATTTCTGCACTTTTAAGTAGATTCCGTAGCATACCTATAGTGATTGTAGAAAATAACACGCTCACTGACATGCGTACTACAAATTAAGGAATTTTCATGAATATATTATGGATATCAATTCGACGCCATAATTTAATTGTATCAATGAGAAGTTTTGATCATGGCAAGAAAATATTTAGATGATCTAGCTTGCACGTGCTTAATTCGACCATTTCTGTCATTTGATGAACAAGAAGGAGTTAGTGTTATTACTAGCCTCATAAATCAAAAGAATTAACTAATGGGAATAGCTAGTGAGGTGAGCACGATACATCACATAAATATAAGGTGAAAATAATTTGGTGAAGTGCGAGTTGGACTCGCATACTAAGGGTTCCGTACCACCTTCAAGATTCTAATACTCCATTTTCAGACAAGCAAGGAATGAGTGCTTTTTCTTATATTTACTATAATATCTTTTAAAGAAAGCGTTTTAAATTTATAAAAAATATACACTTTGTTTTTCCACACATAGACTTTTTATTTTATCTGCCTTAGGATTAGCTTGATTTTTATCAGAATACATATGTATTCAATTTTCTAATTTGGCCCCCAAAAATTACAATTCGAGTTTTATTTTACTAATAAACTTTCAGAGAAGCCTTTTATAATCTACTGTCTGAGTTTTGATGCTCTGTAGATTGGAAGATAAAGGGCAAAATAGGTCAAGTTTTAAATTATAAATTATTAAATCTGTTATTCAAATTATTTAAAAATACAAATAAAATATGTTTTTCAAAATTTAGATAGTGTAGTTTCTAAAGTGGGAATTAAGTCGATGTTTAATATTTTTATTAATATCTTTTAAACAA
Organism: Octodonta nipae; assembly: GCA_034190945.1. NCBI lineage: Eukaryota > Metazoa > Arthropoda > Insecta > Coleoptera > Chrysomelidae > Octodonta > Octodonta nipae. The sequence continues at coordinate 52,219,334 of CM067222.1, read as the reverse complement.
ATGATTTAAAAATATGATATATCTGTAATTCACATAATGAGCCTTTTAACTGATATATTACATGTTGCGTTTGAAAATTGAATTTTTATTTTCCATTTAATTGTATAATTTATCCCTAAAATTACTATGGGGGTTTTCTAATAATTTTCTTATAAATTTCAAGTGAGCCCCAGTACCCCTAATTATTTTCAAAATTTTAGGTAGTATGCTTTCGGAAATAAAGGGAGAAATGAGAATTTTTTATATCTTTATGTTAATATCTTGTAAACAATTAATTTTAAAAATATGAAAAATATATATTTGTATTCCTTATAATGAGCCCTTCCATTTGATATATTGCATGATGGGTTAAAAAAATATTTTTTTATTTTCCGTTTAATTCTATAATTTGGCCCCCAATATTAATATTAGGGATTTCTTCATATTTTTCCTGTAAACAAAAAAAATTAGGTCTGATAGTTTGGGGAATAACGGGGGTAATTTTTTTAAATATTTTTTTAATATATTTTAAAATATTCATTTTAAAAAAATTTAAAGAAATATATTTGTATTCTTCATAATGAGCCCTGTGATTTGATATATTACATGTTCCGTTAGAAACAATTATAATTATTACAATTATATTTTGCCCCCCAAAATGAATATTAGGGGTTTCTCCTTATTTTTCCAGTAAAGTTCAGGTGCAGGGCTATACCTCAATTTTTTTTTAATTTTCTAGCTTATGGTTTCGGAGATAAGGGGGGGGGGAAATGAGTAAATTTTTTTATATTTTTGCTAATATCTTTTAATTAATTTATTTTAAAAATATGAAAAAAATATATTTGTTTTCGTCGTTAATGAGAACTTTCATTTGATATATAACATGATGGGTTAGAAACAATTTTAATTTTATATTTTCCATTTAATTCTGTAATTTGCTCCCCAAAATTAAAAGTAGAGTCTTTCCTTATTTTTCTAGTAAACTTCAGGTCAGACCCTATACCTCTATTTTTTTTTTCAAAACTTTACATTTTATAGTTTCGGAGATAAGGGGGCGATGGGTAAATTTTGGTATATTTCCGTTAATATATTTTTAAATAATAATTTTTTAAATATGAAAAAATTATATTTGTGACCTTTCATTTGATGTATTACATGATGCGTTTGAAATTTTTTTATTTTTAAATTTTCATTTAATTCTATAATTTGCCCCCCAAAATTAATATTAATGGTTTCTCCTTATTTTTCCTGTGAAGTGCGGGCAACGTTCTATATTGCCTATTTTTTTCAAAATTTTAGGCTCAGTAGTTTCGGCGATCAGGGGGGACCGTCGATTTCTTTAGTTTTTCACCCCAGAAGTACCCCAAAAATCAAAATTTCTTCTTTTACGATATGTACTCCTGATCGGTTCACCAAACTATACATTGATACCAAATTTCAACCTCTTCCGTCCAGTAGTTTAGGAGAAAATTGCTGTGATGTGACAGAGGCAGAAATCCGGAGTGATATTATAAGGGTATCCGTATATATACGGAACCGTAAAAATACATAGCTAAAAATTTGGAATAAACTAAAGGTCTTCACATCTTTATTGATCTATTGAACAAGTGCAAGTTATTATTAAATTTACCCCATAATACTCAGATTAAAAAATATTAAAGATATATGACAACAAGCAGCCTAAAAAGAAGAACATAAAGAGAAACTAGTTAACTAGCTCCGTCGTTACGTAATGGATATTCAGTATAATAAATAATCTATAATTATTTCAAAATCAATTATTGATAAGGATAAACAGAAAAAAACATTTAAACACGTATTTCAGTATATGTTTTGACGACAGACTAAGACAAAGAAGTATTACTTGAGAATAGAGGAAAAATTAAACCAGGAGCGTGAAATGACTTAATAATGAAATTAGAATAGGTGTGCTTAGAGTTTCCATTGGGTTCCAGTGACTTAAATTTATTAAATCACGCAAGTTTCGATAACTTAGAATCTGTTATCGCCTTCAGGTGAAAAGCTACCGAAAAGATACGAGAGATAGATATGTTGACTAAATTTAGACATTTGAAGGAATTTTCAAACAATTGAAATACTGTTTGGAATAAAAATTGTATGTAAATAAATTTATGGGTTACTGTTTATACAGGGTGTAAATGAATAAGTGAACATATAGCCGCAAACGCTCCATTACCGATATACAAAGTTAGAAATCTTCAAATTTTTTCAGATTTTTTCTTCTGACTACTAAATTATTCGAGATACAGGGTGGTACTTTTTCTGGGGTCACGTGTTCTTTCTTTTTTCAGTAAGCCCACTCAATTGACAAAAGCTGTAAATAAATCTCTTACGAATTTGCTATTTTTTTTATTACTTGCGTTTTTTTCATATCTGCCACTGTTTTTGTGTAAAAAAACTGATTAATTTCATGTGTAACGTAGAAACAAACATTCCCTCTGTTATTTATTTTTCTAGTAGGCTGTTGACATATTAATTCCTCTTATTGACAATTCAAACTTTTTTACTAACCTACGGTGATAGATGTGACTTCGCGCAAATTTTCACAAATATGTGGCTGACATTTATTTCGTCTACGGTCTCTCTAATGGTAAATCAATGTATCCTCAACTACTAAGAGAAGCAGTACTTCAAACCTAGAAAACATGATTGTGGTGACCACCGGGATATCAGAACACCAGATTTAGAGAAATCTGTACTTAATTTAATTGACGAGCAACCCGATACCATCACTTGCCATGTTAAAGGAACAACTGTTTTATCCATATCATGTACAACGAGTCTAGGCTCTGTTACCTGGTGAATGTTCTAACCGTCTCGCATTTGTGTTTTGGATGATTAGAGAACACCCAGAATTCTTGAAGCTCACTACCAGCAACGATTTTCTTCAAACGTGTTGATTGGAACTATTGAAGATCACCTAATTAGCCCACATTTCCTTCAACCTACATTAAATGGAGATATATACACTGAGTTTCTAAGAGAGGAGCGGCCAGTTCTATTTAATCCGATTCCTTTGGGTTTTAGACCGGTAATGTCGTTTCCTGCTCATTTTAGTATGAGAACACGTCAATATTTCAAAGAAACATCCAGATCGCTGGATAGGTCAAGGTGGACATCTATTTTCGCCAGCTCATTCACCTAATTTAAATCCGATATACTTTTGAACTTAAGGACATCTAAAAAGTTGATTCATAGTGGAACTCCTGTTCAAGGCTTAGTAGATTTCATTATTGTTTCTTGTATAGTTATTCAAGATTCTCCTGGGATTTTCAATCGAATACGAAAATCTATGTTTCGACCTCTAGTCTCCTGTGTATTGGTTGAAGGTGGCCATTTTGAGCACTTAATTAGATCTCTTCGTTTTCAAAGTTAGATCAACTTGTTTTTTAAATGATTTTGAAACAATTATAGCATATTGCATCACAGATATATTGTTTGATTTTACGGTACACATGAAATTGATAATTTTTTTTACACACAAACAGTGGCAGATACGAAAAAACGCAAAAAATTAAAAAGATTGCAAATTTATAAGAGATTCATGTAGAATTCCCAGGGGCTACTGAAAAAAAGTTGTAGGGTTAGAATATGTGACCCCGGAAAAAGTATCAACCTGTAGATTTTCATGACCGTTTCTGTGATCTTATTATGAAGACTTCATAGAGGAACTAATGTCCCAAAATAGAAATAAATATCTCTGCAGTTTTACTAGACAGAAGAAAGAAGAAAAAATCTGAAGATTTCAACATCTTGTACATCGGAATCGAAGCGTTTGTGGATATATGTTCATGGGAACTTGTTGCAATAAAATTACTGGAGGAAGCACATCTTGAAACCTTTCGGACTTATTCATTTTCACCCTGTATAACTATGTGAATCTTAGGAGCAAACAAAAATTAAAATGCAAACACTGGAAAATATAATTTATTGTACAAACATAGTAAATTAATTACAGCAGGTAAATTACAAATACGGACAACAACAGTAAATCGAAAGAGCCAAATTGACGCTTTTTCTCAAAACTATGCAACTGTACTAAGAGCAAAATAAATGGATATTAAAAGGATAACAACAATTTCACTGCTTAATCTTCATACAGATTCTTATTCTATAAAGAAATCGATAGGTTGATTAGTAATGGTTCACTTTTCTCCGTTATGCTTATGAATGAGTAAATCCGTTGCGTCATTTTAAATAGTCAAGGTTAATTTCTACACTATTCTATGTCTGTAGTAAAGATTAACGTCCTTGCAATGCCAGAACTCATTGTCAATGTGAATGTATTATGTAAACTTAAATATGCATTTATATTACGTAATATACGTATTTAACATAATTTTGTACAAGTATTTGACGGTGCATAGTTTGCACTTGTGTTTATTAATTATAATTTGAATGTCAAGAACCTGTGAGACACTCAGATGTTAAAAAATGTATCAGATAGTTTTTCAATATGTTCTTAAATTTGACAGCGAAATTGTTGTTCGTAAATACAGAAAATATTACACATGTTACTTTTTAAATTTTTCTCTGTTCAGTATTCGCAACATTGTTTTCAACTTCGGTTTCAACCAGAGCCTTCAAGGGTATAAACATAAACTATCCCGAGAAACCATGTTTAAAAGCCATATACGTAGGCGTCTTTCTCTGTCCTTTGAAATGTATATGCGTGTCGTTAGGAAACATCGTCCTCTTTATTGAAAGAATTAACAGTTCGTTGTTTTTCTCTCGGATTCATTTCGCGATAGCTCCGAACGTTGTACCTTACACTAATCCATTTTTATTACTTTTATATTATAATTAGGTTCTTCGCCTACAAATACCGAAATGAACTGTCTGCTGGTAATCGCGAAAAATATAGTATTTACATTAGGTTTGGTCCGAATACTATGTAACGGGATTATTAATTTTATGTGATTGTTTTGCTCCTCATATTTACTTAATACTGAACTTGAAGAGTATACCTTTTTAATTACACTTTACTTTATAAATTTGGAACGTAAAATTTATAACCTATTACTTGTTTTTTTAGAAGTTGTATAGGTTTAACAACAATTTATTCGAAAGAAAAGAACATTATAATATAATTATAATACCGAAAAGCCTACATACGTTAATGCTAACTTACAATATATTGAACACGCAATGATCATACAGGCAAATAATAAGAGCAATTGAAATTCTGCTTTAGTTGTAAAAAAGATAATTTTTGTTTCAAAAGGTTCAGATACAGTTCTGAAGATGTTCTGACACCTTTGTATGCTATATAAAGAACAGTGACAATTTAATATCATTGCGCCAAAGCATTACCAGTAATAATAGCATTAGGGTTCTCTCTAAATTTTTTTGATGGGGCCCTATCAATAAAAACTGCACGTTGTATTTTAGTTACGTCATAAATCAAACATTGATGAATTGTGCCTTTTTTCAGAGTTTCTTTGCCATTACCAACGGGGTTTGACCTAGACCTCGAAAAGTTTGGAAATATACAGTAATTTCGTGAACACTAACACCAGTGTTCAAAAAAGTAGTTAAAAATTTACTTTTAGTAAGGTCCAATTCTTCACTTTCGGAGCATTGTCCATTCGCGTTTTCATTAATAAAGCCATCATTCTTCAACTACTGACTAATTTTAGGTAACAAAGAATGCGCAGTTAGTAGTAAATAAAAAAATGTCAAATCAGAGATTCCCCTAACATAGATTTGCTAGCTCGCCCCAACGGCAGCGTCACCGAAAAAGTACTTTCTTAGTTAACAAAATGCGGGCCGAACGCCAATGCCCAATCGTCCTGCCAACGTACTGCGATAAAAAATGCAGAAACCAAATTGATCAACATCTTTTTGTTTAGGATATGTTGAAATCCTTAATGATTATCTTCAATTTGTATTATGCTGTTTAGATGTTTCACTTTAATGGATTTTAAGCAAATAGATACAAAAAATTACAAAGTATATTTTTTAACTAAAATAAAATATATATAACTCAGGTACTCTTGGGCCGGGGCTCTGCTGGGTCGAGGTAATTGAAAAAATGAATTATTGGTTATTAAAAACACTTATTTTGTAAAGTATTGCTATAAAAATATATTTCATCAATAAATGTCAACATAAATAAACCCAATTGTAAGACTGAATTTAAAAAATATAAGGAAACATAAGTTTTGGGAACTAGAAATTACACAGCAATGAAAAATAATTTATGAAGGAATTAAACGTCTAAAATCAGTGACTAAACGGTCAGTTTACACACCGGCATTATGGAGCATAATAAATATTTGAACAAATAAGATTAATGTCCAAATTTTCATAAATATTACACTAAAATGTATCAGAATAATAAAAATTACAAACAAACTCATAATGCACCATGCGTTGAAAACATTTTAAGTGCAGGTCATTTGCAGAAAAAAAGCCTTTACAGTGACATAATTAATATTAGAAGAAAATTAGCATCTGCATGTTCTAAAGGAAATTTAGTATTTTTGTTTGACTCCATATCTACCAGTGAGACCATGTTGCTATGGATACAAAAGATAGCATTATAGTTGCAACTCCATTAATTTGTTGTTAGATTTTAATTCTTTATAAAAGTTTTGTTCAATCTTAGTTGCGATAATTTCGTATTCACTGCAACGTATGTTTTAAAAATGGGTACCTCGGTAATTTTTGCAGAATGACAACTAAACAAGAGGCATAGAAGTAGGTAAACACCCCTGAGTGCAGCTTGTCAAAATTTTAAGTTTCAAATCATTTGGGATACCAATTACAAAAATCGTTAAATCAAGATCAAAAAAATTCTCTGAACTTCTTTGGATCTGAAACTTTCAATTGCCTGTGGTTAATCAATATTTCATTGTATTATGCTATAAATAAGTAGGTACAGAGAGAGATGAATTAAATAATTTGTAAACCTTCACATTTGTTAGACAAAACCATATCGCAATAAAATAATTAGTGTAATATATTACAAAATTATTTATCTGTAATTAAAATATCAACATTGAGCCCTTAGAATAAATTATTGTTTATTTATTTGATAAAGAAAACTAGAGACAAGACACAATTGAAATACCACAGGAGTCTGAGAAACCTTTCATAAAAATTAAAGTAACAGTTCATTTTAGCTGAGCGTGCTACCCCAGTTTAAAATAAAAGGGATCTGATCCGTCGAATAATTACTGGGATGGATAATTTAACTCTGTTTCTTGTATTATAATTGTCACTCTGGAAAAATTACTAAGACTGTAGTATTAACAGTTAACAGAAAAGCTTAACAAGTAAAATTAAACAAATTATAAATATTTAAAATATGAAAAATCGTTAGTTCTTTGATTAAATTAATTAAACAAAAGATTAGCGAAGTTGAGCTTTTAAAAGCTCATTTTGTAGCAATGAAGACAATGAACCTGACTATTAGCGACTTTTTAATGTTGAATTTTACGCAACTGCGGTATATTAGTGTCCTAAAACGCTTTGGTTTTGGTTTTGCTCTAATAATGAATTTCGCCATTTGAATGTCCTAGCCTCTAGTTATACAACTGGCTGTAACTTAATTATATTTTATATTTCAGTTCAACATATCTAAGTAAAATTAAATACGGGATGATAACTCAATAGATTCATTTGATGGTAGTGATAAAAATTATGTATTTTATGCATTTATAATTGTTTTACATTAGTAAAACCTATCAAGGTTTTAATATACAAATTATGATTCAGTAAGTCCGTACAATATCAAAAGTACCAAGGTTAATTGATAAATATAATATTTTTATTTCATTTTTAAATTAGTAATTTCTAATGATTATTAAGGTATATAAAATTTCTTAAAAATCATTCAAGTAGCGCATTAATTGTTAGTACATTTTTGTTGCTAAAACTTAGTCTTGTATTTGCGTAATATATTATATTTCCATTTGTTTATAAAGTATTTATGTATATCAGAAACTGAAAAAATATAATATCAATGTTTTTTTCTACAAATATATTATCTAAGATATGTAAACAAAAAATTAGAACATTTTGTACTACATAATTAAAACAAATTAGTACTTACATAAGTTGAAAAACCTTTACTAATGTCCTTTCCTTAACTTTACTCACTACCGTTTAAACACCAATGAAATTTAGGTATAATTCCGAAAAACTGTAAAATATTTGATGATAGAAGATAAATTTAAAATTATTTTTTAAGTATAAAACAGATTTTTACAAAGTTTTGGGAACATGCGATACTTGAAGTTTGCTATAAGGTGGTCGATATACTTATAGGATCCCCCACCTATACTTTTTGCAAGCTGGTATTCGCGAAGAAGATGCGATCATCAGGAGCCGTAAGTACGAAGACAAAGAAATATATCACCAACCTGTATATAGATTACATGCAGATTTAGTATAGTTTTGATTTTATATCTAATCCTCAACAAAATTATGAGTCTACTGAATTAAATAATTGTCTTAAATCGTTACGCATTCGAAATTTCGGTCAACATTTTGCAGTGCGATTTTCAATTAATGCTATCTCAAATATGCCGACAGGATTTCTTCCACGAAATACCTGCTTAAATTACAGATGTGAAAAAGAAGTAAGTAATTTTGAAGATTTTAATTTTTTATCAAAAAATTACCGACATGCGATTCAGCAAGTTCATTGAACTTCATCCGTATTATTTTTAAGGTGTGCTAATGTTTATGTTATTTCATATTGTGGTCGATTTAAATATTCGTTTTACATGTGAAAGACATTATTACTTAATGAAATGTTCTCTTAATGTTAGATATATTGACATATATATATATATATATATATATATATATATATATATATATATAGTGTTGATAGAAACTTGTATCTTAATCATGAAAACTAGAATCAAGTGGAAGTTTATGTAAGAAGGAACAAATAAATATATTCCGTAATTTTTGCATAAAAAGGTTTTCGTATTCTGTAACATTAACTACCTAATTTTCATGAAGTGTAAAAATATTAATTGATAAATTTTAGACGAAAAACATTGAAAATGTAATTTTCTTACTAATATATTTATAAACATTCGAATATTATTGTTTTTCCGTAAAGGTGTTTCAACGGACTTTATATATATATATATATATATATATATATATATATATATTTCAATTTATTTTATTGTTGAAGCCCTTAGTGGCTTCAGTTGGGTATACTATTTTATATTTTACTTGTTCATCCGGCTATTTTTCGAAAAATATTTAAATTATATCATACATTTATAAATTATGATAAAATAAATTCATGTAAACAATTATATAATCAAATCAATTAATTTTAATAATAATCATTTTACTTACTGTTTGTTCTCTTATGTGGCTTGTGCAGCTTTCCTCAGAAGAAACTCTCATCAAATTGCCTTTTTAAAGACTCTTATTTTTATTTTTAAATTGCTCAAACTTTATCATTGGCTACTAAATATATATATTTTTCTAACTTTAAAATTGCTTGTTAAATTTTAATAATGTGAAATTATTATTCTTTATTTAAATTTATATATTGATTATTATTATTTAACTTTAAAAAATACATTCTCAAAATATATTTTTTAATCATTTAAAATTTATCAAACCTTACTTAAATTTTCTATACTTTTGAGAATTCTCTTTCTTTCATTGAATAAACCTTATCTAAATAAATTCCTTATCTAATATTTACAAATATTCAAATTCGTTTTTACAAAACATACAAAATTAATTAACTGTAAATTATTTACCTTCTAATTGGTTTTTGTATTAGTCTTTGTAGTTTACCATATCTTTTCTTTCCTTTGCTCCTTCTCCCCATTTTCTTTTATTTTTATATTAATTATCCATCGATTTTTATTTTAAATTCATTCCATTTTCAAATTATTATTGTTTATTTTTATCACTTGGCATTTCCTTCTAATGCTGCAAAGATTTGTTTTCAGACAACTTTCATTCAAAAGTTGGTATTATGTATTGCCCGACACTGAGAATTTGCGACTTTGGCCTTTTATGCCCTTCAACAGTTTTAAAATTTTAGTAACTTACAATTTTACTAGGATTAAGTTGTCAACAATGTCAACTGATATTTCACGTTCAACATCAAACATTAATGGCTTACTTGATTAATTAACAAAAAAAGTAATATCCGAGGCGACTGATAAACGACGAATCTCCTGAATTTATCACATATGAACAAGAGACTATAACCAAGGCATATTTTAGTCAAATCAAGGGTCTAAATTTGCTTAAAAAAGTTTCATATGCTATGAATAATATGTTATTGGAAAGCTTATTTCTTTTTAAATAAAATGTATCCTATTGACTATAGCCTAATTTTGCTCCCGTCTTGTTGTTTTTGGACCATGAATGTTTGACTCCGAACATTGTCAATTTTTCTAATAATTAAATAAATAAAGCTTAAATCAACTATCTAAATCTTATTTTCTAAACTACATAAATTCTTATATCCTTTACATATGAACTTTTCACTTGCACATTGTTTTTAATAAAGTTCTAATTCTGGCATGGTTCGGTTAATAAAAGTTCATTTTCACTTATCTTTAATTGTCTTGTATTTCCACTTCCACTACATATTTCAGTGTCTATTCAATAACTGATTTTCTATCATATTATGTGTTCAATTACTTAAGTGATTTTTTTTCTCCAGTTGTCACCAACTTCATAAGTCTCTACTATCTATTCAACTTTATTTGCAACTCATGTAATTGAAATTGGTAAACCAATATATCATTTTTGATTATTAATCGGTTTACCACTTTGTTTCTATGTCAATATTCTTGTATACAAAAATGTATGTAATTATTCAATACATAACAGTTGTACAAATGTTTTGTCGTCATTCATGAATTTGTTTACGTTTGAAAATAACATAGTATTCTCGGAAGTAGTACGGTAGTCATAATAATAGTGTATCACCAATAGATTCTAACCTTTGAGACTCAAGAACTTTGACCTGCTTATCCAAGCAGAAATAGCTCTTATAGAGTATAGTGGAACAGATCCACTGACTAGTTTAAGATCTTCATCGTCTTATGAACTTCTTGCCAAACTATGTTTTAGGTGCTAATACATTTCGCTACACACAATCATCTACTGTTGAAACTTCCATCTGCAGAACATTTCGCAATTGCTTTTACCTCGAATTTTATTAGTTCTTTTAGTACGTTTGACCGAGTACCAACGATCAGAATAGAAAGACTTGTTTGGACAAGAACCGAATACACTCCTAATGAGATGGAGAAAAATCTCATCAGCAGTGTCTGGACAGTCTACGACAGCTCTTTCGATTGAGAAGGTCAAAACCAGTAACAATTACAACACACTTTTCCGGCAATATATGAAAACTTAACAACATCAATAATAATTCTAGTTATAAAACAGACACTCTGGCAGCTTTCAACTTCCTATAATTCCAGAGTGCTGGATTAATGAGGAGGAGGCTGCATTTCAGAAGATTTACAACGGAAGTGAAGCACCTCCATTGGAAAGCACCAGGTTCAGACAAAATTACTGGATTTCATTAACAGCCCTTATAAAGACATAATTGATGTATTATGGTGTACCTATGTACACAGGACCCAGCAAAGTGCCCTTGACTCATAACATCTGTATTAATCATCGAATTGTGAGCTGAACAACATAATTACTCAACAACAAAAGGGATGCGCTCGAAAAAAGGCCACTTGGCCTCATTTGAAGCCAACTGTTCGATACAAACTGCCCTTCAACAGTATATTCCAGGGAAATTGCTATGTAACTCGACATATATATATATATATATATATATATATATATTATACATATGCATACATACAAAAATATATTTTGAGGATAATATCGTAATTATGAGACAACTAATATTCAGAATAAGGTAATGTTTTTTTCGGTTGCTATTCCTTCTTTAGTGTCAACTTAAGAGTGTCAGATTTACAGATGGTTTAGATTTTTTTAGTTGTCTCAGGGTTCCATACGTTCAAAGACCAGAAACCCTTATAAAATTACTATGTCTGTCTTGAAACTATTGGACGGAAATGATTGAAATTTGTTATCAGTAGACAGATTGGTGCAACTAGAAGTACATAACGTAACTGAAATTCTGATCCACTTCTTGGAATAAACTATTGTACAGGAAAAATATCCGCAAGTATACTTTCTTTTTCGCAAAATATTTGTTTAAAAGAGACTAACTGATAATACCTCACGCTATCTTTGAAAGAAAAATGAAGGAAAATTCTTAATATTAATTCTGGAGGGCAAATAATAAAGTTTAGTAAAAGATAAAGAATTTTTTGTCTCTGAATTTATCACAGTATGAATACAAGACGACTAATCAAGAGCTCCACAGGGCAGAAATCGATTTTAGGAAACTACTCATAATCATAGAGTATTCTCAACTCAAGTTTATGAAAAAGATAAAGCGGAATTTTTGTTTCCTGCTCATCACCTAATATATCAAATGAAAGAACGAGGTACAAAAAATATAAATATGTTTTATTTAAATTTGTTTAAGAGATATTCAAGAAAATAATTGAAATAATAGCGAAAACAAACCCAATATATATATATATATATATATATATATATATATATATATATACATATATATATCCAAATTATTTTCTAAAAACAAATTTGTGTCTCAAGGTAACATAAGAAAATAACAAGTAAAAGTAAAACGACAATCATTTTCCTTATAATAAAATAAATGGTAAAAACCCATAGTTCTGATTCACTTGCCTATTAAATAACTAGGAAACTCAAAAACCAGTAAGTAAAGGGAATACAATAAACTCCTGTCTGAAAACTTTATTTGCAATTATTGCGGGTCTCAGAACATGAAATATATTGTAAACAACACATTGACTTTTGAGTAAATGAGTACTACTGCTATTTGCCGCAAGTTTCCAATATAAGTGGCAAACATGAGACAATATTTTTGGAATTTTATAGTTTATATTTCGATGAGTGAAGTAAGGTAGAAAATATTATTCTAACCATTATAATAATATATTACTTGGAGGAATTACTGTGTTATGAATTAAACTCACAATTATAGCTTATGTGATTGTTAGAATTTACTTATATTGGAAATCATCTAATGTTCAATGAATTTAGAAATGCTATTTTAACTAATCGCAAGAACCCTGGTTAGATTAGGTACGAGCAGTAGGAGATATATATTTTTATTTGAAACGTTCATACTTAAACAAAACATTTAAAAAAATATATAACCGACTTCCACCCATAACGAAAAAGATAAAAATAATTATAACAAATTACAACTCTAGCAAATAAATATCATATTCAATGTTGTTAGGTACCTATCCAGGAAGTAAAAAATGTAAACATTAAAAGGTGCTCATTCTGTACAAATTAATTACCTACTAATCTAGTATATTTTTGAAGTCGGTGCCAAGCAAATCTAAAATCCTTCATCGCGTACTTATCTATTACTTCATCAAACTTGATTGTTGCTTGTTGTTGCTGATTGTTTGCCATAACTAAACACCCTGTGTATAAACGCACCAAATAGCAGTTTGGAGTTTGACATGTGTTGTCACTGAATTTTCTATTAAGCCGGCAGAATGTGACAACCAAAAGCACCGTCTTCGCAAAATGGAAAAATTTGCATTTAAATAGGTATTTGCCTGGTATATAACAAAACGAGCTTGGTACTCATTGATTTAAGGAGCCGAAAATACTATGCTTTACTACCTATATGCTTGAGATGTACATAGAAAATTTTCAAATTCGCAATTAAAACTTCCAGTGCCTAAAATTACCGCACTATTACGTTGGAATTAAAATATTTATGAGGCAATGTCCGTTATGTCATTTCGATGAAATTTTTGAATTTTGGAATTTTCGGCGATTTTCTGCAAAACTGCAAGTTGCACGTCGCAGAAAAGTATATGAGATCACCTAAGGATCTTCCTTAATAGATTAAACGTTAAAAAACTATACACATTCATAAGGAGTTATGGAAAAATCGACTAAAATATTAGGGATATTGGTCAATTTCCATGCACGCATGTGTTCATTCACAAATTTTATCACTTTACCAATAGAATTCTTTCAAGTTTCACCCATCCGGATATATACTCTATAAACAAGACCATATTCGTTCAAAACCGTTCACCACAGGAGAAGAAATCAGGTAACATACATACAAAAAAAAAACAAAAAATACGCTACGAATTGATAACCTCCTCCTTTTTGGAAGTCGGTTAATAAATAAGTTTGACTCGCGTTTTCTTTAACATGAAGAATTTTAATAATCGCTTTACTTACTTCTGGTATTTTTGTACTTATAGTCGGAACGAAAATTCCAAACTATTGTATAAAAAACTGCTAAAGGAATAGTTGCACTGGAAAAATAGCTTGCCGATATAAACTAAGAGCCGGACGGGAAAAATTTACTACCCATTTTCGGCACCATAAGTGTCTATGACTTAAATACTACAGCCTAAAAGAAAACGTTTAAGCTCTATGCCGTCAATTCTACGTGGCACATGTATTGTCTGTGGAAAGTCAATCTTGCTATTTTCAAACCCGGTAAATTAATTAAATTATAATTGACGGCATTTCGAACTAAGCTAGATATTGGAGAAGTAAGACACAAAAACCTTGTGCCGTAGAAAAATAATGGTGCTGGAAAGAATAAAAAATTTTCATTTTCCAAAAATTTTCTCCGATGGAAAAATTATAGAAAACTGTACGGCATGTCTGATTTTAAATAAATATATTTATTTAAAAGTAATATTTTACTACGCCGCGACGTATCATTGCTATGACTCTAAGGGCTTTTACTCTGACGCCAATTTTCTCATTTCAACCCCTATTCGAAAAAAATATTAGAGGCACCCTAAAATTAAAAAAAAAATTGAAAGTACAATATACTTTAAATAATTCTGCCGTATATTTTTCATGAGCTTACTACAGGAAAATGAATTTTCCGCCCGAGGGATGAATATTTTAATAAAAAGTTCATGTAAATTAAGTATTAAAAAAATGTTGGCGTATAAATATCGTGGCACTGAAGGGAAAAAAGACCACAGTTTCAAAAAAACGTTTGCATGTAACTGCAATTTTTTTTCACAGTAAATTTCGTTATTTAGTAAAAATGTATTATTTATTTTTTTATTAAGCTGTATATATTTAAAATTCAAGGAATAAAATTGTTTAATGTAGGATGACGTAAAATTGTAAAATTAATTATAATTTTTAACATAATTTTCTTTGAAAAATAATTTATTTAAGAAAAAACTAGTTAATCAAGTAGAACGAAGCACTTTAACTTCAAGAGGACAGATAATCAGGTGATAATTTTTTTTGAAAAATATTTAGGGCACTTAATGATTTTCTTTATTTTAGATCATAAGTAAACCATTGAAATCGGTGCCGTACATTTTCTAATAATTTTTTCAAAGGGGTGTTGAAATGAAAAAAAATGGTGTCAGACTAAAAGCCCTTAGAACCAGAGCAATAATACGGCATAGTAAAATATTACTTTTAAATAAATATATTTATTTAAACTGGGAGAAAATTTTTGGCAAATGATTTTTTTAAATTCTTTCCAGCACCGTTATTTTTGTACGGCACAAGGTTTTTGTGTCTTACTTCTCCAATATCTAGCTTTGTTCGAAATGCCATCAATTATAATTAGTGCTCAAAGGTTTTCTTTTATAACACTCATGGTGCCAAAAATGAGTAGTAAATTTTTCCCTTCCGGCACTTAGTCTAATAATCCGTGACGTCTAACTTAATTCTAGGACAATTTGCCACAAAAGCTACTCCATATCGGTGCTGGCGAATAGAACAAAGTTTTGTATTCTACCATTGTCTATTCCGCAATCAAGTAAACTATTTTTTTTAAACGCTTGGCTTCATCTAGTACTTTATTATGTATTCTGTTGACATGAAGTGGAGACACTAGTGTGGTGGTCAACAAGCAACGTACGGCTATAGACAATTTTAGTTGCTTGAGTAGAAACAAAATGTCACAAACAAAATATTTCTCTCCAAAATATCAACTTGTGGCAACAAGGAGAAACAAAAAGCAACTAAAAGTTTCTAAATGTTCCTCTGGTGCAAGGTCACTTTATGTTTTCGCACGATCTTGTCAGTTGTGCCTCTAATATACAGTAAAGTGATTTGGAAAGGGTTGTTTTCGTTGCTAGTTTTCTGTTTCGTGTTTTTTTATTTTTTTATTGACTAATCTCAAAAAGTAGGATGCAATTAATTCATCGGAATATTTTTTAATGTATGCTCTTCGATCACTCTAAAAGGAGTCGACCAAATTCTGTAACTTAAAATGCATTGCGTTAAGGACTAATATATTTTTCTATAAAGTAAGATTTATAGTTGCCACTGAAACGGCTTAACCAAGTTGAATATTTCAATTTGTATTCTATTAAGGTATATTCAGTGGAATTCTATGCATTTTTCTGACGTAAACAGGAACAGCAAATATATTCAAGCAATGCTAATATTATAATTAAATAATTAGAGGCAACACAAAAAAATACAAGCTTTTATTCAGCTTCACTTGCCCACGGCATGCAAGTTAAACTCAATTTACTTCTTTCTATTCAACTGAGCTGAAATTTAGCATGCATGCGTAAGTTGATGAAAGAGAAAAATGTATTGAGCTGATCTAACTATGGAGTCAGAAGCTAATAACAGAATGTTAATAATAGAACAATGCAATAGGAACTCAATGAAAAATTCTTAAATAGAAATTATACCATAAGAAAGAGACTGCAGTTTTGCTCTAGGAGATCAAATTTGGGAGTTCCCAATATGAATAATGAAAATTGTGGATTATATTATTTTCATTGTTGAGAATTAAACAATTAAATTAACACCTAAACACAAAAACAATATTTTATGGTTGGAGTGTATAACAGGAATTACTCAAGTAAATTTTTTACAAACAGCATTTAAAAAAAACTTAATACTAACTTAATGGATAAAATTTATTAAATAATATGTACTTGATTAATACCTTGAATTTTATTTTCAAATTTAGAATATGCGCTTCCTCAAGAAATTCTTTGCTATGTTTAAATCCAGACAGACCATATTAAATAATTTTTAAATAGATATGTTAATATATCTAGACATAAATTACTTATCCAGCAGTCACTTCACTTGTTAACAAGCATTGGAAGACAATAAATTAAGTGAATTCCCTCCGTTACAGTAAAATTGCAAAGAAAAAATCATTATAGTTATAATAATTGTATTGGTATCAAACCTTTGGAGATATGGTTTCGCGTTTGCCGATATCATACTTGTTTTCTGTCAAGCTCTTTACCGGCGGCTTTGTCCATTGCTTTCCCCATTTTTGTCATTTATCGATACAGCATAACAAATTATCAAAAAATGTATTTTATTATTTAATTTGTAGACATTTTATTTTGGAAATTCTGTGGAACCTTTGGTGTGTCACAAATGTAAAAAACAAAGTTTTGCACCCTTACACAAACCTTTATTTAAAACGCTCAACGCCATTTCAACAACTCTAAGTTGTCATCTTCATGGAGTCAACCAAACTAAATATATTTACTATTCTCGCTTTGTTTTGTGGGATATTTCGGGAGCATCTAGCTGTTTCGTGAATTAGTCGGAGAACTGAAGTTGTGTGCTTGAAGAAACGTTGTTTAACACACCTTGGACCCCTATTTGAACTGGTAGGGTGAATTTTAACTGAATTTCATTAGACTGCTGCTCCCTTTAATTCTGATCATCCCTAGCGGAAACATTCTCTTCCTGATACAGAGCTATTTGCTCTATATGAACCATCTTCTTAGCCGACGGATTCCAGTGAATACCATATGCATTAGGTGTAGTTCGTGTGTGGCCAGTACGCTTTGTCTAAATTATTCCCCTTGGCGATTTACTTGCCAACCTGCAGACCGCACGGAAACACTAACACTCTCCCGGAAAGAAGTCTGACCGGAGTTTGTCCTGTACTGTTGAGGACTGCTGAGCGATAGATCGAGAAGAACATTAGTATACTTGTTGTTACGACGTTGGCGAGGACTTGTTCCAAGGTTTTTTTTAAATCTTTCCACCATTCAGGCCGCTTTGTAAATGTAAGATCTGGTTCTCGTCTTCTAGAATCGAAGTTTCGATTTTGGTCAGAATGCAGCTCTAATCGCACACCATATTTGGTGAAAAGCTGTTTCACCAACACCGTTGTCACCGTGGTTTCTTCATAGTCGATAGAGATCAGAATATATTTGTTATCCCTTTCAGACTCCGGAGATGACCTAGTTACATCAGTAGCAACTATTTAAAACGAAACTCCCAAATTGTTGGCTCTGACGTGTTTGAACCAGTTTACCCGGTAAAATCGTGTCTTATACAAAGTGTAATAATGTATTCTGTCAGAATTCTTTATTTGACATATCAGTTTCTTTGTCGGCAGAGATCTGTCAAATTCGCTTCACATTTCCATTTTCTACTCTAAGAGATTCCCATGCACTTCAGGATGTCTGAATGTCTATCTATTTCATCCTGTAGAGGTCTCGAGCCCCATTTCTTCTATAGTAATATAGTAGTTTCAGTATTTGGCTCGACCAGTTGGTATTGTGTGCAATATTCCATAGTATAACCTGTATTTATCTCAAGTCGAACCTATAGTTAAATGGCCAAAACGGTGTTCTATATTAACGTCATATTGTTGCAGTTTCGCCATCCACCTGAATAGTTGTCTCCTTTTTAAACCCAATATCCATTTGATGCGGCTTGACTAGTTCTGATTAGGAAGTAATCGAGGTATTTATTAAAATAGTTCAAAGCCCTCATTATTGCTGGTAGTTCTTTCCTGGTAATTCGTTTCTGACTTGAGAATCCTGTCACGTTGGGAAAGGGCTGCCACCAAACCGATGTTGCTAGAGTCGGGATCGAATTTTGTAAATATGGTTTAGGGAGAATGGAAGCGCAGTGCGATATAGTGTCTAGATTACTGAATAAACTGATAAATTGTAGAGGCATTTGAAGAATTGTATTTTGTGAATTGTAAAGTTGTACCATTTGAGGTTCTAAAGGCGTAGGTGCTGGATATCAATGGTTATATATATTTCACTAGTAGCTATTTCTAAAAATTGAGTTACTAAGCAAAGCACCTCAAGATTTTGTAAAACATACTTTTGTTTATCTATGTGTTTTTTTTAAATTCTCTGAAAATTACTTAAATTCAGCTTTTTATCCTACATATGACATTATATTTTTCTTAGTTTCGCATGTCGCCGCTTGAGGACTTTTTCGATTTTAATTTATTTTTATTTTTGATTTTATAACAAATAAAATGAAATGCTTTGGTATGATTTTTTTTCATTAAAAAGTAGCAAAATAATTCCTAAACAAGCTCTCGAAACCCGCATCTCGATCCCTTGTTCTTGTGAATAACATCTTAATAATAAAAATTAAAATTGTTATTTTTTAAATCAATTACCTATGCTATTAATTCTATTCTATTCTATTTTTACAATGGTAGTGAAATTTTAGTCTCTCTCAAAGAGTTATTAGGAAATGATTTCCTAATGATTCTAGTATTACCTCTTAACGTTTACATTTTAGGAATTTGAAATTCTGATGTTCTTCATATCTTATCTTTTTATCTTTGCGTTTATTTGGTAGCATACGTATAACTTCGTCCAATCAAGAACATTTTATTGTAAGACTATTAGTTTATTCTCTGTATGTCAGTGATTCAAAACTTATCTGTAAGTTACATAATAGGAATAAAACATCAAACTGAAAATCAGTCCTGGGATTGTAATATAAATGTAGTTCTGTGTTTTCTAGTTTGCTGGGGATAAATCTGAATTTCACTAATTACTTATTTTGTATTCTTCTTTTTTATTGCGCAGGAGTCAATATATCTTCTAAATATCCCACAAATTTCTCTCAAAGTTGTAAATATTCAAAATTTACCAAGAAACCCAGAACTTGCGGTGAGACAAGCAATTAAGGAATCGTGACTAATCGTAAATATTGATTAATGGCTTTTGTACTCATAGGGTTGGTCAGATCATATTCATTACGATCAAAAACTAATTTAAAAAGTTTCGGCTTCTCAAGTGGTACTCGTAATTAGGGTCGTTTAAGTTTTACTACTAACAAAGATGATGTAATTTATAATTTTTATTAGTAGGTATATAACAAAAATATTTTTTTTGACGTGTAAGGTAGTAATGCAACCAGAACTATAGTATTTCTAACACTGCCCTAAAAGAGGTGAATAATTATAGTCATTTTAAGTCCCCCGTATTCAGTCATCATGTGGGATTATTTACGATTACATTGGATTCGCTGAGTTGGAATTTGTCAAAGTACCAAAGCAGCTGATTAGGGGCGTTCTGCAACTATAATTTGAGTTAAAAAAATAAGGGGTCTTGAGCCGGTATCAAATCCCCGCCAAGTCAAAGTTTTTCAACTAATAAAAAATAGAGACGCATATCCATGTGGTACAGTCGTCTCTGATGTAAATGGCGAAATTCCGCAAAATCGACATTTGCTCCTTACCAACCCGTACTGAGGCAGTTTGGCAAGGTATGCCTCATATCCCCATATCCGTTGGAAAATTCAAAAAATATTCTTCATCTTCTTATTCCTTCAAGCCAACTCTTCTCATAAAAAGACATTAAGCTCTTCTTCTGTTCCCTCACGACCTTAAATGTCTCCGATTAGCTCTTCAGCTTTTCTCTTCATGAATAAATTTTTTACACATTTAGTTATTCAAGGCCAACTCCTCAACCTCTAGTCTTCAGTTCCCGATAGAAACTGTCCAAAAATATATTCTTCTTCTCAGTCCTTCAATTTTTCAGTCACACAATTCTTCTTCTTTTTTATTTCAGTTAGTCAAATAAAGACCATTTTTCCACCTATCTTCAAATCTCTTCAACACAGTACTTCAGGACCTCTTACAGATCCTAAGCTATTCTTCTTAACTGCATCTGATGATAATGATGATATATGTTCTGAGAGGCTTCCGCGGTCATAATTATGAACTGGGCGAAGTTCCGGGGTAGAACCGTATATATGAAATACTCGCCGACTGATCTGATATCACCAAAAGTTTTAATCTCCCCAAAAATATTTCCTCTCATCAGTTCTGTATTAAGAGTTTTTTAATATATATTCTTTTAGCTGAGGTAGTACGGGTATTTTCCATGTAACGTGTCGTTTTTTTGCTATATATGATGCTGTTTCAGTTTTCCATATATAAGTACTTTTTCAGGCTTTCTAGTGGTTTATAATACTTTATTTTTGATGTCGATGAATTCTTTTCCATTGCCACCTCGGTCAAAAGTGAATCTCTCCACTTGCGGGTAAGTGTGCTGTACTGTATATTTATAGAATGTTGATGATGTTAATGAATTACTGATTCTTTTTCAGTATTGCCCCATTTGATGAGACCAAATGAATTTTATGATTATTGCAACTGCATAAGTATTTATTGATATTATTTTTTTTCTTGTTTCGTTTTGTGTTTTCTCTATTAACATTTCGTTGTTCTTTAGTGTTACTTCCTCCTTAATTGTCCTATTTTCGATTCCTCTCTTTGGTGGAAGCTGAGATATGTATAATGTTCTATATTTTCCATAAGTAGTATATGCAAGTCGCTGTTCGTATATTCTTCATATTATTATTTACTCTATATTTGTCAGCAACGAATGTCACTTAAATATCATTAACGTGTATTCTTCTGTCAATTTCAGCTTAGTTGACGTTGTGATGATGCCAGGAGTATAAAGTCATTCAAGTACAGGATGTGTTATTTTACAGGGGTGTTTGCTGGTGATGAGTTACCCATGTTCTAGACAGGATATGCGATAGCAAGTGTATAGCGTGACAAAACCACAACCCATTATAGAAATTGCATTCATTACTAGTGTTATGTTTCATCTACGTCGAAATGTGTACTGTGGTCTTCCAGTTTTTTACTGTTGTTTCCAATAAGTTAGTTGAGGATGAACATTCTAAATTTGTAGTAACTTGATCAGCCATGAATGAGGTACACTATCGAACACCTTTTGATAATTTATGTGATCATATTAAAGCATCCTTTGGTTAGTTTTTGCTTGAAACACCAATTCGGCCACAAATAATTGTTGTTCTCTACATTCCTTACTTTCCTGAAGGACTTCTTGTTGTTCCGGTGTAATATTGTTTTATGTTATGTAGTACTACCTACTAGTTTGATAAAAAGTAAACCTTTTTAAGCAGAAGTTTATGAAATTATAAGTTCCAGCTACTTGTTTTAGCGATTGATTTTTGTACATATCTTTTTGCTATTCTGATATCGTTCATGGGTTTTAGTTTTTGGCATTAGTTGACACAGGTTCTCACCATATCCAAATTAATCGTGTGTTCTTCGATGTGTTCGATCTTGGAAAGAGTGGTAATAGTTTGTATTTTATGGTTCATTTTTTGGTAAAATTTTCTTTGGTTTTTGTTGAAGAACAGATTTTGTTTCCGTCTCAATTGGTTCTTTGTATTGGTTTAATCTTTTTGAAATTGAGTGTGTATTTTCTTTATTCTTGTTAATTTTTTGACAAACATCACCACTAACATCACTTAGTAGAATTATAACATGGTTGCCATGATTTTACATTATTAATATAGTCCGTCTTTTTCTGTTTTATAATTTTTTGTATTTATTCTTATTGAAAGAATATGTCATTTATCGTTATATTTTTTTCAATTCGTCTTAAATATGACCGACAACTGACTTTATTGTAATATTGCGACGTCAAATGCTTCTATATTTATTTGTATTTCGTTATTGTTGTGGTAGTTCGTTTTCCTTAAAAATTTGAAACTGGTCTAAAAGCAATTGTTTGGCTTTCTTGTGTTTGCATGCTTTTAGAGATTATGTACCTTATAGTAGTTGGGTCTGGTCTTTACTGGTCGAAGCATGCAACCCAATTCCGCACTTCATGTCTGCTGCTATCTGGGTACCAGCAATCCAACCCAGTTCACAGGGATTCTTCCAAAGTGACCATAACAATCTGTCTCGCTTGTACCTGTTCGCAACTGGATGATGTCGACAATTAGATGTATTTCAAAACTCGAATATGATGGTAATGTCTGTGCAATTGATGATCCTTTGATGACTAGCCTGCTGCCATCTTCTTTGCAAAATCTCCGGGTGATTACTGTCCTGAGTTCAGGTGGATGATAAGATGGCATTCATCACGCTGTGCTGACTGATCAGAGTTTCCTTGATTATTGATTTTACTGAAATGAATATCCGTGTTTGGTTCTAGTATACTCATCATATTCTTATGTACTCCGTGGATTCAATTAAAATTTAAAAACTAATTTTCACTCTCACTTTCTAGAAACTTTTATTTACATCAAATATACAGAACAGCTGATTCGAATATCACAATTATAATACAACATAAGCTCTTCGTCGCACTAACTAACTCCCGCGATGATGGGTGGCTCCTTTTAAAACCCGCATCGAATCCTCTCGTACAATCCATTATCAATTCTAAGCAATCGATGTCGTACTGGAATGAAACCAGGGCCGGCTTAAGGAAATTTCTTTACAATATTGATCATATTGGATCTTGTTGAACGTCTCTGTTAACTAGTCGATTGCATCTTGGTCTCCATGATCCAAGGAAACTGCAGGCTATGTCGCTAAACTGAATGTAATCCCTCAACATAAGTTCTATCCTTACATTTGCGGGACTAACATTACATATCCCGCGGGATCCCAGTATTTGCGGGATTCACTAGATTGGTGTATTATCTTGTTTCTTATCAAAATTAAACAAATTAGAAGTATCAAATTAGTTATTAATAATCGTCAGACATTCACATAAAGATGACAAGAGAGTTAAAGATTCTCTTGAAAATTACTTCATAAATAAGTTAACGTTATGTTGTTTCGTCGGCAAAACGGCATTTAACCTTGTAGATTAGGTAGTCAACTGCAGAAAAGGCTCTTTCTGCTTCTACGCTCGTAGGAACAACTCTCATTAGACTGGAGTTATTATGGCTTTTAATCCACCTAACTCTAAAAGTTTTATCTCCTTCAGTATCATAACCTCAAGATTGCATGATTTACATTGGGGAATTGTTCTACAAGTGTTTTCAAGTTCGTCATGCTGCAGCATTTGCCTGCAGATTAGCAAGAGGTAAGTTGTCTTAAAAATCGTTCCCAGCAGTAGTTTCTACGAGGTTTTCCCTGAACTCTATCAAACCTCTAACCTTTCTATGATAGTGTTGGTTTCCTTAAGTATAATAATCTTTGAAGGAAAGTTATTCGTTATTCATAAATTTACTCCTATCTTCCCTGTAACTAAAGGGTGATGTAAGTATAATAATCGAAAACTTCGCCGTTTGCGATCCCCCATAATCATAGTCATATCAGAATTCAAAACCATCAATTTAATAGATTAGAAGTTAGTAAGTTATAGCCACGGATTTAAAAAATAACTCACATATCCAGAAAACTTGAAATGGAAGTATTGCTTTCTCTTTAAAACTAATAAGTGATTTTGCGTTTTTTGACAGATTAGGTTAGCTTAAGTAATTTTCTTCTTCTATCTATTAATTTCTCTGAAAAATAGATGACATATCACTATATAATTGAAAATAAATTTGATGTAAAGAAAATTGAAATCCAAAAAGTCTAGAAAAACACATCATTGTAAAATTGTTTATTATAAAAACTTATAAGTAAAGAATTAATCTATGTAGTAAATGAGTAATTCAATTCTGTTTTGATGAACTTCTTTGTTTTTGGAGCAACCCGGATCACTTTGTCTTTAAATAATTCCTCAATGCCCGCGGGATCTTACTCAAAAAACGAGCTAAATTTGTCCGTATATATATATATATATATATATATATATATATATATATATATATGTATACAACAACAGACTGAGCCCGCAAGCAATTTTTAATGTCGCCAAGGTGATGTGCTATCGCTCTCTAGCTCAATCGAATAAGGGTTATTCCCAACAGAAAGAGAATTAACAGTTAATTCAATAAAACAGAGATGGAGCGAACGACAAGTGTAAAACATGGTGCCATCACTTCTCTATATGCAATATTCAATCTATGGTAATATAGAAGATGAAGGATTTATCCCGCATATTGCTTGCGGGATCCTTGTATTGCGGGATCCGGGTATTTTGGGATCTGGGTATTGCAGTCTCTAAACTAAACATATGCCTCAAAAACTGGCAATCTAGCATATACTTTTAAAACAGGCAACACTATGCCTACAACAAATATACTCATGAAATTATTCTTGATTGTCAACAAACAAAATAGAATCACATTCTAGTTTGAAATATTCCTAGAAAGCAAACATACACAAAATAAGCGAGAGAATTTAAAAAATCCTACTTTAACGTGGCAGAAGAAATGCAGAAATGTGGCGACAGAATAAATTTGAAATCATACCTATCTTTCTGACGGCGACTAGAATTATTACTCACAATTTGCAATAAAGCCTGAAATGAATCAACCCCTCAAATAACCCTCGCTCACCTGTCGAAATCACATTATATTAGAGATATATTCATTCAAAAATAGATTAGAAAACATTGACAAAATAATCTGAAAGTTTGAAAACTTAAAAATAACTTATAATATAGTGTTTTTGCAATAAAATATTGTGACTGTGCATCGTACGCCTTGGCCAAGTGTAGGAACCTGATAGCAATTAGTGGAGTTTTATCTAAGTTTTCTTACATCAGATTTGTTGATACACTGCAGGGCATCTTTTTTGCCAACTTTTTTAAAAAGCTGTATAGCCGTTTTGATTTAATATTGTGCTTGTTTACACAGTTTAGTAATCTTATTATAAATGACCTTCTTCATTACCTGGCCCAAGTTCCATAATAGGTATATTCGTCGATAATTTGACGGGAATAGGTTTTATAATAGCATAATTGATAGCATTGGCTTTATGAACAGGTTTGACGATAGTGTTTTTCAGTGTATCAGGCCAGATGGACATAGTTATCGATTGATTTATCTACCAAAGTCAGCGCCTCAAATTTTGAAATTATCCTTATCGTCTTAGAATTGATATTATCCACCATTTTTCATTCTTAAATTATTTATTATATGTAGTACTTCTTGTTTGTCAATTTGTTTATGAAAAATGTATTATCATTTTGGTGTGGCATTTTCACTTCAGAGTGACATTAAATTTAGTCACTTAATTTAGATCCTGTGCTATATATCCTATGTTACATATATTTTTACCGTCGGTGTATACTAGGAATATACTCCTAAGCATTTCCCCCCAAGTACTTAATATACGCACCTCTTTATGTACATGCTAAAGGAGTATAATATGTTTCATCGTAACAATTTCTCGCATTCTTTCTTATAATGGTAACCGTATGATGATTATACAAATGAATTTCATCTTCGTCAGCATAACGGTACACTGCATGAATACTCGAAAAACCCGAGTTGTTAAATGGGCTATTGAAGCAGCAGTCATTGTGCAATTGAAGTTGACCTTGCCCAGCTTGCACTTGAACAAGTTTCGGTATTTATTCTCGAAAGAGATTCTCAGGAAATTATCTGAAACAACCTAAAGTATATTGAGGTGAAGTAAGAACATAGCAGGCGTTGAAGAATCACACAATGGTTACATTCACTACAGTGCCAAAATTGTCAATAAATATTTAAGATTGTTTACCGTTTTTATCTGGCATATTTTTATTTTTTTGACCTAGTTTGCTAATTATATATATTTACATTAACGTTTAATTTGTTTATTATTAAGCTGGAACGAAATTTACTTGTTACACTGAACATTAATGTGTTTATTGAGAGAAATGTATACCAAACGCACCAGTAATAAATGACTTGAAAACTCAGTGTCTTGTACGATTTTATGACAGTGTGATGGTGGTTTCTTGATAACTAACTATCTACATCAATAAATATAAAGCCATTGACAACGAAGTCAGAATAGACTTTGAAACGTTTGGTATTCCTGCAATATACGTAGTTTTATTTCTATTGTGGTGTTATTCCCCAAAGAAACATAAAAATAACTAGACGTAGTACTGAAAATATGTAAAAATGTAAATGCTGTTTTGTTCACTGAAAAAATATCAGTCGGAAAGTACTTTTCAGTTCGTTATATTTGTCGAAATAGATTCAGAAATAGTACAACCTAAAATCGCAAAAATACACAAATAAATACCTACCTTTTGAAATTGTCTGAAGACAATCTACTGTTGCAACTTTATCCTATTCTAAGCAACAGTATAACTCACCCGGTTTCCAAAGTTCCAATGCTACCTCATGCTGTATAGAATTGATTTCTTTCAGCTTATAGTGAAACCTATTATATATTAATTATATTTTGTTTCTTCAGGAGCGGTTTTAAATAGATTCTCAGGCAAGTTTCTATTTGAAAAATTAATTTATACATGCAGCTTTATGAAGGTATTGTGAAAATTGTTCTTCTAGCATATTTTAAAGTAGCATTTTTGCTTCAAGCAGAATTTTGTTTCAAATATTAACGAAATAGTTGCCATCAATTGGTTACGCCGTTATGCCCGGCTTTATAGGCTAGGGAACCTAGAATTATTTAAACCCATTTTTGCAAAAAAGTTCCACAGATATTTGATTTGGTATATAGTGTCAAAAGTAAGTTTTGTTTATATGTATTTTCAGGAGCTGCTAAATGTCAGGTTGATCTAAATAATTGAATAACTAATTATTGAGTTATTAGCAAAAAATTGTAAAAATGCGCATTTTTTCAATCGCTTAGATTTATTGTTTGAAATAGGTTAGAACTTTGAAACTTGGCAAAAATTTTATAAGTTAAATAACTGATCAGAATCATAACTTCATGGCTTTAAAGGGTTTAACTTGTATTCCCCGATGTGAATTTACCAAATAGTTCAGTTATTGCATTGATTTCTATGACACTTTTTGTTTTTTCAGTGGTAAAAATCAGATTTGAGTATTTTATTGACAATCTTACTTACTTCTAAACAGTCAATCTGTTTTAAAATCTTGAACCTTGTTTATAATATATTTAAACTTTTCAACGCTTAATAACCACCCCTATGTTTTAAATATAATTACAAAAATACTTTAGAGTGCTTGGATAATTTTATACGTGTAATTATTCTAAATAAAAATTCATTAATTGCTCACGAAAAAAATCAATGAATTCCACTTTTCAACCCTTAAAATCCACCACTATAATGAAAAAAAAAAGAAAAATAGTTGGAGTTTAAAATTTTTTACTGGACTTATTCACACTACGTGAATAGTTTCGACTCTCATGCGTCATTTTCAAATGTACAAACATCAATGATAAAATTGAAACACTAAGCAACTAACCCATTTTAAACATTGATAAAAACTTAACTAACTAAAGGTTCATACCGCTATATCTACAAGGGTTTTCAAAATATCAAATAAAATCAAATGGTTTTATGGTTTGCAAAAAATTGCAAAATATTCGCTATCTTGTAACCAAATTTGGTTGTTTTTGTGTTACTGATTGCGGTTTAATGATTGACGTTAACGAATTTTTTTCTAAACCTTCTAGATGTTTTGCAACCATATAATAGCCAATTTTGTTATTTCCTTATGGCCCCCAGATTGAATTTATACGTCATTGAGTAGCACATAAAAAGAACTTTTCAACCATGTATAACAGCCCTATCTATGGATGACAGAAATTTTACTACTCACTTAGTTGGCTGCGAAACAAAATGCTATAATTATGTTCTCTAAAATTTTTCCCAAAAAGTAAACAAATAAACGTATTCTTTTATTTATGATACTTAAGTAAACAACTAAAACATTACATATTTGTGATTTAACTGAAAACAAAAATTATTTTAATTATCCACAACCTTAAAACTATGGTAAAAGCTGTTTGTATTTTTTTGAAAATTAAGTATTTTCACTCTCTGCGTTGAGATATATTATTTAGCTATTCATTAGTAATCTGTGCATACACACAAACATCTACAATTAGCTAAAATAAAGTTTCGGTTTCGGTTAGGGCTGAAACTACCACAGCCACATAAATTCCGTTTCTATTTCGCCTGGACTCTAAATTCAGATCCATAATAATTGGTGCATGCGTTTGGAATCTATACACTTGTATTAATGAGCATTTTTTCCTGTGAGTAGTGTTGCAAATTTTTCATGAGAGACAGCACATGAGATAGGTAAAAATAATAATCCTTCTCAACGTAGTACATTGCTATTTAAGTGATATAACTGAATTATTTAGAGATATTAAACAAATTAAAGAATGTGTTTTTGCATACTGCAATGCCAACAAAACAATGTAGGTTTGTGAGCTAAACTTCATATATTCAATATCTCCAGGAAAACAAGGGGGAATGTTAATTAAAACATAAAATAAATAAATAAAAGATAAAATAAATATGTAAAAGATTAAATAAATAAATATACATATATTTCTAGTTTCTGGAACTACAGCGTTATTTTTAAATCATAGGAAAATAAATAGAACCTCAATTTATTCTTCCTCTTCTTGTCTCTCTACTGGCCATCGCGGACGCATTCAGCCAGCTTCAAGTTAGAAGAGGTGCATAATTAAATGCGTCTTGGATAACCCATCGTCCTCTGTATTAGCAATTTCCATAAATAAAATAAAACGCAAATTTAATCTGTTCAGCTAAACTGAACTTTTCTTTCTTTTAATTCCTCACTTTTTTAATCTAACGTCCAAATATAACTAATTCTCTTATAAACTCGACTAATGCTTGATTAGATATGATCAGAAAAACTTTGTACAGGATCGGGACAGCATTTGACTTCCGGCTTAACACGCACTAAACTAATTATGACTTCATACTCTTAGAGCGTCTGTAACCACTTTCAAAGCGTCTTTATAGATACTAGCTGTCGCCCAGTGGTCGAAATTCGACCAATTGTGTCAATATCTCTGGCAGGTTAAGTAACCTGAAAATTTTATCGTGACATTCTATCCTAGGACTTTAGGGAGAACAGCAATTACACCGAACGGATCCAGCTTCTGAACCTCTGTGTGATAGTTTCCTCGAAAATCCTAGATGTCGGTCTTACATCTCGCTTCTACAAATAAGTAACGAAATTCAAGTTTTTTTCAGATATAATTCATAGGACTTGATTTGTGTTCAAATTCGTAATTCTTAATTTAATATGACAAAAATTCAACTGCTAATCGGATACCCTACATATTTATTTTTTCTAACCTCTCTGTATAGCTATAATTGCACTCAATTCTCTAACATTTATTAAAATCCTCATTATAATAATTCCATCTCATTATATATTTCCACCACCCTGTATATGCAACTGCTAATGGACCACGCATAATATTTTTTAAGATTTTTGAACCACCCTGTAAACAATTCGGTATATACCACTGCCTATGAGCCACCGTATTTACTCTTTTTGTTTGTGGAATTTTTAACTATCTTCTGTAACTATAATTCTACTCCGACCTATATTTCAATCATCATATATATGGAACTCTTCGTGGGCTACTCTGTAAATCATTTCCTTTTCTAACATTTTTTATCATCATCCTGTATATATATAATTCCTCTCACCCTATATTTCATCTTCCCTATATAAACAACTGCTTATGGGTTACGAAATGTTGCATTTCCATTTCCGCCACCCTGTATATGCAACTCTGTATAATATTTTTTGCACCACCCTGTATAACTGTAATTCTACTGCACCTTCTATTCCAAGAACCCTGTAAATTCAACCGCTAATGGGCTTCCTTATATAATTATTTTATTAGTTATAATTGCACTCTACTCTATATTTTAAACACCCTATATATGCAACTGCTTATGTGACACCCACGAAAAAAATGATTCTGAACATATCTGGAATTGCCCTGTATAATTATAATATACAACGATTACTTTACCACTAAACAATAACAACGCTTGCATGCCACTTCCAGTAGTACATGCTCTAAGTATATAACAGCATTGGTCCCTCTGTATATAATTACTCAATGTTTTGAGTCTGGCAGCAGCGGCACGTTCAGTTGTTTGGCGTTGTCATTATGACGTAAATAATGAATTTTTATTATATTTTATTTAATGAATGAACCAGTATTATAAATTAATACTGAAGGTCGTCAGTAGCGACTAAACAAAACAAAAATGAAGAAAATCGGTTGAGAGACAGAGGAGAAAATGGTACCTAATCGTTTTGTCTTTGCCTATTTATATATAGATGAAAAGAATACACAGAAAAGGCAAAAATCGTGATGACTGAAAAGCTCAGAACTTGAACTAAACCTAATTTATTAACCTAGGACATTCACACACATGCGGCTGCCCCGACATCTTGATTGGATGTCACCTCAATTTGTTACTTAATCATATTCATTCAACACAAAAAGTTAATAATAAGATTTATTCCAATTTCCGAGTATATTTGACTTAATTTTACTCCGAATGAATTTTCAGTTATTTCCAAAGTATGTTATTCGTATTCGAAAATATTGCTATGTAATAACTAAAAACTGTTTACTGACATGCACATGACAAGCAAGGTAACGTTCAACATTGAAATTTGCGAGTTTGCAACTTTGTCTTATGCTGTTTACTTTATCATGTATTTGAATGAAAAGTAGGTTTGTTTGTAACTATCAGTTAACAAGCGCTACTGGTGAGAATTTTTTCGTATTTAAGGAAAATGGTAATATCTCCAGTTTTTGTCAATACAGCGACATCAAATATATGTTTAAGTGTAATTATACGCTTTCAAGAAAATCAGTTCTGTAGTTTTTACGGGTTACTTGAACACACAAACTAACGAACAAATACCTACATAGGTATATATAGACAAAGTCTTGATCAAAACATTTTAGTTGAATTATCTTGATCTTTGTAACGACAATCTGTATATCCTAATTTCTCAGGTAAATGCAGTCGATGTTATTGGGCTGAGCATCATACATACGAATACTCCTATTAGTCGCGTCAATAAAGACTATTCTGTTGGTTCTTAAGAATTTTTAATTTTGTTATTTTATATTAATAAAAATCAGACATCTTCTGAAGCGGGACAGAATTATTTATATTGTTTAGACAGTGTCTAAAATATTGGTATAAGGCATTTATTATGTCTGAGTTTTTGAAAAAAAATCTTCGTATATTGATTAGAGTGTAAAAAATAGTTGTAAAATAAAGTGTTTAGTGAAAGTTCAGTATTTACATCAGAAAAATTCGCTATGTGGATCAAGCTTTATATATGTTAGGTGTTAATTGTACTGTTAATGAGTGTCTCACCAAATCGGGACAAATGCAACAAAACCAAAATTACGGACCAAACTTTTCGAATGTGCGTCCTAACCCATATTCACAACAACCGGGCCAATTCCAGAATCGGGCACAATTCCAACCCAATACTCAGCAGAACAGAAACTTTCAACAACCTCGTCCTTCGACCAATAAACAACCCCAAAGTTCAGGTCAACATAAACCTAATCAAAACTTTTTCCGGCAACAACGAACACATCACTTAAACAATTCCTATAATTACGGATACGATCAACCCAATGCTAACGTATACGAAAGTCAATACCAAAATACCGATTTTGAAAGTTATGACCAAGACTACTGCGATTCGACACAAACTGATTACGACTATTACTCAAAACCAGATAACGCAGAATGTGACAACTATGTTGAAAATGAACACGAATTTTCCTCCGTAAATTTTCGGAACCTCGCTTTCCAAACGGAACTCCCGGAAATCACAGAACTTCAGACCCAAATTCAAACGCTATATCTAGACAGTTTCGACCCGAATTTGAACTTCCCCGAACAGAGCTTTCTATAAGACCACTTCTGACCGTAAATTCTAAAAACCTATACTACATCACATAGACACCGGTGCTGGTCTTTCTATTTTCAAACCAGACACCTGCACCCGTTTCAGAGGTAGAGTTCAGGAAAACGTAGTATTCAGGGAATTACCAACCAGAAAATTCTTATAAATGAATCGACCCTTGTCCCTTTCAACATACAAGATCCACATTAAGTATATATCTGTAACCTCGATATTGAATTCGACGGTTTGTTAGGCTCTGACTTTCTAGAGCACTACAACTGCATTATTGACAAAAAACAATTAATAACCAACTTTAAGACACTTCCGCTGTATAAAGTGACAGACTATACAATCAATGCCACTGAATCTATACAATGTCCGCCTTCCTATACTTCCATTAATACTGTTACAATTGAACCTCGTACGGAAAAAATCTTTAAACTTAGCTGTGAACTAAGAAACAGCCTTACTAACAGGTATGAAAATTGAAAAAGTCCATCTCCCTAACGCTGTACAGTAGACAGCAAAGGTCAATTTCTCACATCCATTCTAAATGCGAATGCCATCCCTAAAATAGTAAATTTTTCAAATCTAAAACTCGAACCGTTACAAAACTTTTCTGTGAATTCTCTCTCACAAACTACTCCTCTGAACTATAACGAACTCGACACACAAGAAAAAATCGTTAAACAACTCCGACTAGAACATTTAAACGACGAAGAGTCAGACTTAATCTTACAATTATGCCTCGACTTCTCAGACATATTCTACCTCGCAGGCAATGATTTTGGCAATACGTACTCTAAACGACAAAATAGTCCTTATTCAAGCAAAATAGTCATTTTTGGGAATATGCGTAAAATTAATGGCAAGTTATTTATTTCTTGAGGATAACCTCAATGATATTTTAAATTCCATAACATTTGCTCGCTTAAAAATAATTCATTCCTCAATAATCACACCTGATCATTTGATAAAGTCACTACAGGAAATTTCGCAAAATCTTGTGAAAAACAACCTACCGTTGCATGTCAGATATTCAAGTGTCGCCCAATATTTGGAAGTAATCGAATTAGAAGCGTTTCAAAGTAATTCAGATTTAGCCTTTATTTTGAAAATTCCTCTTGTAGAGCAACAACTCTACACTTATATCCTATCCCAATTTTAGATGATAGAACTGGTTTTCATCATACTCTTTCATTCACACAAAAAAATATTGCGCGAAACGATGATTCTCTAATGTACATACCCATTAAGGACTTAAGTGTATGCAAGCCACTTACTCCAGAACAAAAACTGTGTTCTGAGTTATATGCCTACCCCATCGACTCCAATGCACCCTGCGAAGCTCAACTTCTGAAGAACATCCGTAGTGTACCGGAGAGTTGCCAAAACTCCGTTGTATTCAGTGAAGGATACAATGTCCAGAGACTAGAAACTAACACGTGGATTGTTATAGTGTCCGAGCCCTTACATGTGACAATTAATTGTGCGGGAATAGATACTAAGACAATAGTTTTAACAAACAATTCCATTATTCGCTTACAATCAGACTGCAGTGCTTTCGTGGGGATCACAAAAATACAAGGGGAACCTCAAAAACTTATAAACATTTCCGACAATTCATACCCTGTATTAATCCCTTACAACTGTTGCAGTTCTCACCCCGAAAAACTAGATATTCCATAACTCAACCCCTAAAGCTGGATTACTTGAATATGGACGAACTATCCATAGCGAGCTATAAATTGGATCAATACTCCAGGGACCTGGACGACCTTATCAACCAGCCATTTGTAAACAGAAACATATCCTGGTTTACATACGCTACGATTACAATAACCATAATCACTGTTGTTGCATTCGTTTCAGTTAAAATCGTAAAACACGTCAAGAAGCCACCAAGGGATAAAAACTCCACTGCAGACAACCTAAGGACCTTCCCAAAACCACTATCCAGACTCGTGCCAAAATTGAGGCCTGTGAATCAAATGGATCCCAAATGGACAGCCCAATTTGATTTAAAAATTGATGTTGTAACATCAACTTTTCTTTATAAGGGGGAGCTGTTAGGTGTTAATTGTACACACGTGTATGATGCAACGGTATCATATTACACTGACAGCTTCCTGGTACTTCGATGTTAACGTGGGAATGCATCGTGTGAATATCTTTTCGCTGACTTCAGCTTTTATAAAATCATAAATACAACCGAAGCAATCCCACGGTCGTCATTATAATATTTTATTTTGTCCAGTTAGTTTTAATTTCAATTTACATTTCATTATTTTTTCCAGGTTAACAGTGTGAATTTTTCATTTTAATGTTTTGAATAAAATAATTTTGTTTAAAAAGTCTAAAGTGAAATCAAAGATATATATATATATATATATATATATATATATATATATATATATATATATATATATCAACGAAGGCAAAAATAAAAGCAAGCCCGATAAATGAAGACATCCGGAAAAATATTGTTGTAAAGTCCGTGGGTTCAATTTTAAAATTATAAAACTAATATTCACTTTCACTTTTCTAGAACTTCATTTACATTAAAACAGCTGATTCAAATACAATAACAATCCCATATACGCTAGTCGTCGCGGTATCACTGAACTGCGATCGTGTCGTGCTTCCTTTATAATCCCAGCGTCGAATTCTCCAGTAAAAATCATCATCACTCCTTCCGCTGCCGAGTCTTTTCGAGAACCGTTTTTTTATATCTCAAAGCGTTTGTTGTCGTACTGAGATGAAACAGGGTCGGCTTTGGGTAAATTTCGTAACAATATAATTCCAAGGGAAAAATCGTCCACATGCCCGAAGTTATACGGTCTCCCCAAAATCCACAAACCAGATGCCCCAGTTCGGTCAATAGTCAGCGCATAGGGTCTCCGACACATCTCTTAGCAAAATTCCTGGCTAAAGAACTCCAACCCTTTGTAGAGCAGATGACATCATATGCCAAAAACTCACAATATCTCCTAGACATTATACGGAATATGAATATCCACAAGGACGATATATTAGTGAGTTTCGATGTTGTCTCCCTCTTTACAAAAGTACCTGTGACTGAGGCCCTCCAATACATCGAAGAAAAGTACCACTCTCCAGAACATATCATCAACCTAACGAACCACTGCTTATCAAACACGTATTTTACTTACGCAGGACAACGTTACAAGCAAATTGAAGGCGCGCCAATGGGGTCCCCTTTGTCCCCAGTCCTAGCTAATCTTTTTATGGAAAAGATCGAAATGCAGGTCTACAGACCACGGAATACCAGCCTAAGCTATAGTTACGGTACGTCGATGAAACTTTTATAATATGGCCACATGGTAGAGAACAACTCCACAAGTTTCTGCATCATCTAAACAAAACACACCCGAAAATTACATTCACCATGGAAACAGAACAAAACAACCAACTGCCATTCCTCGACCTTTTAATAAAAAAGAAACCCGACGGAACCATGGGACACACAGTATACCGGAAAACCACGCACATCAACAGATACCTCAAAGCAAACTCGCACCACCACCCCGCTCAGTAATTCTCAGTAGTTAAAACCCTAACCCACAGATCTCAAATTCGAACAGACAACGAAAACAGCAAGGCCGAGTTGAACATTCTAAAGGAGGCATTAACATCAAATAACCACCACATAATACAGAAAGCACTTACATAAAAACCAAAACCCACAACAGAAGATGAAAACATTTTGACAGCCTTTCTCCCCTTCGTACGGGGCACATCTGATAAAATTGGAAAAGTACTAGCAAAACACAATACAAAAACAGTTTTCAAGGCACATAGAAAGATTGGAGAGATCATACCGTCACCTAAGGAGAAAATTCCCCTGGAAGATCAGGGTGTATATGAGATACCGTGCAAAGACTGCAACCTCGCGTACGTCGGCCAAACGAACAGAAACGCAGTAAAACAAAAAACAAAGACGTCTGCATTATCACAACACCACCTAAATACCGGTCTCCAAATAGAATTCGACCAGATGAAGATGGTAGCAAAAAGCGAAAATTATAGAACAAGGATCGTCAAGGAATCTATTGAAATATAAAAACGTAAAACAAACCTTAATAAACGGGACGATGCGCAACACCTCCCACCCACTTGGAGAGCTGCATTATCAGACCGCTATATTAGCATTAAAATAAAATCTCCAGAAGAAAAAAGAGCAAATAACGCGAATACTCTTCCTAGACCCAACAATATCGCAATGACAAGCGGACCCATAACCCGTCAAAGGGCAAGAGCTCTGATTGGCCAGAGCGAACAAGTCCACGCCCCCCCCGGTCAATAACATGAAAGCAAAGACGCAAAGCAGCAGCAGATCAATTTGTACCACGCTTAGTGAGTGACAACATCAGTAATCCCGAAGAAGATGAGTGAGATCTCATTGAAACCTCGAAAAAGTGTCTTTTCTAAAACAAACAAGAGAAACAGACGAGATTCCCGAGAACAGTCAATTACATACCTGGTAACAATGATGGAAACTATCTTTCGTTTTGACTAGCATTGACGCCTTGTAAGCTGCCTCAATATAATATTCGTAGCCCAAATTCTAAGTCCTTCGACTGTTACTTCCACCGAACGTCCCGTTGCCGAAATGGAGAGTCCTGCAAATATCGCCATACCAGGAAGGATTCTGGGACATTCCATGATCAAATAGTTTTAAGGAGAAGGCAATGTTGCTAGCATTCATACGAAATTTCGTGGAACACAAAAGGTTGTTTGACTGGCGCCTCGAGGCCGGCTGCTAGCGCTACTGAAATTGCTTGAATCTTGAAGACTCCATGGAGGAAGTTTCTCAGCAGCTATTTGACCTTCCAGAGCCTTCTGAGAATAAATATATAAATACGGGGAGCCGACGATAGGATTCATTCTGTATTCGGTTGCTGTTCAAGATGTGTGAATATGAAATTAGTTCAAATAAACAATAGTGAGTTCGACTGTGTTTTTAAATAAATCCAAGAACTCGAACTGTAAATAGAAACATTACATTATTGTGTTCATAATGTTAGTAGAACTAGTTTGACTTTATATCACTATATTAAATAATTACTTTCAACGTTTCTGTGTGTAATGTCTTACATCGACATTTGCCCCTTAGCAACCCGAACTGAGGCAGTGTGGTATAGTATGCCTCATACCCCCTGTAAAATTCTTCTTCTCAATCCTTCGAGCCAATTCTTGCCACCACAAGACCTTAAGCTCTTCAGCTTTCTCTTCCCTGAAAATCCTAGGGTCGATTATTACATCTCGCGTTTGCATATTAATACATTTTTTCACGCGTTTAGTTATTCAAGGCCAATTCTTCAATATCCAGCCTGGAGTTCCCGATAGAAACTGAACAAATATTTTCTTCTTCTCAGTCCTTCAGACAATTCTTGAATTCTTCAGTCCTACAGTTCTTCTTCATTTCAGTTAAAATGGCCAATGTCAAATATAAATTACAAAATCTGTCATTGCGAACCTATGTTATATATATATATATATATATATATATATATATATTATATATTTATATTCACTTGATTCAATTCACTGTTTAAAAAAAAATTATTATTTAGAAACATACAATTCAAAGTGAACAATAAAATAGTTAAAGTACTTGAATAACTTAATGCTATAAAATGATCATATTTGTTTGAATGACAACACAGAACGGTTCCAGTTGCATTTATTAACATGGACAAAAGTGGCTGATGAAGTACAGCGTTGTACTGGGTAAACGGACTCGTGTAGGTTTCATGGAAGTGTTTTGCATATAATTCTTAAGATGAAATTTGATATCCCTGAGAATCACGTACGCTTTAAATTCCGTTTGACTTCTCGAATTGTGAACTAAAAGTGCTGAGATATTTTCATATAACAACTCCACTTACATATCAAAAAGTTGATGCTATAACATAAACTTTTAGAACAGAACATAAAAATTGATAAACATGATGTTTGAATGGAGAATATAAGTAATAAGTGTATAAAATATGAATAAAATAAAGTAAAGGTAAAAACAAATTGATATTTGTAAAATAAATCATAAAATATGTTAAAATAAATGAGCAATAAAAAATACGAGTAATAATAAATGCTTAACCTAAACATATCAAAATAAAATATAAAGGAAAAGGAAATGTAAATAAAAATAATGTGTAGCAAATTAAAAGGTAATGATATAAATCAATATTAAAAATGGTGTTTTTTTAGAGAACAAAACGGTACTCACTTGCGTCTCTAAGCTTTTGTTCTGTTTTCAAACAGGCCTAAGATTGGGGAAGAATTTGAGTCTTGGCTGAGGCATGAAGTCTGGAAGGATTGCAGTACCTTTGGAGGTTTTTTTACCATTCTCTTTTTGACAGCTTGGGAAGGTGATGAGTGCTGCTATGATCATGAGGAGCAGCGATGGTGTATAGGTAAAACAAGAGATATTTTCGGTTACAAACGGGCTGGGATATGAGACCATCGAGGTCTCTGGAAATTGTTCCAACTTTGTATTTGCGCGTCTTAATCTTCTACGTTAAGCGTGTTCAGCTTCAGGGGCTGAAGTTCAGAAATTATAATTTTTTCTGGCACTGCGGTAGCAACCGTTGAACGGCACTGTTATGGTTGGAAGGTTTCTAGAACATCGGTTTGGTAACAGATTCGGCTTGAACCTTCGTAATTCCTATAAAACGCACTAC